>JAGDQO010000158.1:600000-782500 GCA_018342035.1 Solanum appendiculatum | reverse complement strand
TAAGATGCTAATAGTACAAATTCAGAATCTGATCCAAGAGTCTCCTGGATATGTTGTAACCAAGTCTACCCTGAACTGAATTCTAGCAAAGTTAAAAAAGATAGCTTTTAACTTTCAAGAAACCATAAAGATATACTCTATTGTTTTCTTAATTGAGTTTTCCAATTCAAAACTATCCAAGCAAATTTGCTACAGAAAATTCACAACTATAGTTTCACAATATCACCAAAAGTAAGGATACTAAAATTTCTTCTATATTGAGCATATCACCTGTATAGAATGTATTTATCACAAAGAAGTCACTCAACAAGTACTCAAGAAGGTTTTGAAAGCAAAACAAGGAATAACTACAAATTATACGTTTTAGTCAATTAATATTGCTCAATTGAGCATAAGTAATACATGGAGATATTTCAGGCAAACATGTTTAACTGAGAATATTCTAGTATCTAAGAACAAAATACTTGATATATAAACAGAGAATCTGATGCGCACCTCTTAAGATTACAATGTTTAAATTCTCCACAAAAAAAAGAGTTTGATACTTTTGCATATCTTTGCTCTTTCAGAGATGGTTTGCTTCCTTCGCAATGCTGGACGAATGATTGATAAAGAAGCCTAGTGTAAGGTTATTTTTAGGGTGTTGGCATGTCTAACTTAGGCAACACATGCTTTCTGAATGATCAATGCATTAGAAAATACATCTCTCTTGTGCTTATGTTATTGTCTATTTTTAGGGCATTGACATGTCTAACTTAGGCAGCACATGCTTTTTGAATGCGGTTACGCAATCTTTCATGCACACGATGGTATTGCTTCAGCTTCTTTCGTTGAACGATCATGCATCATGATGTGATAATAAGGATCAACTTAGAATTTACCTTTATTTTGATCCATTTTGAGTTCAGAAAACTCCTGCCAAATGGAATGGATTTTACCTTAGCTAATTGTCATTTCTTGTTGTAGGTTACGTGAACGTATTCTGTGTAATTTGCATTATTCGAGAGCTTATTGATCTTTCAATGTCTAATTGTTTTTATTATGTCTTCCCGAGGAAACTTGTCAGCCAATTGAGAAGTATTCTTTCTCATGTTTTATTTATTATTTAACTATATATCCTCACACACGAGAAAGGATACCTCTCAAGTGGCTGACAAGTTTCTTCGGAAAGATATAACAGCAATTAGATATTGAAAGATCAACAAGCTCTTGGATAATGCAAATTACACAGAATCCGTTCACATAACCTACAACAAGAAATGACATTCAACTAAGGTAAAAGTCACAGGAGTTTTCTTAACTCAAAATGGATCAAAACAAAGGCAAATTCTAAGTTAACTTGTACTATTACATGATGATGCAAGATTGTTCAATGCAAGGAGTTGAAGCAACATCATCATGTGCATGAAATATTGCACTATTGAAGATGAAGGAAGCTGATAATTAGAACATGCCAACGGAACATGTCCAATGAAGCTGACTGACGAGCTGACGATCTTACTGCTGAAGAGTTAGAGTCACTCTAGGTTTAGGTCACGTATATCGATTAGGCTACTTAATTATATCGATTATTAGGCTACTTCTTGTACTAGCAGAAGTCTACTAAGATTATATTACGACTAGGATTATATTACGACTAGGTTTAGATTATTTATAATTGCATTATCATTATTATAATAGTAATAGGTATTGTAGTAGGACTCTAAGTATAGTTAACTTAGGACTCTATAATTCTCTCCCTATATAAGGAGCATATACTCAATAATTTTAATCATCAATACAAACCTTGATTCTTCTAATTCCTTACGTGAGAATTCTACATTGTATCAGAGCTTAAAAGTTTTTCTGCTCTCTGAGTATTGATAAAAAAAAAAGAAGAGAAAACCACACGTTAAATTGCAATGGCCCCTTCTACCAACTATGTCGACCTCCTCACTTCACCAACTCATTGCCGCTTGCTCCATTAAACTTAAGCCAATAAACTACCTCATATAGAGGACACAAATATCCCAATTGATTCAGGTGATGAGACTAACCTATCTCATCACAGAGGCTGAACCAACTAAAAATACATATTCCACTGGACAGACTGCTGGGAAAGTTGTAGCGATTGAGAAGGATGCAAAAGATAGTGGCAGCATTGATGACTGTGAGGAGAAAGATGTGTTGCTAAGGAGTTGGATCTCAGACACCTTGACAGAAGAAAGCATGTACCTAATTGTGGGTTGCTCAACTGCCAAGGAGATGTGAAAATGCTTGGAAGAAACTTATCTTCAAGCAACAAAAGATAAGGAGTTTCAGCTTAAACAACAACTACAAAGTGTTAGGCTAGGAACCAAAAAGATTGATGAATATATTAAAGAATTCAAAGGCATATGTGAAGGTCTTGCAGCCATACACAAACATGTGGATGAAGAGAGCAAAGTAATCAATTTTGCTAAAAGTTTAGGTCTCAAATACAAGACCTTCAGGACTGTCATGTTAGGTAAGACACCATATCCCACCCTTGATCAATTTGTTAATGCTCTCACGAGTTTTGATATAAGGGAAGATGAAGAAGAGGTGCCACAACAAAACCATAACATGATATTCTCGGCCCAAAGGGGCAGGGGAAGAGAAAACAACAACTTCAACTCTAAAGAAAGAGGTTTCAAGCCTGCTGGACAGGGAATAGGTTCTCAGAACAGTCAATATGGACCTGGTTCTCTAAACAATCAAAGTTTTTCAAGTGGAAATAAGGAGAGGAATAGTATTGAGTCATGTCAAATTTGTGTTAGGAATAATCATATTGCTCTTAAGTGTTTTTACTGGTGGGATTATTCATATCAATCTGCAGATGAACTATCACAAGCAACGACTTGACATCACATTCATACCGAAGCATTGACAAAATAAGTTTTTGATGGGTTTTCGAAGCAAGCTAGGAGTAACCGTTCCTCCACTCTCTAGCTTGAGGGGAAGTATTGAAGATGAAGGAAACTGATAATTGGAACATGTCAAAGGAACAGATTCAATGAAGCTGACTGACGAGTTTACTGCTGAAGATTTAGAGTCATTCTACGTTTAGGTCACTTATATCGATTAGGATTCTTAATTATATCGATTAGTAGGCTACTTCTTGTACTAGCAGAAGCCTACTAAGATTATATTACGACTGGGTTTAAATTATTTATAATTACATTATTATTATAATAGTAATAGGTATTGTAGTAGGACTCTAAGTATAGTTAACTTAGGAATCTACAATTCTCTCCCTATATAAGAAACATATACTCAACAATTTTAATCATCAATACAAACCTTGATTCTCCTAATTCCTTACGTGAGAATTCTACATGCACAACCACATTCAAAAATATGTATTGCCAAAGTTAGATATCTCAATGCCCTAAAAGCAGTCAATAACATAAGCACCAAAGAGATGTATTTTTAATTTTATTTTCTCGTTAACCCGCCCAAAGAGAAATATTTTCTCATTAACCTACCCAAAGAAGAATATGCAACTGTAATTACAAATATAAGTGCAAGAGATGATAATTTAAAGTAGATAACAATTAAATCCTACTACTTACTTGATCCTTGAACAATTCATGAAAATTTTCAAAATGCAAGTGGTTAAGTTATTGGGTAAGGTGGTGTTTGCGATGCAATCGCAAAACTTATATGCTCACTATACCTGTAAATTAGAGTTAATTGAAACTTGAAAATCATATCTACAAGAAAAGGCAGCTTGTACATTCAAATACTACATCCAAAGAATATCTTATAGCCACAGTAACTCAATACTTCCCTTGAAAGCAATATGTCAAGATTCTGGCGAGATTCATGTGTTGCAGTTTGGAGATCACCAAGACTTCATTCTTGAACTCTTCGATCCCTTGTCCAGAGAAACTAGATAATTGCTTGAAATAAATAATTATTGCATCTGAAAAGAATAAAAGGCACATTTAGAATAGAATATGCAATGTATATTAAGAAAATATATAGAGAAATACAATTTAATTAAATAAATCATCATATTGATTATGTGGCAATTAATAGTTGAAAATATCCACTTGGAAGCTGTTTTCTTTTAATTTCTTCCCTCTCACGCACCTAAAAGAGAGTGCATTCACACTCTTTGCCATATCAATGTCTAGGAGGTCAAGACTATTAAATTACCAAGTTCAAGGAGCTAATTAGGCCAACGTAAAGTTTAGGTGTGCACTAAATAAAACTCGACAAGTTTTTGGGGGATCCGATCTATTCTTCCATCAATATTAAATTGAAAAAGTTACTACAATTTTGTGATTTGACAGAGAAATCAACATGGGAAATCGATTTACACATAGAATGTTTGAGAAAAAAATGTGTTTTTAACTACATATGTGCAAGACATGTATAATGATGCACAACTTTGTATAAACTTGTATACTTAATGTGTAATAAAGTATTGGGGAAAATAAAATATGAAAAAAAAATGAAGAAAAGTAAAAGAAATGAAGATCCAAGACCCAAAAAAAATAATCAAGACCAACATTAATCAAACCAACATTTTTTATTCAAGTTACTACAAACTTCTCCAATAATTTTTAATTTCACTCGGTGAAAACTATCTAGGTTTTCAAGAATTTTCTTAGATTTAAATGTAGAAATTGAAATAAAAAGGTGAAGATCCTTTTTGATTTTTCTTATCAGAAATTGCAACTAAACCAAAATCAGAATTGAAAATATTTTCTCTCTTCTTTGAATTTACGAAAGTAAAGCAAATTTATCTAGAGTGTTTTCAAGTGGTAATTACCGATTTTGAAATTTTTTGGGGTGTTAATGGAGTTTACCATTGTTAGAGCAGTGGAGATCTGTTGGCCGCAGGTGTGATGAATTTTTTCGATTGGTGTCGCGATGGCCCCGACGAAACAATGGATAAAGGAGGTCACTGATGATGCTCATGTGGTGGCGTTATGAAAATTTTTCATGGTGATAGAGGAGGAAAAGGTGATAGGCCATTGAAAGTTTTTTTTTTTGGGGGGGGGAGGGGGGAGGGGGGACGGGAGAAGTGACCAAGAAAAGGATGGATAAGAAGGAAGATCGTTGGCGGCTCCAAGGGTTGTTTGCAAGTAACTAGGGTTAAGCGATTGTTTAAATAGTGATAAAATTTTACATATCATGATTTATAATATGGGCCTGTTTTGGTAGTACTTAAAAATGGTAGCATTGTTTCGAGTATATTTGTTGTTAATTAATTCAAAAAATTGGGTAGTGTTGTCTCAAATTAATAGATTAACAAAAAAAGCAAATTAAAGAATAATTAAAAGTGAGTATACATGTTAGATATAAAAGCTTATTTAAAAACATGTGATACAAACTCTATAGGGGTAATTTCATTTTTTCTTGATTCATTTGTACCTTTAACCAATCTAAGCAAGTGTAATGAGTGTGGCGTGGTGCTTCTTCCACTCAAGGGCAGCCAAGTAAGCACCAAGGTGCTCAAAAGAAATAGGAACAATAGTATTACCACCCAATGTAACAGATAACCTATTCAAACATTCTTGTCCAACACTATGCTTACTTGTTTCCCCTACAATCTCATGCTCAACCTTGGCGCTGTTTCAAACAGCTTCATCATCAATATCAAGGAACATCTTTTACAAAATATGAAACAACCTACGTATAAATTTTGGCAACTTCCTTATTATTCCTAGTACTTTTTCCCTAGCCTCAGCTAAAGTAATTACAAACTTAATTGACGAATGCCTTGTCCCTTTTTCTATGTTATTCGCCTTAACTATCTACAACATTACATCCACTACATTGACTATTTTCTTCCTGAAGGATCTCGAATCGATCCCTTCTAATCAATCAACAATTTCAATGCTTCTTGAGTTGTAGCCTCTTAAGCACTATTCAACTTCTCAGTTAACATCTTCATCATCAACGACAACAAGTCCTGAAATTTTTCACAATCATTCAGGCTCGATAAATACTTTATAAAATTCACAATTGCACCAAGTGTTGCTATCTTGTCATCTAGGTAGGGGTTTACTCAACATTTGCAAGAACATGTAATGCAATATGCTGAGAAACTGAATCAACATTTCACCTGCATATTGTGCTAATTGCAAGAATATCAAAAAAATCACTGCTTGTACCTTTAATGAATTAGAAATGACACATTTGAACATAATGGGTAACTATTCAGGCTAACCATTACCTAGGAGAATCGAGGAAGCTAGTTTGAAAATAGTGTCACATAGCTTCTTGATAATAGATTTCGATTCTTCATATTGGATATAAGTAAAAATCATATATACCTTGATGTTCGACTAAGTGAGTTTACGCCAAATGTTTGAACCTTCGTGTCCTTTGATAATGGTTTTAAATTTATATGACTTTCGTTATGAAATTTGTTTTCTTATGAAACTTATCTCTTCAAATGCTTTCAAATGTATTCTTCCGCTCATGTTTAGATGTATGCTCATGTCTAATGCCATGTTATGGGTATGCTCGGGTCAGCAATGGCATCAAGTGTCAGCCATGTCCAGTGTATAGGCCGGGCGTGACATCGAATATCCTACCTAACAAATTGCGTGAAATACAATCAAGTCACGCACTCCAGAGGTAAAATTTGAGTGTTTATTTGTTCAAATTTTGGATAGTTAAAGTACATACTTGTGCACTGACAAAGTTAAAGGCCATAGTTGTCAGTTGAAGTCAAGTTAAGGGTCATATTTATGTATTATGTCTTTTATATAAATTGTTAGTGTCTATAGTATATTTTTTTTATATGACATAATCGACAAATGTGCCCTTTAACATGGCATCGGCTGACATCTATACCCTTCTACTTTGAGTGTGCACAAGTAGGCACTTTGACTTGTATAAAAATTGAACAAATAGACATATGCGTCCTATATATGTGGCATCCTACATGGCAATTTGTGTCCTAAGTGGAATCCTACGTGTATTATGCCACATAGGACGTGTGTATCTACTTATTTAATATTTTGCAAGTTTAGATGCCTACTTGTGTACACCCAAAGTTTGAAGGGCATAAATTTTACGTGAGACCAAGTTAAAGGACACATTTATGTATTATGTCTTTTATATGCATATTTTAGGACTTGACGAGACTTTCTTATTATTTATGATTAGTTTTTTGTAAAATGGTTTTTGTCAAATCTAACAAACATACATTATTAAATATTTGACGAAGACTATAAATGTGAATTTTTGACAAACTTAATAGACCAAAATTGCTCAGTACATACTTGAGAGATATGTTGAACCAAATAACCTTCCATATGAACTAATATTGTTGTGTACTTGGTAAATGCGATTAATAAGTATCATATAACAAATGCCAATTATAAATCTCATTTGATGAAGACGGTTTAAAAATCGGTATAAAGCGCATATAGTGAATCTCTACATAAATCGCATTTATCAGCTCCCTTTTATGAATGCAATTTTTTTTTAATTCTCTCTACTTTTGTCCTCTGTTCAATATTCTTTCTTGTCTCCTACTTATTCCTTTACCACAAATTAATATGGCATTATACATATGTTCTTTAATTTGATTTCATTTCACACTTATATTTTCCAACTTTGGGTGTGCACAAGCAGACACTTAAACTTTTATAAAGTTGAACAAATAAACACACGCATCCTACGTGGCATACTACATAGCAATTTGAGTCCTACGCGGTGTTCTACATGTATTGTGCCACATAAGACTCATGTGTCTACTTGTTCAGCTTTATACAAGTTTAAATGTATATATGTGCACACCCAAAATTAAAGGACATAAACGTAAAATGAGATTAAGTTAAATGACACATTTATGTATTTTATGCCAATAAATATGAAAGGTGGGGAAAAGGAAAAAGTTGGAAGGTGTTGATTATGGTAGAACTAATAGCTAATTATGAGTAGATGATTAGATGTTAATATGTGGGTGTCGAAGTATTATAATATTTTCTCCATCTAATTTTACTTGACACATATTATTTTGATATTCTCCTTACGAAAAACTGAGAAAAAATATTAATTAAATATCAGGCTTTTATTTAGCACGATTCATGCAATCGATACAATACTAAACCATTCTTGGTACAAAATAAAGAGCTTTAATATTTTATAAGAATACAAGCAAAAAACCAGAGATAATATCTCAAATGGTCACTCAACTAAGAGTTTTTATCTTAGAAAGTCACTCAACTAAGAATTTTTATCTCAGAAAGTCACTCAACTTTGTTTTATAACTCAAAAGTCATTCAACTATAGATTTTTCACTTAGAAAGTCACTCAACTATAGATTTTTCACTTAGAAAGTCACTCAACTAAAGGTTCTTATCTTAGAAAGTCACTCATCCAACAATTGATATTTCACTTAGAAAGTCACTCAATTAATTTAAATGATTTTTTAATTAAATTTTACTGAAATAAAAATAGATTTTAAGCGAAATTCTTAAGAAATAAAAAGTTACCCATTTAAACAATTTTGGTATCCTGCTAAGATAGATGTACATCACATAAATATATTTTTAATAGATCAAATTTAATCTAGTTTAATGTGTTAATTTATTACATTTTTATAAAAATTAAACCGGAAGCATAGCAGAATATTATGCCAATATCAGTTTTGACATCATAAAATAAAATATAAGTTATAAAATCATAATACGACTTTATGATTTTATTTTGTTCACTCCATTAGTTTGCCGCTAATTTATTTCATTTTTATAACTATTAAACTGGAAACATAGCATAATATTATGCCAATATCAGTTTTGACATCATAATATAGTATATATAATAAGTTATAAAATTATTATAAAATCATAATATGACTTTGCGATTTTATCGTAATTTTGGTGGTAAATATATATTTGACTCATAAAACTTTCGTGGGTTGAATCAATAAAATGATTTAAATGGGTATTTTTTTTTTTGGTTTCTTAAAAATCTAGCTTAAAATAAAATATTTATTTCAACAAAATTTAATGAAAAAATTATTTAAATTGATTGGGTGACTTTTTAAATGAAATATCAATAGTTGAGTGACTTTTGAGTTATAAAACAAAGTTGAGTGACTTTCTAAGTGAAAAATATATAGTTGAGTGATTTTCTAAGTGAAAAATCTATAGTTGAGTAACTTTTGAGTTATAAAATAAAGTTGAGTGACTTTCTAAGATAAAAACCCTTAGTTGAGTGACTTTCTAAGATAAAACATTTAAGTTGAGTGACCATTTAGGATATTATCTCCAAAAAAACATGCTTGAGATATAAATTAAACAAACAAAAATTTGGGATAAACATCATAACTGAAAGCAACAAAATTAACAATAATAACAATAACATATCCATTGAAATCTCAAGTTCGGAGTCTAAAGTAGGCCTGTTCAAAATCGAACCGAAACCGATAACCCGAACCGAAAAAAAGTTATTGGTTTACCAGTAATGGGTTATTGGTTTAAAGGTTTTGATAACGGTTTTGATTTTTTTTGTTATCGGGTTATCGGTTCTTAACGGTTTAAGGTTTTTTCTTAATGGGTTAACCGATAACCCGATAGTAAATTAAATAGTTATATTTATATCATTTTGTATATAAAGTCCTTGACTTAGAATTTAGTTTCCTACTTTTATTTCTGGCTGTCTCAAACTCTTGGATATTCTACAATGTAAAAGTGTTTGCTTTTTAGCAAAATGTAATTTGTGAAATCGTGTGCATGGTTCATTTGGTTTGTCACCTTGTTTCTAAGTGATTTTTAATGACTTTTTTTTGGTGTCAAATCTTAACGGTTAAACCGATAACCGAACCGATAACGATCAATAACCAATAAACCAATAACCGATAAGCCAATATATTAATGGTTCTTTAACGGTTTAGCATCTCTACAAACCGATAACCAATAAGTCAAACCAATAAACTTCAAAACCGAACCGAACCGACCAATACGCAGCCCTAGTCTAAAGGAACACTTTTTTCCACAAAAATGCAAAAAGGATCACTTAATTTTCGAATTAACCAAAACAGACATATCGCTCATCCTTGAGTGAGATGCCTTTTGAGTTAACCGACGATAAATGGTGTTTATTTTATTTTCATAACTTGCTCACTTGTGAGCGATTTTGTGTATATTTTTCTTTTTACTTCTGCTCTTGACTGAGCCATTTTTTCTTCTACTTCACTTTTAAAAAAATTCTCGCTGGCAGCCCAAGGATCTTTTATATTTTTTTACAATGTTCTCGCTGGCTTTCAGCTATTCGTAATCAGTTTTCTTTAAAGGAAAAAGCTCAAATATGTCATTGAACTTTTAAGAAAAGGTTCATCTATGACATCGGTTAAAAATTTAATTCATTTGCGCTATTTCCATTTGAAAAAAAACTTGTTCATGCCATTATTTATTAATTACTAATCCTCTCAACGAACATAATCAAAAATCCCAATCCTCAAACACCACACCACTGATCACAAACGATTCTCGAACCCCACAATGCCTGATTTTCGTCAAAAATTGGCCTAACCTGAAATTTTTACCGAGTCTCATCCTACGAAAGTGGCAAACTGTACATCTATACCCAATTACATATCTAACACATTTCTCAAAACATTAAATTTAATAAAGTCAAAGAATAATATAATAATATTACCTCTATTATTTATTGTTTATAAAGAAATGTGTCAAATCAACAGTGGATAACTATTGCTGGACAAAGGGAGTATATTATTATTATTTTTTAAAAGAACACAGGGGTAGTAGTGAGGCTGATGTATGTGTTAGGATTTTGACCTGATTTTATTACTTTATTTGAAGTTTATTTTTTCCTTAAAGAAAAGTCAAAGTATTACCATAAATACTTGAACTTTTTCTGAAAGGAAAATATATTTCTCTTCCATCTTTAGTTATTCTTTTCTTAGAGAAAAAGTCTGGAATCCTATAAATTGAATATCCCTCTTCTCATATCAAGAACACAATAGCATCCACAATGTAGTCGTTTAAAGACTTTTGTTTATGGGGAGATTTTCTCCTAATATATTTATGTTTTTTCAATATTCGTTTTTAATATGTAGGTCGTTTGACCAAATCATAATAAAAATATGTTTTTAGTATGTTTTTCTTTGTCATCTAATTTATCAATCATATAATTTGCAATTGTAAGCTTCCGCATGACGTCATAATCACTTTCGAACCCAACAAGTGGTATCAGAGCACATGGTTCAATGATCCAATGGAACGAGGTTGAAGACAGGTTCAAAGCGGTTTCAAATCAATTTGCAACTAATTAATTTGTTGATAAAGAAGATTTTTGTCTAGCTATATGTGGACAAGAGATTTAAACCATATTTTCAACATTCCTGTTGCTGCATCTTTGAAAATAAAAATAAAATATTTTAAAACCATTTTTAACCCATATATTTTAAATTTTATTTTTAACCATGGCAAGCAGCAATGATGAAGACTATGTGAAGAACAAAGATTATCATGCACTTGAAGAAGGCGAATCAAGTTTTGTCAAGAAAATCCAGCCAAAAGGGGAGATTTGTTAGGGTTTTACCCTGATTTTCTTACCTTATTTGAAGTTTATTTTTTCCTTAAAGAAAAGTCAAAGTATTACCATAAATACTTGAACTTTTTCTGAAAGTAAAAAATATATTTCTCTTTCATATTTGGTTATTCTTTCCTTAGAGGAAAAAATGGAGATCTATAAATTGAAAATCCTTAGTCTCATAGCATAACACAATAGAATCCATAATGTAGTTGTTTATAGAGTTTTGTTTATGGGGAGATTTTCTCCAATATATCTATGTTTTTCAATATTAGTTCTATAATATGTAGGTCGTTTGACCAAACCATATCAATAATATATTTTTAGTATGTTTTTACTTGTCATATGATTTATCAACACCATATGATTTACAATTATAAGCTTCAGCATGACGCCCTAATCACTTTCGAACCCAACAATATGCGTGGTGCGGGTGTGGGGCTAATTTATACGGGTCAGTATGTTATGATGTGGGCGGGGCGGGGGCAGGGCAGGTTTTAATTTTGTATAGGTTAAAGACAAAATCCGGACCTCGATCCCTATAACTAGACAATCATTATTGCTACTGTCAACTATGGCCATCACTAGAGTTAAATTATCATCACCAGTGTTAAATTATCATCACCATTCACAAACTTTATTTTTGAGTTTTTATTTTATTCTTAGAGGACTCTAGAGTGGTCAAGATGTTTTAGATTAGGCAATTTTTTTTTTTAAAAAAACTAGATGTTTTAGATAAGGCAAAAAAAGAAAAAATCTAAAACTTGTAGAATAAATTAGTTGAAAATTCATACATAAAAGGAAACAAAAATTTAGAAATTAAATTTTCTGGTGTTTGATTAGTTGAAAATATATATATATATACACATCCAAGAAACATTTTGGTATAATTTGGGAAAATATGATGACATCAGCTCCGATCCTGACTCGATTCTCGATTCCTGACTTTGATCTAAGATTCAAATTCCAACCCCAACATAGACCCTAATGATCCTGACTTGGGATCCGTTCTTGAGTTGGGACTAGGAGTCCGACCTCGACTCGACACCCAACCCCAACTCAAAATTCGACTCCAGATTCCACCTCGAACTTTTGACCCAGATCCCAACCCCAATTTCTACCCAGGTCCGAGTCTCAAATTCAATACCATCTGGGACCCGAGTCGGAATGGAAGTGATCATGTGTTGGATCAATATTGGGGTTGGGAGACGGGACGCACGCCTGGATCAGGAGTCAGGACTTGTGTCATGGTTAAGAGAGGTTGAAAAAGAATTTTGAAAAGTATTTTTCTTACTTTAAGAAGGGAAGTCATTTTTCTTATTGAGAAAAGTAAATCTTTAAAAAAAACATTTTCAAAACGTTTAAGTGAACCAAATATGAGAAAAATGAAAAAAATTTGTTTCATACCAAAACCCACCTGGATTCTGGTGATGTATTTTTAAAATATTTTTTATTTATTTGTTTTTCAAAAATTGGGGAAGGGAAAATGAGGAGGAAATTAGAAGATGAGTAATCAGAACCTAAGCAATAAAGTGAGAGTTCAGGTAGCCAACCAACTAGCTACTAACATTTTTCTTAATTATCAATCTTAGGGTGCTATTAAGGAAAATGTGTTAGAAGAAAAATAAGCGACTTTCTTACTTATTTTTTTGTGTTTGTTACGTAATAAAAAATAATATCAAAAATATTTTTGTAAAATCTTAACAAATATTATGGGAGGCGGGGGTGAGGGGTGGTGAGGTGGGAGTTATAGGAGTGAAGATGAGGTGTTTCATTTACCCCTATGTAGGAGCTTCCACCTTTTGCTCTCTTGGTGACTCGAACCTGCAACCTTATTAGATAAGGTGTTTTTTTACCCCTATGTAGGAGCTTTCTCCTTTTGTTCTTTTGGTGATTCGAACCTGCAACCTTATAAGATAAGATATGTTGGATGGTGAGGAGAATTGCTATTAAGGTGGAATGAGAATGTGAAACTTATTTTTCCTACTTTTACTAGGAAAATCATTTTCCTAATTTAAAAAAAAAATTATTTATGATAAAAATAATATCTTTTTGAAAATTAAAATATATTTTCTTTCATAACAAATACACCCTTAGTCGCAACGGTTTGTAATATTTAACGGGAGGGGTAGTTGGACGTGTTATTCCTATAGTCAAATTATAAATAAAAATGAAAATAACAACAGAAAATAAAGTTTCAAGCCCACAAAAAATTGTATTTACTTAAAAGAATTTAATCTCCTGATATTTGTCCAAAGTTTGGATTAATTTCTTTCAAGATTAAATGAAATATTATTTTGCAATACTAACAATCGAAAATATAGAATTTCAACAAACGGGTAAATCACATAACACTTACTTTTTAGGTTGGAAAAGCTGTTAGAACACTATTTCTAAACACATGATTAATAGTATGTTTGACGAATTAATTTAATGATTAATTTTCTTTAGAGCACTTCTTAACTTATTTCATGTGTCGGATTCATAAATCCACTTGCAAGGTTTGACACGATGAAAACTTATAAGCTTCTCAAAAATGCATATCATCAATCTCTATATCGAGACATGGATTCTATCAACTAACTTATTATTTCACCAATATATAATATTATCATCCAATCTACCAGGCATATTGACCCATCTCAGAATCTCACATTTTAATAAATCAAAACGATAATTAACATATACAGATCATAATAGTTATATCAGGATTAAGAATATAAGTACATTTAACAGTTTAGAGAATATGTTTTTGTCAGTCTGTCTAAAACAACTATCTCTACTCGGTCCCGTTCAATACATACAAAATGCACTAGCACAAGAAGTTGGAACTATACCGTTTCCATAATCAAGATAAATTACATATAATCATGTGCTACAATCGTACCGATGACATGTCCAATTTTCATCTCAGATTATGAACAAAAAACTTTATACTTATAAGAACCGATGATTTAATCCTCTGTGTATAAGCTAAAACTATATACACTAAATCATCTATTATATAAGTAAATAGACACCATAAACGAATATTTGATCTATTAAAACTGAATAAATAATTATTCTATAATAAATAACATATCTAAACATATGGTTAATAGTATATATCCCAACCAAAGCAATGCAGAAAAAGATGAGAAGAAATAGAACAGTTTATCCTCTTTTAGGAAGAAGAATTTTGTTATTTATTTTTCAGTGTGTAAAATGAAGTGAAGCCTCTGATAGTCACTAACAGATGTGAAGGTGCCTGTTCTAAAAGAGGTGATTGTTTTTGTTGAAAAAAATATAAATTTATAGAAAAAACTAAATATTTTTTCACGAATTAATTTCAATTATAAATAAATGAATAAGTGAAAAATAAAAAAAAATATTTTTCCAAAACTACTTATCAATCAATACATGACAAGACAAGTGACGATAACAATTCGATGGGAGAATTTCTTCTTAATTGCTTAAAAACTTGAACTAGTGCTTCTATATATGTATAACATAAGCGCAAAAATTGTCCTCCTCATTATTAATGAAAAAGAAATAAATTTTTCTTTAATTTTTTCCCTTTATTTTTCAATCTACATTACACCTTATTTTTTAACGCTTAACACTTTTTAAAAAACAATAGTATGAACATCCCTTTATTTTTTGGTTCATTATAAAAGTAAAAGACAAGAATTAGTAGGAGCGTTTGAAGAATGTTTAGTCATATATCTGCTTGTATTTTTTCTTTTATTTTCAAAATATACTTTAACTTCAATATGTATTAAAGAAAACATTTTCTATATATTCCTTTGAACATAATTCTTGCTCTTTCTTTTATTTTTAATTATGTATTCGGTGTCCGATTTTCACATATTAAAAATATATTAAAAGGCTGGTAAACTTGATCAGAGATACCATAAGTTTCAAAAAAAGAGCCCTGATCAAAGGAACCCTCAACTTAAAAGGAAGTTATGAAGAGTAAAAAAGGCTGCATATTTCTTCTTCTTTTTTTTTCAGTCTTTAATTTATTTAATTTTATCTTTCTTATCTCCTTTTTGACCAACATTTTTAAAAAAAAAAAAAAAAAAAATGCCCAATGTTTTACGAAGGATTATTTTGTTGACAAAATACCTATACTTCAAATAAGGTCTGAGCTAAAGCTAAGCTGGTATAAGGTTACCAGTATGCACTCTGGTGCAGTGATGAAACTATTCATCCTTAATTAGAGGTTTCGAGTTCGAACTTTGAGTATGGAGAAAAATCTATTAGGAGCGCCACCTCCAAAATGGACCCTGCAATGGGCCTTCCAAATTTAATCGAAACTTCATTAATAACGTGAACATAAAAAACCAGGTAAGAAACAAAGAAAAAAAAGTGGTAATATAAATTTCAAATTAACCTTTTAGTTAATGCTTTTAAGGGACATGCAAAGAAAACATTACAAATGACAAAGATGGGAATAATTAAATGAGAATGTTGTTAATCCTTTTGAAAGAGGGGATGAACCAATTGTAAAAAATAGTTTTGCAAAATTGAAACTGTTTTCAGTTAATAAATAATGACATTAATAAGCCTTTTCTCAAAGAATATGATATAGACGGGCTAAACTTTTAACGAATAATATAAATGGGCATTATTTATCTTACTGTTCAATGATATATTTGAACCTTTAAATATTTTTAAGAGGCATACAAGGAAAAAACATGACAAATAAAATAGATCGAAATAATTAAATGAGAATATTGTTAATCCTTTGGAAAGAAAAGAGGTGGACAAATTTTTTAATGAAGTGATAATTAGTGATCACAATAAGCATATATTAGTGATTTAATCATTGGAAGACAAATGAACCCTACTCCAACTCTAGCAAGATCATATCCTACAATTACTTTCCCAAAAGCTAATAAAGAAAAGAATCAAAGCAAAGAGTACTGTCCTAAATTACTCCCACCACTATATATGATTTTTTTCTCCATTTTTGCATTGAAAAAATTCTACTTTAATTTGATACTTTAATTTTTGTTTGGTGGATTCATACCTACTTTTCCACATTTCACATTATGATGATTATTTTTTGCTTTTTATTCCACCAATGCTTAAAACAAATATGACCACCTCACTTTTATACTCAAAATAATCAAAGAATGAAGACCAGATCATGAATAGTACACGGCGATTATTAACACATATCCTCCTCGATTTCAGCAACTTTGTTCTACTATCTCCGCTCCGTTCATTTTTACGTGTTCAGTTTGAACTTTGTATAGTGTTTTATCATACTATCCATATTAATTAATGTTTGATCTTAGATCTTGAGAAATAATTTGAAAAATAAATGATTAATGATAGGGGTAAAATATGTTTTTATCTTAATATGCTAAAAGTGATAAGTAAAAGTGAATGTATTTTTAATATAATGGACAAGTAAAAGTGAATAGAGGAAGTACTATACTAATTCCTTTGTTTTATCATACTATCCATATTAATTGATGTTTGATCTTAGATCTTGAGAAATAATTTGAAAAATAAATGATAAATGATTGGGGTAAAATATGTTTTTCTCTTAATATGCTAAAAGTGATAAGTAAAAGTGAAAATGTATTTTAGTATAATAGACAAGTAAAAGTGAAAATATATTTTAGTATAATAGACAAGTAAAAGTGAACGGATAAAGTACTATACTAATTCCTTTGTTTCAAATTATCTTTCTCAGTATAATTATCTCAAATTATTTGTTCTTTTTTAAGAAGTTCAAAACAAAATTAATAACTTTTTCCCATATCCTTAATACTCCCTCTCTTCCTCTTTACTTGTCAGTATACTAAAACTAGTTATCCAATTTTATTTATGCCAAAATATTAAAAAATAATTTATCATTTTATATCTATTTTATTCTTATTATTAAATAATATTTATCCTCTAATATTTAAATGATTCGATAATTAATAACGATGATATAATATAATAAATTATTCTTTTATTTATTATTTTTTAAGGTGTCATATCAAATATATTTATGAACCAATAAAAATAAATAGAGGAAATAATTATTTTTAAACTATAAATATCTCAATATATGAAAAAGAGATAACATATTAAGATATGAATAAGAATATAATAACTAAATTTATTTTAATTATAGTTTTTTTTTAAAAGGACGTGTGAAAGATAAACAGGACAATTTGAGCCGAAGGGAGTAGCTAGTGGTATAAAATATAATCTCTTATTTTCGACACAAATCCCAATTAGATATCATTTTGCTTTTCCCCTCCAGGTAATTTGACACAACTAAAGTTGTAGTTTAATTCATTATTTCCTCCACCATATTATTTTGAGTTTATGTTTTCACACCGGCAGTATACATATTTTTTTACACTATTAAATTAAGTTCACTCACAATAACATGTAATTCTAGTATATATTAACGGTATAATATATAAACATGTCTTTTTATTTGGATTTAGTTGGTATTTATATCCTTCAACTTTTGGTGTACACACGTAGATATTTAAACTTGTATAAAATTGAATAAGTAGACAACATGTCCTACTGTGTCTATTTGTTCAATTTTATACAAGTTTAAGTGTCTACTTGCGCACACTCAAAGTTAGAAGGCATAGATGTCAGCTAAAACCTAATTAAATGACATATTTATGTATTATGCTCATATTAAGTCCAATATGATTAGGTGAAAAATACAGTAATAATATGAAAAAATCATTTATACCATGATCATAATAACTAATTTAACTCTAAATTTTTTCCGAGTTTTGAAAAGTCAAAAGTTTTAAGGAACATGATCTAACGTGTGTTTAACCTTTCAGAAAAGGTGACAATGATGCTACACTTGCATGGTGAGACCACTGTTGAAAAGTCGAAGATTGATGTACATTCATCATTCAACATGTAGAAAAATTTGAGACATCCAAAATAATGAGATGTGGTGAAAAAATGAGGGATGGATGACCACTTGTGACAATCACTACTTTATTCTTAACTAGAGTTCTCATGTTTGAGTCTTTGATATGGAGAAAATCCTGTTGAGAGTGCAATGAACAGTGCAGTGCGCGATCTGAATTTAATCGGGGCTCCAATGCGGACTTTGGACCAACCCAAAAAAAAAAAACTCATACTCATGTTTAATCTTCTTTTCTCAGTTTTAGTAATAATGTTGACAGTAAATTTGGCTCATACCGTTTATATGTGTAAAGCAATGTACTATTTTTCCTGTCCTAATTTATGTTACACAATTTAAGCATC
This sequence comes from Solanum appendiculatum, assembly GCA_018342035.1. Lineage (NCBI taxonomy): Eukaryota > Viridiplantae > Streptophyta > Magnoliopsida > Solanales > Solanaceae > Solanum > Solanum appendiculatum. The sequence continues at coordinate 763,735 of JAGDQO010000158.1, read as the reverse complement.
GAGAGTTAAATTTTTTAATTTTGATTGTGAATTCGGATATAGAATCTTTAACTAACAATAATTAATAACTCAAAATAACTAAAATGCATAATTGAGATCGCTCAGATAATTCTTTGAGAAAGGGCAAGACCATAAATTAACCATTTAATTTGTGCATCAGACTCAAGGCAAGTTGAAACTTTCTTTAACTTTTATGAAGTGTTCTCTGTTAATAATTGATTGTTTGATAGGTTATAGGTAAAGGGGATCACGTATAATAAAGTGAAATGAAGAACATTTATACGGATACCGATATCATGATACGAATAAAATATAGATTCTTGATTGACTCTAACTGATCTATAATATCAGTAGATGTTGTGAGCTTGATTAATTGAGTTTTTTAGATTATGTATGCCTTGTTGAATTGTTTCGTATGTTTTCATATGTGTAACAGTCATTCATGCTTTCATATGATGTCACATGCATATTACTTATGATGAATCATATGGTTATTGTCTCAGTAGGACCTTGTTTCAGACAAAAAAAACAATACAATTGTCTTTTGGGCTTTTGATTATTTGTGGGTCTAATTAAAATGGGGTCTTGATGGAATGATGATATTGATTTTTGGTTATTTCTAAGAAATTGTAACTATCTTGTTTATTTAGTGTTTGAATTACTTATAGTTGTTATTGATATGATTATAGAGGAGTGTGGAGGTAAGCATGGTAATACCAACCCTTGCCATCGCTTTATTTAGGATCGATCGACGATGTTATTTAGTGCACGTGTTTTTCATACTCATTCTATACTTGTTGTACTTTTTTATGTGCAAGTTCTGTTCCGAGTTTGAGTGGTAGGTGAGTTTGCTACTGGTTAGTGATATCTTGGAGTATTCGGGGTGAGCTGCTTGACTGTTCCATAGCAGGATACTTTTTTCCTGTTTTATTCTGTCTTTTCTTATGAATGAATAAATACTTATTGATGAAATTATAATCCTACTTTAGAAGCTTTTGTACTTGTGACACGAGTATGAGTGACATTCTATTATATTTTTTTCACATTTTCTATAGTATGAATGCTTGCTTTTGACTTTATTATCGGTTTTTCTCTTACTTCCACGTTTAAAATTGCTAAATTAGACTTAATAGTGTAATTGGTTCGCCTACGAAATTGATTAGATACCATCACAACTTAGGATTTTTAGATCGTGACACATCCTAAAACCATAAGGTTCAAATCTCTAATCCTGATTTCCCAAAAGAATCCAAATCATGAGAAGTTTATAATCTCATGATTAGTGTGTTAATCAACCAACCAATATTGAAAAAGTACAATAAAATATCTAAACAAATTCAGGAATGTAAGTTTCTATACTGACATAGCAATCTCTCCTGCTTCAGAAGACATAATACAGTAAATAAACAATAAAGTGAAAGTGGCTGAGTCATGTTGGAATAAGAGATTAATTTTCATGGGGTCTACTGAAAATTCAACATATTGGTGAAGTATTCAAAGGAATGAAAGCCAAAATATTGCTTTCTCTAATAACAAAGCAAAAACAAAATTAAAATATACACCCTTCCTTCCTTCCTGCAGTAAAGGACAACAAGAATATCTTTAGTTGTCTCTCTTTAATAAAGAAAAAGTAGCACTTTTTTTTTAATTCAAAAACCCCCTCAAACCAAACCAAGAATATATCTAACCTATTGGAATGCAATAGTTCCACATGTATGATTCTTAATAAGCTTAATACATAAATATATCATTTAACTTGACTTCAGCTGACATCTATGCCCTCCAACTTTGGTGTGCACAAGTAGACACTTAAACAATTGTATAAAATTGAATAAGAAGACGCACGTGTCCTACGTGGTATAATACATGTAGGGCGCCACGTAGGTCACAAAATTGTCACGTAGGATAAAAATGCCACGTTGGACGAATGTATCTATTTGTTCAATTTTATTTATACAAGATTAAGTGTCTACTTGTACATATCCAAAGTTAAAGGTCATAGTTATCAGCTAAATCCAAGTTAAGAGTCATGTTTATGTATTATTAATAATTGCTTCTCCTAAGTCTTTTAATTCTCTTGTTTCACTCAAGAAACAAACTTTATATATATATTGAAATATTCCCACATGTATTGTCTTAGCTAATGCTTGTCCTCCATCTCCCATTTACTTCTCCAACATCTTCCTTTGGTTTCACTCAAGGAACACAACCTTATTAGTCTTAAAACAACTTCATACCATTATTCGAACTACTGAACTCAATCACTTGCTGTTGTTTACTCTTCAATTTTCTATCGAGGTCCATCCTACCTACCCTAACATAGTTGTCACGACTCAAAATTCCAAGAAAATGGATCAATTGCAACCACAACAACCAGTTCAAGTTTATCCAAACAATCCAAACAACCTCCCTAACCAACCAAACAATATCCCAATGACTCAATCCTCTTATTCTCATAACTCATCAAATGGTTCATTTGTGAGTGTTTTTGTTGTCCTAGCTATTGTTTTTGTCATATCTGTTATTGCTTGTGTTGTGGGACGTCTATGTAGCAAGAAAAGCAATGGACCTAAGGTGAAGAAAAGTCATGGTCAACCACAAAAACAAAAAGAGGGAAAACATAATAAGCACAATGAGTTTCATAATAAAAGAGGAGGGGGGGACATAGAATTTGGATTTGATAAGAAAATTGCAAGTTCTAAAGTGGCTGCAGCACATGGAGATCATTATAAGGGGGCTAAACCTTATAAGAGTACTGGTGGAGGTAAAGGGGGAGTTAGATTTTCTGATAATCATATTGATTTCAAGCTAGGTCCATGAAAATTAGTAGGAAAAAAAAATGTTCATAGAGGAACTCCCTTTATGTACTAATTATTACTTGGTAGTAGTTTTTATTTTATTTTGTTAAATTTTAAGCTTTTTTTTTTATAACATGGAGGAAGGGGAATAGAAAGGTAAAGGGATCCAAGAGAATCGCGCATCTATTGTGGGAAAAACTCTCATTGGTATCACCAGACTATAAGTTCTACGGGTAATTACTTTTGGTGTTTTTCTTCTTTTTTTTTGTTGGTTAATTGTAGCTTTTGGTATGGGTATTTTGTTTTGTATTTATGCCTAATGCAACATGATTGTTGTGATTGGGATTGTCAAAGTGTAGTATTTTCAGTTTATCATCAATTGGAATATATGGTTGGGGGTTCAAGAAAATCCAGAGTTGTTACCTTTTTTTCCATTTCATTTGTTACTCTGTGCCTAATCTCAATGTCTCCAAAGTGACTGTACCTATTTTGTAAAGTAGATGGTTCCAAGGTATTGAACTGTAACTTTCTCTAAATTTGAATAAATGTATATTCGACCATCTAGTTTACAAATATGATCGAGCTATACATTATATGTATACTTCGATTGTATATGCTATGTACAGTATGTATATATTATATGTATACTCTAAAGTATACACTATCTATATATTGTGTACATATTTTGTAAATTAGATAGTTCAAAGGCACTAGATGGTAATTTTCTCAAATATTTATTCATATTTTTTATGTTCAAGCTAAAATTTTAGCTATTTGAGAATTTCAAACTAGATTTGTCCTCGAAAATAATAAAACAACAGACATCTTCAAATATCTAAGTCATTTGATTGATTAAAATTTACTAACCTAATTAATTTAGATTCACAATATGTATGATTCATTTAAGAAAAAAAGCCATTTCTTTTATTTTTAAAGCTCAAACTCCCGACCTTTAATAAGAAATGAAAAGAAATCACATATTCCCACATTGCTTTGAATTTTGATTGTCATACATCTTCTATTGGATGCATATATTTTTCAAATCTTAGGCACCAAATAGTCTTATTAGAATTATTTTGAATCTTTATTTCAAAATGCAAATTTACATCTTGAACAAAAAATGGTAAGTCTTCAAATAATTTTCATAACAAATTATACCACAGTTGTAAGAAGTTGAGGAATGAAATGAACAAAAAGAGTAAGTTGTACAAGTACATAATTTTTGTAAAGAATGGAAAGAAATAGTAAGACATAATTCATAAACAAATATTTTAATTTGATTTTAACTAACAAATAAACACTTCAATATTGAAAATGCACATCTAAACACTTCAACTTATAATGTACCACTCCCAAATTTTAAACAATATAAAACATACGCTCTTGATTACCGGACAATAATACTAATTTCTCACATTCACCCATTATCAAAAGAACTTTTACTTGTTTATTCATATACAATAAATCAGGCCAAGGAATGTATTGACGATAATGTGACAAACTATAATTTAACTAAGGTTAGTTGACTTTTGTGATCAAGTCCTTTTCCAAACCCTGCACATAGCGAGAACTTTAGTGCATCAAACTGTTTTTCTTTTAAAGTTGGCCTTCGACAAAATTGATTGGAAATCAATCTAATTTCTTTCTTTTGTTGTTTACAACTTGGGAAAATTAGGGAGAATATCCATTCGGTCATCTTACATTTTTACTACTCAAAATTCAACCAATTATCAATTTATTATCTCATATAATTTTATTAACCCTTGATCCCCACCCCTTTTCCCTCTTTCATGTGACTCTTTTAGTGTTCAATTTCTTCTTTCTCTTTTATTATATAACCTCCCTCTTTTTTCTCTTTAGTAAAATTTCATCTTTTTACGAGTTTAATTTGCGATCGATGGAAAAATTTTAAAAACCTTGTAATGCTTTTTTTTTCTTCTTTCATCTTTTCTATTATTTGACAATAAATTATTTCACTATCATTATTCTTTTGATTATGTAATACCTATTTTCCCCTTCACGAAATATTCGTTTTTATCGTATTGTAATAAAAAGAATAAAAGGAAATATATTAAGGTGTAAATTGTGAAAAATAAGAGAATAGGGTGAAAGGTAAAAAAAATGAAACATAAATTAGGGTGCAAAATGTAAAGAACCCGAAATACTCTCACCTAAGAAAAAGGGGAAAAATTGAAAGCACCTGAAAACGGAGCAGTGCCACCGGAGATCATAGCTTCCGGCGATTTCAGCAACGCTTTCGGTTCAAGCAGTTCGAGAAATCAGTTGTCGGAGAACGAACAGAGCGAGTCATCGGAATCCTAGACCGAATCAGTGAGTTTCCGGATTCACTCTATGATTCACTATTTATCTCAAAACGGCCATAGTATCTCTAGACTATAGTTGATAACTTATATTATTTGAGCCTGGAAAGCTGTATATTCTTTGTAAACTATGCATTTGCTCATTGCACTATGGAAAATCAAAAAAATTCTAGCTCCAATTTAACTTAGGTAGATATGATGTTGAAATTCGTCTATGGTTTAGTATGTGTGGATAAAAAAGTAGAAGATGTTACATTGTATTTAAGTAGTGATAACAATCACGAATTGCCTCAATGTATATGCACTTTCTTGTCATTGATAAATTTGAATTTGGATGTTTTTGCATTAGATGAAAAACTTGTTATCGCCTGGAAGTTTCTGACTTTTTTCTCCATAGCGTTGGATGATGAAACTGTTGTGAATTTACTGTCAGGTTGTCTTTCTTTGGAATTGTTTTTGTTATTGGTTTTCATAGGCTGTATTGAGATTATGATTCGGAGATATTGAGAGAGGAAAGAAGGAAGATATTGATTATGTTCTATGTAACAGTAAGGAAAGCAGAGAATGAATCTCATTAACTGGAATGAAAATGAATATTGTAATTAAGTGACTCCACTATTCTCAATACTCCCTCTCAATAAACTGTAGGCGTCTGATCTATTCTGCACCCCAAGATATTGTCCAGCCCTTGCATCTGTAACACTTCCTTGATACGAAATAACCTGCTTTTGCTCCAGTTCACACAAACCAGAGACTGCTTCAAAAGTTAGTAATATCACCCTGATGTAGCTAATTTGGTCTGCTTTAGCTTCACAGATGATCACAGTATCATCTGCATAAAGCAATTGACAGATTTCCAAATTCTCACCTGCTCTGTTGTTGAGTTTGAAGCCTTCCAACCACCTATTATGAATAGCAAACCTCATCATACTATTAAATCCTTCCATGGCTATTATGAGCAGAAAAGGTGAGAGAGGATCTCCGTGCCTAAGACCCCTTTCAGAAGAAAAAGAAATCACAGGTTCTCCATTCAACCAAATAGAGAACTTGACAGTTTTGATACAAAAACTAATCCATTTCAGCCACCTGTCTCCAAATCCCATATGCCTGAGTAGGTTTAGATGAAAAATCCCAATTTACATGATTTCAGTTGGCATAACTGATTAGCTGCTCATCATTTTTTAGTTTGAGTCTCTTTACAGTCTGGGGAGATGGAATTCTTATCTGTCATACAATATAATAGAAGAAGTGAGAGAACTTCAAAACATTGTGCAGTGACATATATGCTCACAACCTAGAGAAGATTGAAGCATTCTCATCTTTCATGAAGTCTGATCAATGTATATTTCTGTTCATGTGCCTTAGTTTATTTTCATGATATTATTACTTTTTCACGAAAAAGCCGTCCAACTGTTTCTGTGATAGGTTAAATCTCTGTTGCATTAGGAACCAAGTCATGCACCACTATACCAACTATGAAATGGTAGAGAATATTCACTTACAGATTCAGCAAGGCAAAGATAATGTATTATGACCTTCAACATAATAACCTGTTCAATTATCTGGTTTGCATAGATATAGAGGATATAGTCTATGATGGTAAGATACGGAGGAAGTTTGATTTGGTTCAAGACATAGAATCTCTTCTTCTGAGTGTTTATGAACATTCTATTCTCGTCTCCTAAGTGTTTATGGATAGTCTATCTCTTCTCCTGAGTGTTTGTGGACAATCTATGCTTCCTTTTATCTCATATTTCAGTCAAAGTACTGGTCATGTTTGAACAGAATCATTTTTTTTTTTTTGTGAAATCATGCAATTCTATTGATGTCCTACTAACAAAGTACTAATCTGTTTGAACAGAAAGAAGAAAAATATTCACTCATTTTTTTCCTTCCTATATTTAATTATTGTATCTAATTATGTATAGAGTTGGCATTGGCACCATGGCTAAATCCAGAGCAGATGAGAAGATTCTCAGCTACAACGATGTCGTTCTCAGGCGATCAGATTTGCACATTCTCAATGGTCCTAATTATCTCAATGACCGCATCATTGAGTTCTATTTTAGCTATCTCAGCTCACACTTTCCATCTGACGACATATTACTGGTACCACCTTCTATTGCTTTCTGGATTAAAGAGTGTCCTGATCCTGCAAGCCTGAAAGATTTCATGGAACCACTTCATCTTTCTCGAAGGAAGCTGATTCTCTTACCTATAAACGATAATTCTGACGTGTGCATGGCTGAAGGTGGGAGTCATTGGAGCTTACTGGCTTTTGATAGGAACTCCAATGTATTTGTACATCATGACAGCAGCTCCGGGTGCATGAATGAGGATCATTCCAAACAAGTATACAAGGTTACTCTTCCCTATACATCATTCAACGACACTTATAAAGAGTGTCCAAACACGCCAAAGCAAGTCAATGGTTATGATTGTGGCGTGTATGTCTTAGCTATTGCGCGAGTCATCTGTCAGTGGTATGCAAGCAGTGGAACCCAAGATGCAGATACTCTGTGGTTCTCCCATTTGGAACAGGTCAGTCCAAGTGTTGTTTCTGAGATGCGTAAAGATATTCTGGGGCTAATAAAAGGTCTGATGGCTGCACCCAAGAGTGTGGCATAACACTCGATGATGTGAGTGAAAACCATGCAACAAGTTAAATATCCAGCAGAGATCAGAAACTCTAGGTGAGTGAAATTCCAGCAGTGACCAACGTGAAGTTTGATTGTCAGTTGTCTCACGATTTTGTTGTATTTTCAGGAAAGATTTGTTACTTCAAACGAAAGCTAATGGGGAAAACTAGGAATATAGTATCTCCATTTTGATAAAATAACATTTACTGTTGAAAAGACAAAGTGGTGTACAATCTATCTCTATATGCTTTGTTCGTTCATGAAATACAAAATTAACAACAATTTGGATGTCTGCCTGTCACAATAAACTAAAACTGTCCCTTGTATCTTGATGCCAAGTTCTTTGATCAAATTTGTAACCCAAACAACTTGTGCAGCCAAACTTCTATTATTCTTCAGCAGAACTTCTTGAATCTATGTGTTGTTTCTTTGATTTCCAATACACGAGAGTCTCCAAGCTTCAAGTTGTGTTTGGGCAAGCTGCTCAATCAGCATCACAAAAACCAGTCAACTTCGTACTCCTTTCAAGTGATATCAATAAACCCAACCTTGGTTGGGCTTTGATGAATCTAATGATCCTCAGAGAAGCATTGCTATGCGCGACCTTTGGCTTCTTTAGGAATTAACTCAAGGACTGGACTGTGTAGGTTATATCTGGTCTGGTGATTGTGAGATATAACAACTTCCAATCATTCTCTGATATTGGTTCACATCTGTGAATAACTTATGTTCACAACAATTGTCATAGTCAGCTGGAATGGAAATGAATGTAACAGTACCAGCTTATATACTAGATACACTAACCGATCTACTTGCTAACATGTTTGAGAAACTAATGCCACCTAACTACTCTTTAAGTACTCAACACTAACTGAATAATAAATTACAGGCTAAACTGAATAAGTGACTCCACTATTTTCAATAGGCTGGAAATTAGATCTTTGAATTTAAAGAAGCTAAGGCTGAAGAACTATTTGATGTTGGATGTGGGAGGTGATAAGCAACAACAAAAACATTTCCGGTGTAATTCCACAAGTGGGGTTTGGGAAGGGTATGATGTACACCTTACCCCTACCTCATGGGGTAGATAAGTTGTTTCTGATGGACCCTCGGGAAATGATCATTCATTGGAAACTTTTGCACCATATCTTTAGCAACAACAACAACATACCCAATATAGTTCTACATGTGGGGTCTGGGGAGGGTATACCTTCAACACGGTATCTTCAGCATTTTGAGATTTTAGGAAATCTTGAAGAACTCAAGTGTAGGTTAGTAATATTATCCTATGTGGTCACTGCTAGGGTTACTTTTGGTATTAGTTGTGTCAGCGAATACTGGAATGATTATGATGAAGAAGAGAGTTGTCATGATTGTCATCAAGCTTAGGGGACCCTTATCCAAGGTTATCTGCAGAACTTGACTCATGTAACTGAGCTAACAATTGGAACTATTGTCTCGCGGTTTATATTTCAAGTCAAAAGACATGATTTGCTCTATTTCTAAATTTTAGCAATAGTTGCAGAATATGTACCTCAGTAAGAGAAGAGCTCTCAAATCTAATGAGTAACTTCTCTGCAACTGTAAATATCTATGGAAAAAGGCATTTGTCGTTTGCTAGAATCTTTAGATGGTTATATTTGTCATAGCAAACTATATATCTGATGTCAATTGCTTTCATTTTCTTGGTTTTTCTTTCTTTAATCCTTACTAGTTTCACTGTGATATCATTGCATCAGGTCATGTTCATGTTGCCACTGGCTCTTCCAGAATTGAAATGCAAATGTATAACAAAGGATAATGTGTATGGAGTAGGTAGCCTTTTGCAGGCCTCTCCTCATGTAGGGACAATCAACATAGAATTGGAAACTATGTGCGTAATTTCCTACAACTTTTTCTCTTGTTGCACTTATTTATTTCTTGATGTTTTCTCGAGCCCCCTAGCTAGTTCCTCCCCTGACTGTAAATCGTTCTGAATCACACACTTCAACCATGAAATTGTCTTTTATTTTTCATTTGTGAAATGTTAGTTCTATTATGCTTTAGACCTTTATATTTTTTCTGTCCAACTTTGTCTTGCTTGCTGCCCCTTTGTTACGAGATATTTGTGCCAAGAAGATCACATTAGTTTAGAGAGTTGTATTGTACTGAAACAGACCACATAGGATGTTTCTCTCAAAATCAAAATTCAGATGAACATTTACAAACATAACAAGGCAAAATACTGTATGATTATCAAGAATTCCTACTTGAATTCAAACATTCACATACAAACTCTACTTAAAAGAAAAGGAAACAAAAGCAAATACTAAAAATTCTTCCAAAGAATTGAACAACTTGTATGATCACTCTGAAGCTTGATCATCTTCATTAGGATACTGTCATCCAACTCATGAATATCATCAAAAATAAATACGCGCACACAAACGCGTACGATGGTTTCTTGTGATCTATTTCTTTATGTTGCCTTTTATCCTCTTCTTGTTCTTCTTGTTGTATAAGCTTCATCATCTCTTTGTAAAATTTCCAAGTAATCAAGATATGTATAACTTGAAAAAATATAGATGGAAGAAAAAATATTATCCTATCTAGCCAAAAATGATGCCATGTCCTATGTGTGACATGTAAAGTAGGAATTGCCCATGCTACAACAATTATGCCAACCATTGTGGCTTTTCTTGCTTGTACATCTTTTATTTCTTCCATTTCCTCTACTTGCATATTATCACCAATTTTTTCCATTTTGTGAATTTTTTTGATAATATAATGCCCTCTTTTCCCTCTTTTGAGTTTTTTTTTTTTTTTTTTAAAAAAAAATTCTCTTTGGAGGGGGAGGGAGGGAGGGCAAGAAGCAAGGAGGATGTGAGTTTTTATTTTTATTTTTAATGCTAATGGAAATGAAAACTAATTTGATAAAGAGAAAAAAAAGATTTTTGGTAAAAGAGATTGAGATGGATGATTAAGAGATAAATGCTCTCATTCATTATTAGGTTTAATTTAATGTGATGGATTAGATGAAATCTCTCAATTTCTCTATTTTTAGTTTGTTAGATAGCTCATTACTTGTTCCTCTTTCTATATTTTTATTTTTTTCCTTTTGCTTTTGAGAATTCTAATTAATTAAAGGTAATTTTAACTATTCCCTCCGTCCAACAATAGTTATCCACTATACTAAAAATAGATGTCCAACAATACTTGTCCAGTTTAGAAAATCAAGAGATAGTATACCTTTTTGGTCTATTTTACCCTTATTATTAAATGTTATTTATCATCTAACACATTTCTCAAAGTATTAAATTTATTAAAGTCAAAGGATAAAATAGTAATATTATCCCTATTATTTATTGTTAGTGTTAATTTCTTTGGCATAAAAAATAAAATGAAAATTGAGGTATGTCATTTGGCTTATGTGGGCTTTTCTGAGTGTTTTAAGCATTGTCATGATATTTACATTATATGGAAATTCCGAAATGTAGTTTGTAAATAATTCGTGAAGAACGTAAAGGTTATGAATTAATAATCATTGAATATATTTCTTTTTTATTAGAGCGTCTTGAGAAAATTGAGAAAAAAGATAGTCTAATGAATAAAATATTCAGCATTCACGTAGGGTTCGAGAAAGAATTACACCACAAGAGATGTAATTAGACAGTCTACCTTAATATAAATATTATTTGAGCGTCTTAAATGAATAATAATTTATAAATGACCAACATACTACATTAAGAGCGAATCAAAAGTATTATGTATCAAATGTTTCTTACTAGTCCAAACAAAATGAAATATTGAATAAAAAATTTGAAACATGAACATCACTTTTTGTTTTTTCGTTACATTCTTCTTTCCCTTTACACATTTTTTAAGAAATCATAAATAAGAAGGATAGTTTAGCTAATTTATTTCTTAAGCAATTTTTTGAAATTTTACAAACGTATTTACACTTTCAAAAAGAATTAATTATATGAGTAAGAAAAAAATTAATCAATTCCATCTTGGCTTATAAATTAACAAGTAATTTGAAATAATTATTTTTAATAACGTGAACAACTAATACGAGACGAAGAGAATATTATTGACAACTTTTCACAATCTGATTTGAACACATGCAAATGGTACTATGTATACGACCTAAACAAGCACAGTTGTATAACTTACTGACCTTACAAATTCCCAATGATTCTTTCCAATAAAGTTAAAAAATTGTAACAAAACATAAAAACCATAAACTAGAAAGAAAGAAAATAAAACTTGTACTATCTTCAAAAGAGAAGTAGAAAAAAAATGGCATCTTTTATGTACAAATTATAAAGTACAAAAACAAACACACCTACTTTTTTATTCTTATTCCCCCTATGTTTTTTTTAGCACAAATCATATTATCAAGAGACAAAAAAATTGAGGAACTTTCACATATAGCCACTCAAAATATTTTAATTGTGCTCCATAGCTATAGCTTGATAATTACAATTCGTAGCTGCATGTTATAGGGAGGAGAGTGGCGAGCGAGACTGGGAGAGAGAGGAGAGAGGCGAGCGAGAGAGGGCAGAGAGTGGAGAGAGGCAAATTGTATATGTATATCTGTCAAAATAATGTATAAATGTAACTGATATACATATGTATTTGTATATCTGGCGAGCGAGACTGGGAGAGGGAGGAGAGAGGTGAGCGAGACTGGGAGAGAGGCGAGTGAGAGAGGGCAGAGAGGCGAATTGTATATGTATATATGTCGAATTATACATATGTGTATATGTCAAAATAATTGTATATATGTATATGTATCAAGTATTGTATTTGTATATCTACATATAATTTGAATTCGTATACAATTGAATCGAGTTAAAACATTTGTATTGTATATCCAATCTCTCTCGCTTTATACAAACACAAATTATACATTTGTGTTTGTCTAAAGCGAGAGAGAGATAGACAAAAGAGAACTGGGCAGGGCAAAATCCAATCTCTCTCGTTTTATACAAACACAAATTATACATTTGTGTTTGTATAAAGCGAGAGAGAGAGAGAAATAGGCAAAAGAGAACTGGGCAGGGCAAGATTCAATCTCTCTCGCTTTATACAAACACAAATTATACATTTGTGTTTGTATAAAGCGAGAGAGAGAGAAAGACAAGAGAACTGGGCAGGGGAAGATTTGTATATGTATAATTATAAGTGGATAAGGCAGAGAGATATGTATATGTATTTGTATATCCCGTCTCTCTCGCTTTATACAAACACAAATTGTACATTTGTGTTTGTATAAAGTGAGAGAGAGATTGGCAAAAGAGAAGCGAGAGAGAGAGACTGGGCAGGGAGAGGAGAGTGGCGAGCGAGAATTCCAGAGAGATGGGGGAGAGGCGCACGCGAGAGAGAGAGGAGAGAGGAGAGAGGCGAGGGAGAGAATGAAATTATACCTTAAAGTTAGTTTTGAATTGTAATTAACGCAAACTATAGCTATGGTAGATAATTAAGTAGTATAAGTTTGCTTAGCTACGTAATTTTCCCAAAAAAATTTAAGTTATGTAAATTATATAGATAACAATTTCGTAAGATATCAAATGACATGTTTAGGGTTATTTCATGTATTATCACTAAACTTTATTCTTTATAAAAGTAAAAACATAATAATATATTTTTTTGTCACATTAATCAATTTAACTGTGTGAACTTCCAAGTAAATGATTGAAATATCAAATTTCAGCATAGGTAAAGAATTGAACGACTTTTATACTATATAATCATTCTTTTTTTGTTCTTTCTTTGGTTTCATTCAATTAAATTTTTTTATTAACTTGTATTTTATTTAAATATGAGTAGTCAAAAATTTTACAACGTTGCAATCTTTTTTCCTAATATGAAATTTATGGTAGTAACATGTGTGGTGAGCGACATGTCATAACTAAGGTAGAAAATTTGTATTCTCAGAACAATTCACACCTATTCCCTCCGTCTCATATTAGATGGACACTTTCTATTTGTGATTAACAAATCATTAATAAATGATCAAGTTTATTATTTTGGCCTTTATTCATTTTAATTAGCCTCTTAAAAAAAAATTGAATCTTCAAAATTTGTTTGAACTAGGCCATATTAATTTTAGAGATAAAATGGGGAAAAAAATAATTAATTCTATTCTGATTTAGTATACGATCAAGTAATATGATACAATTATTTTTAATAAAATGTCATCAAATATGAGAGAGAGAGAGAAGTTCATTTAGACACTTAGTTTGATGCGACAAAAGTAATTTTATGAGTTCATTATAGTAATGCCTAAAATTTAGTGACCTGAAATTAACATAGATGTTTTAAGTGCCAATGTCGTGTAGCAAATGAGACTACTTTTTCCTTAATCAGAAGTCTCAATTTCGAGTGTTGAATATTAGAAAATCCCATAGGGAACTCTTTGTCCAAATTGACATTATCCAATACGAATCCAAATTAATCGGATTTCAATATTAATACCAAAAGCGGGAACCAAAAAAAAAAAGCTATTTTTCACTTCAAAATATTTTAAAAAATCAGAATGCAACAGTGGAACTCTAGAGTCTTCAGTCAACATTTACCCCAAGGTACTATTCTGTCTGTAGGTTACAGAGAGGGGGCCATCAGAAGCCTCTGACAAAGATTGTTGTGCTGATTATTGGATACCCCATCTCACAAAAAAAATTGGTTATAACTGTCGTTTGCCTAAATAAAGACACATCCACATTTCTGACTTGTCTTGTTTTAGTATTCAAATTTCAACAAAATAACTCAACTTACTACTATTAGCCATGGAAAAAGCATTAGAGTGGTTAAGACCACTTGTTGATTCCAAGAATTGGGAATATTGTGTTGTTTGGAAGTTTGGTGATGACCCTTCAAGGTAAAAAAATGTTTCAAGTTTTGCTTATACAAATCTTGAAATTACTTTGATTTGTCATACTCGAGCAACCTCTCTATCTCCACGAGATTCCACTTGTGGGATTTATGTTGTTGGGATTCTTGATATCTAAAATGCATAGAGTTTATGGCTCTGTCCATTCTTGAAAATTGAAAATTTTGTCCATATGGTGTTTGAGTGTATGTGTGTGTGACTAATAATGTGTTTGTGGTGTTTAGGTTTATAGAATGGATGGGATGTTGCTGTTCTGGAGCTAATGGAGTTGATGTCAATGTTAAGAAAGAAAATGGAGGAAAACAGAAATTTACTGCTCTGTGTAGAGATATTCAAGTGCAGCATCCTATTAGAACAAAGGCTTGTGAGGCTTTGGCTCATTTTCCTCTTTCTATTTCTCTTTATTCAGGGTATGTTTCTATTTCCCTTTATTCATAAATGTTGTGTTGAGTCGAGGTCGTTTATCGGAAACAGTCTCTGTAGGTAAAGTCTGCATACACTCTACCATTTCCAGACCCAACTTGTCGGACTATACTAGGCATGTTGTTGTTTTTGTTGTTGTTGTACTTGAATTTGATTTATTTCAACTTACGTACTATAAGAAGGCATGACTACATACTCTAACTTGAAGATATGCGAAAACAGGATTCAGGCAGAGGTTGTAACATCAAATGAACCAAAGTGGATTAATCATGCTGAGATTTCCAATTCAAATTTGTCACATGTTAGTAAAACTCTGAAAGTTGAAGTCTTTACTGAACTCTCAAGATTAATCTGAGAGATGTGTTTCAAATTGAATTCTTCGACTCGTTGCAGGAACTTAAGGGTACCCTGGTATTGATTCCGGTTGCTGGTGGATTGGTTGAGCTTTACAATTCAAAGATGGTAACAATCATTCTCTATTCGATTTTAAGTTAATGTAATATGTGAGATAATGTAGTTCTGTTTCTGATAATGTTAGATAATTGGCCATCAATATGCACTAAACTGAAAGACTTAACTCTTTACTTAACATTAATTTGCATTGAACAGATATATAAAGATCAAAAGACGATTAATTTCATTATCAATCGGTTCAAACTTGGTTCAGAAGAAGCCAATAGTTCCATTGCATGGAAAGAAGATAAAGTTCTTGATTTCTTTCCTTTTGAGAAATCAAACTTTTGTGCTCCTCTCCTCCAATATGCTACAAGTTTTCCTTCAAGTGCACCTCATATTTCTCAAGTATCTCAATCGAGTGCTAATCCTAGCATTCAAGGATCATCCACCGGTTCCATTCCTTCAAATGAACTTACATTGTGTCATTCACCTTCTGACCATTTATCGCGGAATGTACCTTTAAGTCAATCTACTGAAGGGTATTTTGAGCACACAGAGCTTCAGTGCAGTGGAAACTTGTCAAGAATGGAAGGCACTACCTTTCCTTGGAAACAAGAAAATTATGTAGTTGCAGGAGATATGTTCGGTATGGGTAAGAAAAGGCAAAAAGGACCTTATCAGTCGAAGAATCTTGTCACAGAGAGAAAACGAAGGAACAGAATCAAAGACGGTCTTTTTACTCTTCGAGCTTTAGTTCCCAACATCACTAAGGTTGCTAATAAAGCAATTCATCTTATAGTTTACGTCTATATGTCGTTCAATGTTTTGATACTATCCTTGCTTGATTTCTTTCAGATGGACAAAGTAGCAATACTTGGAGACGCGATTGACTATATAAATGAACTTCAAGAAAAAGTGAAGTTATATGAAACTGAGCTCAATGAAATAGAAGCGGAGGTTACCAACAATGAAGCTCCTGAAATGGTCCTATCAGACATGACTGAAATGTTCAAAGTTACCGGACCAACAAATGAGAAAACACAAATTTCAGTTGATACAACTGATAGGACGAGAATGGAGGTGCTGGACGTTGCTCGATTTCTTTCTGTTTCTTTATGTTGATTAAGAGTTAAAATACTCGACATAGTGCCTTCAAGTCACCTTGACATTTTTGCATTGCAGGTGGAAGTGAACCAAATTGGTGCTAGGGAGTTCTTGTTGAAGGTCTCTGGATCACGTAAACCTGGTGGATTTACGCAGTTGATGGAGGCTATGAATTACTTAGAACTTGAACTAGTAAATGTGAGTTGTACCATCTCTGGAGGGGAGATCGTGAGCGTTTACATAGTAGAGGTAAATTTCAATCTTTTCTTATGCTAGTCTGTGTTAATCTTTCAAAAACGTTGTTGTACTCATGTAAGATCCTCCAAAAAAAAAATGTGTAACATATAGAGGGTCAGACACGGGTGTGGTGACAATCTTGGAGGATCGGAGAAACATAGCTCATCTATTAACATTAATATTGGGATGATCCGACATGGATGTGACATCTACTTGCTTCTTGCAGGCAAATGTGGACAGAGTTCTTGATGCACAGAAGCTGAGATCTTCACTAATTGAGATGACAAGTTGAACATTCATTTGACTTAATTATTAGCTACAATTAGTTTGCAGAGACCAATCAATTGACTATGTATAAAGATAGAGGATGATCTCAACTTGTTGTGAACTTATATGAATTAAAATCTAGGATTTAAGAGTCTTCAGGTGTGCAAAGAATCTCGCGTTTATATTAATTGAATGAATACGTAATATATGTGAATCACATTGTTAACTAATCAATATTTTCATCTACGTTTTAAACTTAACCATCATTATTAATACTCTCTCCCTCCTAATATATATGACATTGTTTGATCAGACACGAGATTTAAGAAATAAGAGAACAACTTGCTTCTTATTTTTTCACAAAAAAATATTATGTGCGATTCAATAAAAGTCAGACTTCTAGTCAAATAAAATCGAGGTGTAAACTTAAAACATCCCAAAGAAGACAGTTCTTGTTTGACAATTATATTTCTTTTGACATTTAGGAGTACTACTTGACAAGGGCATTATATGTGTTTACTGTTTAAGCATAGACTATTTGAATTTTATCATGTTTGTTGATATATATATTTTCACCTTATTAAATTAACTTAATCAAACTAATTAAGTTGATATGATTTAGTAGTATAGGAGTAATTACATAATAAATCTCTAGCATCACTTACTTTAAACAAGCTAAAATATAAGTTGACAAATTTGCATACTTTAATCCTGTATTGGATGAAAAGCAGCTTGGACATGTGGTAGGGTAAAAGGTAGATATGCGGCATCGCAAGAAATGATTCAAAGAAGTCGTTTCGAAAATAAGAAGGGACTCATGTCTCGATAGTGATAAAAGGGACAAAAAAATAAGATACGTCATATGCATCCATACAAAGATCCTAATTATTAAAGAGGAATATTAGCTGACATCACTAACGATATTTCTACATGGATAATAACCACGGATCATAGTAGAGCTCGAGTGGAGATTTTTTATTGATTAATATATTGCTTTCATAACCTATAAACAGGAGCGGATCTATGTAGACCGAAGGCGGTGCCACGCCCCCCACCCAGTGGTTTCGATTGAAATTATGTATATACATGTATATTTGTATATATATATATTTATGAGAAAATATATAAATACTAAGTGTGGCACCTTTAGAAACAATGAGTGATATGGTGCAAGTGGTTAAAGCTCAAGTTTGCATCCCAAAGCCCTGTTGTGGGCTGTATTTTCTTAGGACTTTTTTTTATCATGTAGGTAGCAAATATATTATAAAAGAAATTGTGAATAAGTAGATAGAAATCCTAGACCTCTTGTAAGTAAATTCTTAACTACACCAACAATACAAGTCTAAAATTTGCATGCAGATTTGCTAATAAATATTTAGTATTATTTTGCTTTGCGCTGGAGTTTTTGCCACAGGTTACTGTTCAAAGCAGCGTGGTACTCAGAGATTCAAAATTCTGGATCTGCCTCTGCTTATAAATAGTAGTTTATGTCTTTACTTTTTACATTTGCTTATCACATCATCCTCGGATATGAATTGGAGCTTAAGATACTGAAACAACTTCAGATCCAGTACAATCATTCATCATCAGAGCTTAAATGCTTAACACGGCTTTCTATAATAACATTATTGTTTTTATCTTGTTTTACTTGCGTTATCAAATAAAATTAATCGTTAATAACCCAAATCTACTGAGTTAAATTGAGATTCCGTATCCTTGATCTCATATAAATTTCCTGTACCATTTTCTCGATAAACAAATTCATCAATAAAATAGTATTTATTGCTGTCAATCTGTATTACTAAGATATTTAAAACAATAACTTTGCAGAACTTTGCAAGAAACAACAAAGTTTAAAGTATATTTTCAAAACTAAAAATTTAAAACCAGTAAAGAAAATATAATCTGCAACAAACCAGAAACAACATTGAAAAGAAGAAAATCAAGCCCATTGAACACACAATATGTCCTTAAGGAAATTATTTTCCTCAAGTACATGAGGTTAATGAAATATATCCTCCTAGGATAGAATGATCTTACTCACCGGTGTATCGATAACTAAAACTACAGTGTCAGCGAGCCATTCAATGTCGGTAAAGCATACTAGAATTTGTTTGTAAATAAGAAGTTTAGAAAATTCGTTGTTTAGAAATGAGTGGAAACCCTCTATTTATAGTGAACAAAAGGTAGTATGAACAAGTGCTTATTATTTCTTATCGGAAATGTCACAACCCTTTGAAAAAGTCACAACTTTTCGAAAAAATCATAACCCTTAGAAAAAGTTAGAATCTTTTCGAAAAATCGCACCTCTTCGAAAAAGTCACAACCTTTCAAAAAAGTCATAACTCTTAAGAAAAGTCACAACACTTCAGAAACACCACAACTTTTCATTTTTCATTCACACATTTTAAAACTCAACATTTAGGAATATAGTTATCTATTAGTAGTACGTAGTTATACTTGCTAACACTTAACTATTGAATTAATAACAAGTTTCGTATCATGTGAACACACAAAACGAACAATATCGAGAAATTATAATTTGAAAAGTCAATTGGACGATAGAATAAAATACTCCTAGCAAAATTAAAAACATGAAATTAAGAATTAAGTCTATTTTTCTCTTCCTTAACGCAGACACATTCCTCTCTTTCCACATAAATAAAATCCTCCACTTCTTTTTATTTAATTCTTTTCTTTACGACAAAAGTATACAAAAACTTCCAAATCTGAGGTCAGATATTTCTCCTTTTTTCCTCTTCTTTGTCTCCCTTTTCTCACCTTTTTTTGGATTTTTTTTTTTAAGTCTTGTAAATAAATGGAATTATAACACTTTCTTAGAGCCTAAGTTTCTCCAACTATTTATCTAAATTTATTTTTCTAATTTCTTACTTACTTTTTAGATGGATCAACTTGGAGATCATAATGTTCAAGTTTCCATGACAATAGAGAATAAACAAATGTTACTCTCTTTCGATTCTGAAGTCGAGTCTCCTAGTCCAACATTAGATAACTCCTTCAGGTCAGAGACGAATTCAAAATTTAATTTTATTAATTCAACTTCTAGATTATCATACAATACTTGAAATTTTAGTAATTTTTCACGTATAAAAATTGTTTTGATTTGATTGTATCAGGTCGTTCAAGAGAAATGGGATGATCAAGTTAGAGGAACGTAACAAAGAACATGATTTAATCAAGGCGGGTTTTCTTAGTGGAATGGGGCAAATAGGAAAGGAAGTTGAAGTTGTGGCTATACACAAGAATTCATGTTCAAATATATTGGGGCAAGCGAGGTTAGAAAGTTTTCGCGTTTACTCTGAAGCAATGCAGAAGAAATGTGGTGGAAATGCTAATATTAAATATGCATGGTTTGGTTCTTCCAAAGATGAAATTTGTAACATTATTTCACATGGATTTTCTACAATTACTGAACCAAAATCTGGAGAATCATGTTTTGGTATTGGTGTTCATCTTTATCCTTCAAATATCCATGGGTAAGCAAAGAAGCATAAGCTTAATACTACTCTATGTTTTTCTGTTCGCGATAAATAAAATGTCTATCTTTCTATTTTATGTCAAGTCAGATGATGCCACGTACTTGAATATTGTTGACTCAAAATTTTAGATTTGCCTTTACAATATAAGAACATTGGATTTTTCATTTGATTATGAAAAATGTTTGAGATTAATTAATTAATTTGTAATTTTTTTTTGTGTTGAAGGGTATTTTCGGCAGTGGAAGATGAGAATGGATTAAGGCATATGTTACTTTGCAGAGTAATTTTAGGAAATACAGAAGTAATTGAGGCTTCATCCAAACAATTTCAACCAACTTGTCAAGATTTTGACTCTGGGGTTGACAATTATTTGGCTCCTAAAACATACATAATTTGGGGTTCTTATATGAATTCTCATATTTTGCCAAATTTTCTAGTAAGTTTTAGGTGTCCTAGTTGCTTATTAGGTAAGCAATTCAAGAAATATAATTTTGTTTTATATCAATTAGGGTCGTTTAGTAGCTGATTTGGATGTGAATTATGCAGGTAACATGTGTTATTCTTTTTGTTTATTTTCTTAGGTGCTTCTTCAAAAATCAAGAAGGTTTCCCCGAAGCCGAATTCTCGTATAAAATTTCATGATTTATTGCATGTGCTTTCCAAATATTTACATCCATCAAGAATGGTTTTGATCTCAAAATACTATGAAGATTTTAAGGTGACTTTTTTTTTTTTTAATTATCTAATTTTGCGTGAGTAAAATTTTTAATTTATTATTAGTCTATGTGATTAATTATGTAATGTCTTTTAATGTTATAGAAAAATAAGATCACAAAATTAGTACTTGTTCGAAAATTGAGGCAAATAGCTGGAGATACGTCGTTAAGAGCTGTCATGAAAATGTATCCAAATACTAATATTTAAGGTACAACTCCCTACCTATATTACTTTTAAACAACTTGGTGCATAAACTAATGGCTTTTAAACAGCCATTAAATAATTTTTTCTTATTTTTCGTAAGATATTTTCGATTTTTGTATTATTTTTTTTTTGCTTTTCTAATTTCATCTTCTATATAATGTTTAGTTGCAAATCGGAAAAAAGAGCTTGTTGATTCCGTGAGAACGAACGTGATCAGGTTGCTAACGATATCATAGAGTTTGTGAAGTGTGAAAAGAAATTTCCCCCCTAATTTTCAGTTACTAGTTTGTTTATTTCTAAATTAATGTAGTATTTGGGCGATGTACGAATCATATTAAAAGAAATTTGGACAATGCACGAATAATATTAATTATATATTGAATTGTGATCTGTGACTTATTTGAGTACATTAGATCATATTGCTTTAAAAATATTTGACATCTAGTTTCTTAATTAATTAATGCAATTAACTCAATAATAAAATCTGTATGAAATAAAGGAAAACAAATCACATAATCATGGAATAACGTTTTTGTTCCTTTTATTCTTTTATGGGAAAATACTCAAATATATTATCGAACTTTGAAAAAAGACTTATTTATGTCATCAATTAAAAGTTTGACTCATCTATGCTATGTTTTTGTTTGAGAAAATGCTCATCCATGCCATTATTTATTAACTAAAATAATATAGATAAGGATGACAAAGATGAGTTTTTTCTCAAAGTTCGATAGCATATTTGAGCCTTTTAGTATAATGGGATAGATGATTAATACTTTCTGAAAGTATAGATGATTAGTATTATCATAATAATACTAAAATATTAAAATACTCACTTTTCTGAAAGTTCGATGGCATAGATGATTAATATTTTAAGATGGCATAGATGAGTCTTTTCTAAAAAAGAGTATTTCCACTTTTAGTATTTTAGTATTAGTATAATAATATGATATTATATGATTACTATTTAATATTTAATTAAGGCTTAAGTCATCGACATCCCCTTAAAGTTGTCCGCATAATTCACTTAGACACCTTAACTAGGACTTGTACCTATTGAACACCTCAATTGTTCAAAACAAGTACCTATTTAACACAAAACGCTGATATGGAAAAAATCGTGTTTTGCACTTTTTTGGAGCGCGTGAAAATGTTCAAAATAGTGTTTTTTTTTTAAAAAAAAAAAAAACAATTTCCCTTGTTTTATTGACACTTGGCACTATAATTAACTTAAAAGAATTTTTTCTTCTTTCATTGACACTTTCTTCAAAAAAGAAAAGCCCCCCAACCCCACCAGTTGTCTTCTTCATAATTTAGTTTGCAAAACTTTCTTCATTTTAGCTCAGCATCGTTTTTCTTTCTTTCTTTTTTTTTTTAAAATTACTTCTTCCAAATCAGAAGATAAATGAAAATCAACTATGAAAGAATTATACGATTCAGATTTGAAAGAAAGACTTTCTTTTGTATGATTTATTTCAAATCTCATAAAAATAATGGAACAAATATGAAGAAAGAAGAAAGAAGATAAATGATATTTACGTATAAAAATAGTTAGCCGATATTTCTTTATCACCATTTTCGAACAAATATTACTACTCAAATTAAAATATAAACCAACTAAATTTATCAAAAATGATATCCGAAAATTTGATAGAATTAATTTTTGAGCTATCAATTTCTTTTTGTCATCGATGTAGAAATGAATAACCGCCGGTTAAATTTTCTTTCTTCTTCACTCTTATATCAATCTTTCTCTATGACGTATCTAGTATGAAAATATATATTTTTTTTAAAAGTTGATCTTCAAGTTACTTGAAAAGAAATTGGGTTCTGTGATTTGGAAAAGAATGTGTTTTGGGAAGAAGATGAAGATGAAAGGGGGTTGGGTAGGGGTGGGACTGGGTAGAATAGGTTGACTTTTTCATTTTTTTTTAAATTTTTTTTAGATATAAAATGTGTTTGAAAAATTTTAAACAAAAAATTATTTTTTCTATAATCTTGGGGGCCCAGTGCCACATGTTATTTTTTAATTAGCTATATTGCCATGTGAGCGCAAGTGTATCACACAGTCTTCATATTTTTTGCTGATTATCAAAAAATGTCTAATAGGAACAATTTTTGAATAGGTAAAAGTGTTCAATAGGTACTAGTCTTAGTTGAGGTGTCTAAGTGAATTATGCGGACAACTTTAAGGGGCCGTCGGTGATTTAAGCCTTTAATTAATTAAATATTTTATAACTTTTTTATTTAATGTAGGGGTAACACTACTAAAAATCACTACATTTAGCTACGAACTTCATCACTGGTCCGCCACTATTTTGCTCTTAGCTAAGAAAAATTTGTCGCTAATCCGTCGTTAAGTAGGAATAGCAACGGAGCTTGCTCTTTAGCTACAAAATTTGTCTGTCGCTAAATCCAATTTTTTTAGTAGTGTAAAATGATAATTCAACTTTGATGTATGTATGTATGTATGAATGAGTGTGTGTGTGTGTATATATGTATGATACGTATGCTAATTTTCAAACACGTGTATCTCATGCTAATTAGTATACAAGTGTGAATTGATGAATGATTTGCTACAATTTGTTCACCAATTCTTCCTTGTGTGATACCTCAACTCCAAACTTATTCAACTATTGTAAATCACGCTTGAGGTTTCTTAAGAAGAAGAAGAAGAGTAGAAAACTAAATTCATAGTTTAAAAATAAGAGGAAACATCTCTATTTATAGCTAACAAATGTAGTATGAATATGTGCTAATTATGTCTTATCGGAGAAGTTACAATCATTCACACAACTCATCAGAAAAGTCACAACTCATCGAAAAAGTCACAACTCATCGAAAAAGTCACAATCTTTGGAAAAATCACAACCGTTCGGAAAAGTCACAACTCATCAAAAAAATCACAACCATTCAAAAAAGTCACTATCATTCGAAAAAGTCACAACCCTTTGGAATAGTCACTAGGGCTGCGTATCGGTCGGTTCGGTTCGGTTTTGAAGTTTATCGGTTTGACTTATTGGTTATCGGTTTGTAGAGATGCTAAACCGTTAAAGAACCATTAAGATATTGACTTATCGGTTATTGGTTTATCGGTTATTGATCGTTATCGGTTCGGTTATCGGTTTAACCGTTAAGATTTGACACAAAAAAAAAGTCATTAAAAATCACGTAGAAACAAGGTGACTAACCAAATGAACCATGCACATGAGTTTACAAATAACATCTTGCTAAAAAGCAAACACTTTTACATTGTAGAATACCCAAGAGTTTGAGACAGCCAAAAACAAAAGTAGAAAACTAAACTCTAAGTCAAGGACTTTATATACAAAATGATAAAAATATAATTATTTAATTTACTGTCGGGTTATCGGTTAATCCGTTAAGAAAAAACCTTAAACCGTTAAGAACCGATAAAGGAAGATTAAAAATCCAATTAATATTATGTGATTCAATCAAATTCTTTTGAAAAAGGAAGATCTTCACAAAGAAGCAAAAAAGGAAATCCAATTAATATTATGTGATTCAGTCAAATCCTTTTGAAAAAGGAAGTAACATAATTTTCTTTACTTTTTTATTATTTGAGATCATTTTCATCAAACATGTGACAATTTTATAACTATAAATACACTCTAGATGTTGAGATCAAATATCACATTTTCTTATTTTCTCAAATTAAAGTTTTAGCCATGGCTGGAGTGAATTCTCCATCCAACAATTCCTATCCTCAATTCTTGAATCTTTGATTGTTATTATCTTCTATTTTAAATTTTTTTACTATCCTCAATTCTTGAATCTTAGTTTGTTAGTATCTTCAATTCTTGACTTTTGAGTGCTATAGTATCTTTGTTATAAGGTTGTTCTTATCCTCAGTTCATGAATCATGATTACTGTATTTTCAATCTTCTGTTAAATAGTCCATGACCTCCCCTTTTTCCTCTTCCATTTACTTTTATTATAGCCAAAGAATTTCACTTTGTTCACATCAAGGTTAGTATTACTATCTACTTTTATAGGAATTTTTGTCAAAAAGGTCTTTCTTGGTGTAAGCAGCCTCCTTGGATTATTTTCTTTTCCATGTTATGTTTTTTTAACTTCAGATTTTGTTTTTAATGAGATCTGACCACAATCTTTCATAAATTATGTCTCTATATGAAGTTGGTATCACTCTATACAATAAGATCTCTAGTTGTGACTATACAAATATGAAGTGGAAGGGATGGATATAAAGTGAAGATTAGGAAATGGACTAGATTTACTTACCAGAATCTAGAGGTATCTAAAAGCTTCATCCATTGTATTTGATTCCTATCCATGTACAAAATTGGTTTAGAATACTATTCAAGATTTTTTTTCTTGTTCTGTATTAAAAATTTTAGATTAAAATTGTTATAATCTATACCTGAGAAGTTTTCCTCGGTGATCTTGGACTTTTCTAGGGCTTTATTAAATTCAAACTCTCTAAACATGCTTCTCTATGTATAATTGCTTTTATGGTTTTTCAACTTTGAACTTAGTTCACTTAATAAATTTTAATACTTGATTTATTTGATGATGTGGAGTCCATACTTATTTTTTCGATGATGTGGAATCCATACTTATTTCTTCTCCCATGTCCACCCTCCCTGCTCCTCTAAAGATCTATTTATGTAAATGTATATTAGTAATGAATCACAATTTTCTATACTAATTACCTTGTGGGTGAATTACAAGTTTTTAATTTTGTAGATGCCAGGAAGATTTTCTATATCGTGTCTATTTAAGGAAACATTTGCAACACTTAAGGTTAATATTGTTTTATCTGTTCTTTGCAATTAAATAGTTATAATTCAATACCAATGCAAGTAAATATAGATGTATTTCACATCCTTGTTAAATATGAAAATTTCTTGTACTCTTCTTTCTTATTATAAAACCTTACATCCGATAGAAAGGTAAATGACATAGATGTTTTCATAATATGTTTCATATTCTGTGGGTAGTATACAACAAGTATATTCATGTTTATCCCATTTATGCTACTGGTGAAGTTATCTTATCAACTTGCTCATTTTTTTATCTGTTCGAAATAGCTCTCCATACTAATGTTAATTGCCATTACGCTATCTCCTTAATCAAAAATCTTTCCTCTATTTCCTCTTTTGCGATTTCCTAGAAAGAGCTTCTATCATATGTTGGAACTAATCTGTTTTATGAATTCTCTTAAAGAAATTTCCCTTTTTATTCTTGAGCCTTTCCTTGTAGATAAAAAGAAAATGAGCATCGAACGGACATTCAATAGCTCCTTCTGGATGAGGGTGAATGAGTATTCTCACACTTTGCACGTCTTCAATTAATATATTGTAGTGATCCATGATATCATCAAGTAATTTCTCAGGAAGTGCTTCTGCATCTTTGTCAATAAATTCTTATCCTTAAAGTTGATCGTTAGGTTATTCTCAAAGATTTTATCTCTGATTGATAGTGACACAAGAGGGTGAATGAGTATTTTCACATTTTGCACTCTTTTGTCGATGTCATTTACATTTTAAACTGTGTAATGTTTTTGAATGATCTATTGCAATGGTCACCTTTTCCATTCGGAAAAGTATATTTAGGATATGGTTCCCTCTTATCTTATTGGCTAGTACGAGTAGTAGTGGTTATGAAGTAGATAATATTTCATCTTTGAGTATTTTGGGAATGTACACTTTCTGTACATGTATACAAACATATGTGCTTGGAAGATTGATCAATTATGAATTGCTAGCTTTTGTTGTCTTTCCACAGAAAACATTAAAGCAACGAAAGCTAGCACTTGATAATTGATCAATATTCTAAGCATGTATGTATGTATACTTGAACAAAAAGTGCGCATTCCCAAAATAATCAAAGCTAAAATACTACTTCATAACCACTATTACTCGTAATAGGCAATAAGATAAGAGGGAACCATATCTTGATAATACTTTGCCGAATGGAAATGGTGACCATATGCAATGATTATTCAAAAATATTAAACAGTTCAAAATGTAAATGACATAGACTTAAGAATGCAAAATGCGAAAATACCCTTTCACCCTCTTGTGTCACTATCAATCTAGGATAAAATCTTTGAGAATACCCAAGCAATCTACTTTAAGGATGATAATCTATTAAGGAAGATGTCATAAGCTCTTTCGGGGAAAACGCTTGATGATATCATATATCCCTATAATATATTATTTTGAAGACGTGCAAAATGTGAGAATACTCATTCACACTAGTCCAAAAGGAGCTATTGCATATCCGTTCGTTGCTCAGTTTCTTTTATATCTGTAAGGAAAGTCTCAAGCATGAAAAGGGAAATTTGGACCGAAAGGATCACTTTTTCAATATATTAATGACTATTTCAACTTCGTGGTATAAATGAAGGACTAAAATTTTCACTTTTCTATACATTAAGATAATATGTTATGTGATATGTATGAAGGACTAAAATAATTTTTTTCTATACATTATGGACAATATTTTATGTGATATGTATGAAGGATTAAACTTGTCCAACCTACATACATTAAAAGGATCGTTTTGATCATTGTAGAGTTCACCGGCAGTCGAGAAATTGATTGTCAACTTGAATTACACAAGAATATCCTATCCAAGCGTCTTTTAATTTGTAAATCAGGAGTAATATGAGCGGCATAAGCTATTTCGTATAAACATTCGAGAAGAAATTGGAGGACTACCGATTGATTGACCCTGGAAGTAAAGAATGATAGTTCGACGAGCTCTTATTTTCCCTGGCAAACCTATATACTCTTGTCCTGTTGGGGATAAAGGGCACTCCTTTTTTCCTTAACAATATAGATAAATATAAACCTTTTTTTAATAGAAACATTCTATCCTTAGTGGGCAGAATCTTAATATACAGAATATGTTTTTATTTCACCCAACAAGAAAAAATAAATAAAGAAGGAAATATTAGTTTCAAGGGTATAAGTAACCAAAAAGGTGATTGGAAGGATATTTTAAAACTTTTTTTTGTATAATTCAGGGTATTTTTAATCCTTTTTCTTATAAGATTAAGGTAAGAGAGTTTAGAAAACTTTCTCCTCCGAGAATATGACTACTTTATGTTTAAAGAAGAAAAGAGAGATGTACGGACAAATCCCTCAACAGAGTTTGTCTCATGCATGGCCTCCATTGTTTCTGTCTCCAATGACATATTTTCAGAGTTACCATATGATATCTGCGAGAAAATCCTCTCTTCTCTAACTCTCTGAAACAGAGAAAAACAACTTCTCTTGTTTCCAGAAATTGACATCACATGATAACATCATTGCACGATCGTAAATTTGTACAAAAACATCTTGCAACCAAATACGCACATTCTGCCATCGTGATATATTCTGTAGAGACTACTGCACTAACTTCTACCCTGTCATCAAACTTGATAAATTGTTACTACTTTTATTCCATCTCAGTGCCTCATCAAAGTCTACTTAAAAAGATTCATGTGAATTATGGTACTAGATATCGAAACAAATAGAAATAAAAACTCAAAATCTAACAGAGTTTCACTTGTTTACTCCAACATCATCAATCCAAGTTGATTTGTGCGCTTGTACTAAGCTATAAATCCTGGAGATAGATTCTAAAAACATTCCCATCGGATTTCCTCAAGATATTTCCTCGGAATTCCCGCATCTAAAATCCGTATCTCTTTGTTTATGCAAAAAACTGATCCTGATGACCCAATATCAGAACCAGATGAAGAATTTGCCCTAGCCCCAAAGGAGCCAAGGAACCTCCAAAGGTGCTATTGGGGAATGCAGCACGACGCCGCTCTTGGTTGAGAAACCAATATCTTTCAGATTCCTTTATCTTGGATTCCAGGGTCTCCGTCAATTCTTGTAGTTGAAGAAGGCTGAGTTCTTCAATTGGACCTTCCATCCACATTGCTTGAAGCTTTTTTCCATAGTTAGGAACTTTAGTGTTGGGTGGAGAATTTACTCCAGCCATGGCTACAACTTTAGTTTTAGAAAATAAGAAAATATGATATTTGATCTTAATATCAAGAGTGTATTTATAGTGAACAACAAGAGCAACAACAACTTCAAACTTAGACAAACCATTGACAATATCATTGAGATAGTGGATCAATCGCATGCCCAAGTGACTCACTGTTTTAGAGAAAGCAATCAAGTTGCAGACTTTTTAGTGTAAAGGGCTGCTAGGCTGAACCAAACGATGATTCTAACATCTTTCAGGCAACTTCCCGAAATGGCTAAAGGTGCATACTTTATGGATAAGTGTCAAATGCCTTGTATTAGAACAAAATTTGATAAGGCTAATTTTTTTGTTAGTTGATTTGTATGTATTTGAATCTGCCAGATGATTTATATCCTCCTATGAGATTATGATCTTCTGGCTCTTGAGGTGACTAGCTTACCGTAGTGTTGTAATGGAGGTAAGGCTTTAGCCCCCCTCTTTTTTTTGTATCTCATAAATACAACACGACCCATCTATACTGGGTAATTTTATTAAAATAAAAAAAATAAAGATCTTGATTACACATTCAATATTTTTCCTAATTAGAATTATGTTATTGGATTTTTTAAAAAGTTATTTTGTTGTGTCGTTCTTTGATGGAATATCTCTTAGTAAGTTCATATATGAAAGGGGTACTTAAAATACTCGTAATTCCACTGCTTCATACTCATGCTTTCCGTTATCTCTACGTGAGTGTTGTTAGTTAAACTTGTATCTCTTATTTTTAAAATTTGTTACTATCCTCAATTCTTAAATCTTGATTTATTACTATCCTAAATTCTTGACTTTTGACTGAACTAAAATAGTCCAACCCCTATTCATAAAGGACCATTCTGATCAGGTAACAATGAGAATACAGAAATAAACTAGCTTAATAGCATTTGATTATTGCCATGAGTATACATAATTATTTTATTCGATTGTAAGATCAGGTTTTGGCAAAAAAGAAAAAAACCAACAAACTACAAAAACGAAGAGTTTGCAAGAACTCAAAAACAATTTCTAATAAAGGTTTTAGCATTTGATTATAGCTCCTCAAAAGTGTTTGACGATGCACAAAATCCTAGTCCCTAAAGCAAGAGTAGGGAGTAGATAAAGAAAAGTAATATTGTCTAGCATCATGGAATAAGTCTTTAAAAAATCTAGTGCAGTATCAATATTAACAGCCTAGCTATCTGGTTGTGACCAACTAATATAAACATTAACAGCTTCTCCTCCACCGAATCAGAACATATGATCTGTGAACAGGTCACCCAGATCAAAGAAGCCATCATCGCCAACACCAAAGCAAGATGAGGGGACACCGGGAGGTAACTGAGCAGGAGAAGCAACATTGTTCTCATGTTCATTAACGTCCTCCTGCTCCATAACCAGGTCATCAATGACAATTATGAACTCATCATACGCATAAGGAAACAGACTATTCATTCCATTGATAAGTGCAACATTATGGTCTGAGGACTCTTCTCCAGCCACTGCTATCATCTGCTCAGCGTTGGTTCTTTCTCTAGGCAACATGCTCTCATTATTAGTGGTTGGCAATGCTTGCGATCCTCTACAAGCAGGCCCAATCATGTCCACAGTATTTCGCACTTGTGAAGTTCCAGCGGCTTCAGCATCCGCGCTGGTTATATCGAGAACACTTGCTTTTGCTCTTGGTTTTCTATTCCCTTTTTTGGTGGCATTGAGGCGCTTGGCAAACTTTTGCGCATGGGTAGCCACCTGCATTGGTGTTCTTGTCATCACACAGTGTCTAGATATACTTCTCCAGTCACCTTTTCCATATATCTCTAAGCCCCGGAGAAATGACCTATAGTAGAAAAGAGAGAGAAATAAGTTAATATCATAATTGAAGTTATTCCAGGAAACAAGATTGTAGGACATTTACTTAAAAGTTTTAC
The DNA here is from genome assembly GCA_018342035.1 of Solanum appendiculatum. Lineage (NCBI taxonomy): Eukaryota > Viridiplantae > Streptophyta > Magnoliopsida > Solanales > Solanaceae > Solanum > Solanum appendiculatum. The sequence goes on along the minus strand of JAGDQO010000158.1, from coordinate 732,338 downwards.
TCTCTTAATCAGCTAATCATGCACTACTCCATTTCATTTTTTTCAATAAGTTGGTTTCACTAAGGTTACATAATAGCAAATGGTTCTAACTAATGATCAAGACATAAATATAGAAATATTATATTATCAAGAACTATATAGGAAACCCACCTATGTTCCTCTTCTGTCCAAGGAGTCCCTCTTTGCCATTCTACATCTGCTTTTGAAATTTTCTGGTTGGAATCACCTTGCATTTTTGGATAATTGCGTAATGGAACAAGGCCAGACTCAATGTCCTTCACATATTCAATTAATATATTATAGTGATCTAGGATATCATCAAGCGATTTTCCAGGAAGTGCTTCTTGTATCTTCATCAATAGATTATTATCCTTAGAGTAGATCGCTAGGGTGTTCTCAAAGATTTTATCTTTCCCCCTTGCCCAGAAGGAGCTATTGCATATTTGTTCATGAGAGCTCATTTTCATTTAGATCTACAAGGAAAGGCACAAGAATTAAAAGGGAAAGTTCTTGCATAGGATTCAAAAAATGGATGAGTTCCACACATGACTAAAACGACCATAAATATTTAATGAGTAATTGTGATCTTTATAAATTGTCAACGATGTAAAGAAACAAAATAAGGAAACTCAACAAACATTAAGAGTTTTGTTCAAATCCTTCTTAAATAGGAAGTAACATAAATCTTTAGCTTTTTTGATATGTGAGTTCGTTTCCATCAAACAATGTGATGATTTTATCTCTACAAATACATCCTTGATGTTAAAACCCAACATAATATTTTTTCAAAATAAAATTCAAGAGTGTGATTTGAGAAAATAAGAAAATGTGATATTTGATCTCAACATCTAGAGTGTATTTATAGTGATAAAATTGTCACATGTTTGATGAAAATGATCTCAAGTAATAAAAAAGTAAAGAAAATTATGTTACTTCCTTTTTCAAAAGGATTTGACTAAATCACATAATATTAATTGGATTTCCTTTTTTGTTTCTTTGTAAAGATCATGTTACACATTCAATATTTTTCCTAATTAGAATTATGTTATTGGGTTTTTAAATTTTTTTTCGTTGTGTCTTATTTTTATAACAATTCAAGATTCAAGAATTGAGTATAGGAACAACCTTAACTAACAACACTCACTTAGAGACAATGGAAAGCATGAGTATGAGGCAATGGAATCATGAGTATTTTATATATGAGCTTACTAAGAGATATTCCATCAAAGAATGATACTACATATAAACTTTTTAAAAAATCCAATAACATAATTCTAATTAGGAAGAATATTGAATGTGTAGTCATGGTCCTTAAAAAGAAACAAATAAGGAAATCCAATTAATATTATGTGATTTAGTCAAATCCTTTTGAAAAAGGAAGATATTTACAAAGAAACAAATAAGTAAATCCAATTAATATTATGTGATTTGGTCAAATCCTTTTGAAAAAGGAAGTGACATAATTTTCTTTACTTTTTATTTATTTGAGATCATTTTCATCAAACATGTGATAATTTTATCACTATAAATATACTCTTGATATTGAGATCAAATAGCACATTTTCTTATTTTCTCATATTAAAGTTTTAGCCATGGCTGGAGTGAATTCTCCACCCAACAATTCCTATCCTCAATTCTTGAATCTTCGATTGTTATAATCTCCTATTTTAATTTTTTTTTACTATCCTTAATTCTTGAATCTTGATTTGTTACTATCTTCAATTCTTGACTTTTGATTGCTATATTATCTTGTTTTAAGGTTGTTCTTATCCTCAGTTCATGAATCATGATAACTGTAGTTTCAATCTTCTATTAAATAGTCCATGACCTCCACTTTTTCCTCTTCCATTTACTTTTATTATAGCCAAAGAATTTCACTTTATTCACATCAAGGTTAGTATTAATGTCTACTTTTACAGGAGTTTTTGTGAAAAAGGTCTTTCTTGGTGTAAGCAGCCTCCTTGCATTATTTTCTTTTCCATGTTATGTTTTTTTAACTTCAGATTTTGTTTTTAATGAGATCTGACCACAATCTTTCATAAATTATGTCTCTATATGAAGTTGGTATCACTCCATACAATAAGATCTCTAGTTGTGACTATACAAATATGAAGTGGAAGGGATGGATATAAAGTGAAGATCAGGAAATGAACTAGATTTACTTACCGGAATCTAGAGGTATCTAAAAGCTTCATCCATTGTATTTGATTTCTATTCATGAACAAAATTGCTTTAGAATTCTATTCAAGATATTTTTTTTTCTTGTTCTGTATTAAGTACTTCAGATTAAAATTGTTATAATCGAAGTTTTCCTCAGTGATCTTGGATTTTTCCAGGGCTTTATTAAATTCAAACTTTCTGAACATGCTTCTCTATGTATAATTGCTTTTATGGTTATGCAAATTTTAACTTAGTTCACTTAATAGATTTTAATACTTTATGTATGTGATGATGTGGAGTCCATACTTATTGCTTCTCCCATGTCCACCCTCCCTGCTCCTCTTAAGATCTATTTATGTAAATGCATATTAGTAATGAGTCACAATTTTCTACACTAATTACCTTGTGGGTGAATTACAAGTTTTTAATTTTGTAGACGACAAAAGATTTTCTATATCATGTCTATTTAATGAAACATTTTGCAACACTTGAGGTAAACATTGTTTTATCTGTTCATTGCAAGTAAATAGTTATAATTCAATACCGATGCAAGTAAATATAGATGTATATCACATCCTTGTTAAATATGATAATTTTTGTACTCTTCTTTCTTATTATAAAACCTTACATCCGATAGAAAGGTAAAGGACATAGATGTTTTCATTATATGCTTCATATCTCTGGGGGTTTCTGTGAGTAGTATACAACAAGTATATTCATGCTGTCCCATATATGCTACTGGTGAAGTTATATCATCAACTTGCTCATAATTTTTATCTGTTCGAAATAGCTCTCCATACTAATGTTAATTGCCATTACGATATCTCCTTAATTAAATATCTGTCGTCTATTTTCTCTTTCGCAATTTCCTAGAAAGAGCTTCTGTCATATGTTGGAACTAATCTGTTTTATGAATCCTCTTAAAGAAATTTCCCTTTTTATTCTTGAGCCTTTCCTTGTAAATATAAAAGAAAATGAGCACCGAACGGACATTCAATAGCTCTTTCTAGACGAGGGTGAATGAGTATTCTCACATTTTGCATGTCTTCAATTAATATATTATAATGATGCATGATATCATCAAGTGAAGTGCTTCTACATCTTGGTCAATAAATTGTTATCCTTAAAGTTGATTGTTAGGTTATTCTCAAAGATTTTATCCCTGATTGATAGTGACACAAGAGGGTGAATGAGTATTTTCACATGTTGCACTCTTTTGTCTATGTCATTTACATTTTAAACTATGTAATGCTTTTGAATGATCTATTGCATATTGTCACCTTTTTCATTCGGCAAAGTATATTTAGGATATGGTTCCCTCTATCTTATTGGCTATTACGAGTACTAGTGGTTATGAAGTAGCTAGTATTTCATCTTTGATATGTGCACTTTCGGTACATGTATACAAACATATGTTCTTGGAAGATTGATCATTTATCAAGTGCTAGCTTTTGTTGCCTTTCCATAGAAAACATTAAAGCAACAAAAGCTAGCACTTGATAATTGATCAATATTCTAAGCATGTATGTATGTATACTCGAACAGAAAGTACACATTCCCAAAATATTCAAAGCTAAAATACTACTTCATAACCACTACTACTCATAACAGGCAATAAGATAAGAGGGAGCCATATCTTGATAATACTTTGCCGAATGGAAATAGTGACAATATGCAATGATTATTCAAAAATATTAAACAGTTCAAAATGTAAATGACAGACTTAAGAATGCAAAATGCGAAAATACCCTTTCACCCTCTTATGTCACTATCAATCTAGGATAAAATCTTTTAGAATACCCTAGCAATCTACTTTAAGGATAATAATCTATTGAGGAAGATGGCATAAGCTCTTCCGAGGAAATCGCTTGATGATATCATATATCACTATAATATATTATTTTGAAGACGTGCAGAATGTAAGAATACCCATTCACACTAGTCCAGAAGGAGCTATTGCATGTCCGTTCGGTGCTCAGTTTCTTTTATTTCTGCAAGGAAAGTCTCAAGCATGAAAAGGGAAATTTGGACCAAAAGAATCACTTTTTCTATATATTAATGACTATTTCAACTTCGTGGTATAAATGAAGGACTAAAATTGTCATTTTTCTATACATTACGACAATATGTTATGTGATATGTATGAAGGACTAAAATAATTTTTTTCTGTACATTAAGGACAATATTTTATGTGATATGTATGAAGGATTAAACTTGTCCAACCTACATACATTAAAAGGATCGTTTTGATCATTGTAGAGTCCACCGACGGTCGAGAAATTGATTTTCAACTTGAATGTTTACACAAGAATATCCTATCCAAGCATCTTTTAATTTGTCAATCCGGGGTAATATGAGCGTCATAAGCTATTTCTTATAAACATTCGAGAGGAAATTGCAGGACTATCGATTGATTGACCCTGAAAGTAACGAATGATAGTTCAACGAGCTCTGATTTTCCCCTGACAAACCTATATACTCTTGTCCTGTTGGGGATAAAGGACACTCCTTTTGTCCTTAACAATAGATAAATATAAACCTTTTTTTAATAGAAACATTCTATCCTTAGTGGGCAGAATCTTAATATACTGAATATGTTTTTATTTCACCCACCAGAAAAAATAAATAAAGAGGGAACTTAGTTTCAAGGGTATAAGTAACCCAAAAAGGTGAATGGAAGGATATTTTAAAACTTTTTTTGTATAATTCAGGGTATTTTTAATCCTTTTCCTTATAAGATTAAGGTAAGAGAGTTTAGAAAACCTTCTCCTCCTGGAATATGACTACTTTCTGTTTAAAGAAGAAAAGAGAGATGTACGGACAAATCCCTCAACAGAGTTTGTCTAATGCATGGCCTCCATTGTTTCTGTCTCTGATGACGTATTTTTAGAGTTACCATATGATATCTGCGAGAAAATCCTCTCTTCTCTAACTCTAAAACAGAGAGCAATAACTTCTCTTGTTTCCAGAAATTGACATCACATGATAACATCATTGCACGATCGTAAATTTGTACAAATACATCTTGCAACCAAATACGTACATTCTGCCTTCGTGATATATTCTGTAGAGACTACTGTACTAACTTCTACCCTGTCATAAAACTTGATAAATTGTTACTACTTTTATTCCATCTCAGTGCCTCATCAAAGTCTACTTAAAAATATTCATGCGAATTATGGTACTAGATATCGAAAAAAAAATAGAAATAAAAGCTCAAAATCTAACAGAGTTTCACTTGTTTACTCCAACATCATCAACCCAAGTTGATTTGCATCCTTGTACTAAGCTACAAATCCTGGAGATAGATTCTGAAAACATTCCCATCGGATTTCCTCAAGATATTTCCTCGGAATTTCCGCTTCTAAAATCCGTATCTCTTTGTTTATGCAAAAAATTGATCCTGATGACCTAACATCGGAACCAGACGAAGAATTTTCCCTAGCCCCAAAGGAGCCAAGGAACCTCCAAAGATGTTATTGGGGAATGCAGCATGACGCCCCTCTTGGTTGAGCAACTCTTTCAGATTCCTTTATCTTGGATTCCTGGGTCTCCTTCAATTCTTGTAGTTGAAGAAGGCTGAGTTCTTCAATTTGACCTTCCATCCACATTGCTTGTAACTTTTTAATTTCCATAGTTAGAAACTTTAGTGTTGGGTGGAGAATTCACTCCAGCCATGGGTAAACCTTTGATTTCAGAAAATAAGAAAATGTGATATTTGATCTCAATATCAAGAGTGTAATTATGGTGATAAAATTATCACATGTTTGATGAAAATGATCTCAAATAACAAAAAAGTAAAGAAAAATATGTTACTTCCTTTTTCCAAAGGATTTGACTGAATCGCATAACATTTATTGGATTTCCTTTTTTTTTTTTGTAAAGATCTTAATTACACATTCACTATTTTTCCTAATTAGAAATATGCTATTGGATTTTTAAAAAAGTTATTATGGTGTGTCATTCTTTGATGGAATATCTCTTAGTAAGTTCAGATGTAAAATACTCATAATTCCACTGCCTCATACTCAAGCTTTCCGTTGTCTCTATCTATCTGAGTGTTGTTAGTTAAGGTTGTTCCTATCCTCAATTGTTGAATCTTGAATTGTTGTAATCTCTTATTTTAAATTTGTTATTATCCTCAATTCTTGAATCTTTATTTATTACTATCCTCAATTCTTAACTTTTGACTGCTATAGTATCTTATTTTAAGGTTGTTCTTATTCTCAATTCACGAATCATGATTATTCTTATCTCAATCTTCTATTAAATGGTCCATGACCTCCCCTTTTTCTGCTTCCATTTACTTTATTATAGCCAAAGCATTTCACTTTATTCACATTAGGGTTAGTATTAATCTCTACTTTGATAGGAGTTTTTGTGAAAAAAGTTTTTCATGTTGTAAACCTCCTTGCATTATTTTCGTTTCCATATTATGTGTTTTTAGCTTCAAATTTTGATTTTAATGAGATCTGACCACAACCTGTCATAGAATATGTCTTTATATGAAGTTGGTATTATTCTATGCAATAAGATCTCTAGTTCTGACTATACAAATATGGAGTGGAAGGGATGGATGTAAAGTGAAGAGGATATGAACTAGATTTACTTACCGGACTCTAGAGGTATCTAAAAGTTGCATCCATTGTATTTGATTCCTATCCATGAACAAAATTGCTTTAGAATACTATTCAACATATTTTTTCTTGTTATGTATTAAGTATTTTAGATTAGAATTGTTATAATCTATACCTGAGAAGTTTTCCTCGGTGATCTTGGGCTTTTCTAGGGCTTTATTATATTCAAACTTTCTAAACATGTTCTCTATGTATAATTTCTCATTTGGTTTTGCATCTTTGGACTTAGTTCACTTTACATATTTTAATACTTGATGTATGTGATGATGTGGAGTCCATACTTATTTCTTCTCCCCTGCCATCCCTCCCTGCTCCTCTTAAGATCTATTTATGTCATTGAATATTCGTAGTTAATCACAATTTTCTATACTATTTACCTTATGCCTGAGTTACAAGTTTTTAAATTTGTAGACGACTAAAGATTTTCTATATCATGTCTAATTAAGGAAATATTTGCAACACTTAAGGCAAAGATTGTTTTTTCTGTTCTTTGCAACTAAATAGTTATAATTCAATACCGGTACAGGTAACTATAGATGTATTTCACATCATTGTTAAATATGCCAATTCTTTGTACTCTTTTTCTTATTATATGTCACGCCCCGAGAGGGTACCCTAGGCGTGGCCGGCACTCGGAGACCATTGCTGGTCCCAAGCGAACCACTTGGTCTGATCACTCATCCAATCACTCAGCGGAAGACTTAGATAAAGCAAGGAAAACACTCGAGTGGGCTAACATTCAACAACTCAATAAAAGGATAGTTTAAATACTCAATTCAAATCAACTCCACATCATAAGAAATTCAAAATGGGAACATCAACTCTACCCTGTCACTATCTCCGTCACTGTCTATAAAGACTCTAAACTCATCATAAGAAGGTACTGGGACAGGCCCACGGCTACCTCAAAGGACTACTCTAATAAAGGAAATCAACTAGAATAAAAAGGTTCCTCCGAAAGCGAGGAGGTCTCACCAAAAGATGGAGTGGAGTGATCTTCAACGGAGCGCTTGTTGAGGATCTCTAACACCTGTATCTGCATCACAAAGGATGCAGCACCGAATGGCGTCAGTACATGGAATGTACGGTATGTAAAATAACTGAAAGGAAATTGGATCAAAATACTCAACATCATGCAACTCGACTCAAGGGACTCAACTCTGAAATCAACTCAACTCAATAAGCATGCGAGTTTAAATTAACCAATGCTTTAAAAACAGACTCAATGATATGCACCTCAACCAACTCAAACCATTCATTTTTAGGGAGTTTCTCTAACCGACAACCATCACTTATGAGCTAGTGATGATACAACTCTTTGCATTGCCGTTGCCGCAGCCGTTCAATACCTTGTCGGAGTAAGGGACGATCAACCTCATTGGATCCACAATCAATCAAAGTCCTCTTTTTGGGACTAGAGAAGCATAGCTTCTATCTTACGTTGGCTACATAGTTTATGGGATTTGAGTTGTTATTTACTCTTACCCAAATTGGTGCTCAATACTACTCCCAAAAGACTCAATGTGCTCATATGCTCAATCAGATAAATTTATTCGAATCATTTCACCTAGTCTCATTGGACTCTCATCAAACTCAATCTCATCTCAATCATCAATTCTTTCATTTAAAACATGCTTTCAAACTCATTCATATCTCCTCAAGACTTTATCTCAATCAATTATTCATACTCAAAATACTCGTGTTCAAAATAATAGAAGTTTAAGAACCTTTCAGACTCAACTCGGACTCGACTCATTCTCATTCAAAAACGTTCACAAATCATGCTTTAAAAACCCCATCAATGCATAAAATAACCAATGCCAAAAACTCAATTAAGGTTCATGTGAATGAAGACATAAATGTATACCTCAAATACTCAACTCATAGACATCATCAATACCTATGTAATTATACACAAGAATTCAATAGAATTTACAGATAATTCAAGAACTCAATTGATGGAAACTAGAAACTCAAACTCAATTCGACTCAATGAAGATGTAGGGCACCTGGACGAATTCAATCAAACGTTATGGGTAGCCTTACATACCTGGGAAGAACAAAGTTCTTGGCGGGATCGATGAAACTCGAAGAACGCTTTAAACCCTAGCTTTTCTCCTCTTGGAACCTTTCTCTAATGTCTTGAAGTGTTAATGAACGTAAAAGATTGATAACACTTTCTAAGCCCTTAATTTGGTGTGAAACGACGTAGTTTAGGCTTAGAATAGGGTTAAAACGACGAAGTTTAGGGCACCAAACACTTTGGGAAAAGACCACATTGACCCTAACTCAAAAAATGACGAAGGGCCTCACAGGAAAGGCTTCACGAGCCGTCTAATGCTTCACGGCTTGTACAGCCGGTCGTGAAGCTTCATCAGCCTGACAACGCTCCACTAAAACGAGCATAGCTTTTTACTCCAAGCTTCAAATGGAGTAAACTCGGTGAAGTTGGAAAGAGGACTCAAAGACCTTTAATGTGATAGTCATGGGCCACCTAATTCATTTTAAGCTGAAAGATATGGTCGATAGAATTTGACCCAAAACTCCAAGTCTGACAAGCCTATTTCACGAGCCACTTCACGGCTGGTGTGACGCTCCACGGGCCGTTTAGGTGACCGTTGTTCTTCAAGGTAGCCTTAAGGGTGAAACGTCACTTAAAATTGATGAAGTGACCTTCAAGACAGGCTTCACGAGCCGTCTAGAGCACCACGGTCCCTCAAGTGGGTCGTGAAGATGCTCTGCCCGACAGGGCTTCACTAAAACGAGCATAACTTTTTACTCCGGGCTCGAAATTAGGCAAACTTGGTGGCGTTGGAAAGAGAACTCAAAGACCTTCGATTTGATAGCTCATGACCCACTAATTCCTTATATGATGTGAGATATGGTCGTTTGAAGTTGACCCAAGTAAAATCTCATATTGAAACTCAATCGGTAATTAAGCTTTCAACTCAATTTTGTGCTAGGGGTTCTTGTGACCTTAATTCATATTCAATTTCATTCACACACTAAAGAATTGACCTTATAATCCAAGAACAATTAAGAATAACTCGGTACGACCTTATACGAATTTTCAAAAATTGTTTGAGTCTTAACTTAGAAATTTTCGGGGTGTTACATTATAAAACCTTACATCCGATAGAAAAATAAAGGACATAGATGCTTTCATAATATTCTTCATATCTCTGGGGATTTCTGTGGGCAGTATACGACAAGTATAATTGTGGTTGTCCCATATATGCTACTGGTAAAGTTATCTTGTCAACTTTCTCATTATTTTATCTGTTTGAAATAACTCTCCATACTAATTTTAACTTTCATTACGCTATCTCCTTAATTAAACATCTTTTCTCTATTTCCTCCTTCGGCTTACCTGATTAGAAACCATTTTAATAAATATGAAGTACCTATATAGTAGATTACATTATTGACAATTATCTGATACCTTTCACCATAGAAATTTTGTTGGAATCATCATTCTTGCTTATTGTGTGCACTGACCTGTCAATTTATCTTTTGTATTTCAGAGAACTTTGATTGTGTGGTCGTTTCACCTATCAGTTCCTTTTACCGGCCGCTCATTTCTTTTTTTAGAATCCATAACTTATTAAAAGAATGCATGTCTTGCTGCCATTGTTTCTATTTACCAAGTGTCGGTTTACAAAAAAAATTATTTTAGATGCCAGATATTTATTGTCGTTTTTGTCATATGTTGGAACTAATCTATTTTCTGGATCCTCTTCGAGAGATTTTCCTTTTCATTCTTGAGCCTTTCCTTGTAGATATAAAAGAAACTGAGCACAGAACGGACATGCAATAGCTCCTTCTAGACTATGGTGAAAGGGTATTCTCACATTTTGCACGTCTTCAATTATTATATTATAGTGATCTATGATATCATCAAGTGATTTCCCAGGAAGTGCTTCTGCCATCTTTGTCAACAGATTGTTATCCTTAAAGTTGATTGTTAGGGTATTCTCAAAGATTTTATCCCAGATTAATTAATAGTGACACAAAAGGGTGAATGGGTATTTTCGCATTTATTGCACTCTTTTGTCTATGTTATTTACATTTTAAACTGTGTAATGTTTTTGAATGATCTATTCCATATGGTCACCTTTTGCATTCAGCAAAGTATTATTAGGGTATGGTTACTCTTATCTTACTGGCTATTACGAGTAGTAGTGGTTATGAAGTAGTATTTCATCTTTAATTATTTTGGGAATGTGCACTTTCTGTACATGTATACAAATATACATGCTTGGAAGATTGATCAATTATCAAGTGCTAGCTTTTGTAGCCTTTCCACAGAAAACATTAAAGCAACATATTATAAACACTAATTAAGCGTTGTAAGAAGATGATACTTTATTAATGAACATAAAAGAGTATTAAACAGGATTACAGAGAGAATAAGAAGACTCCTAAACAAACACTAACAACGTAATAAAAATAAACAATTCAGTATCCTAAGTAAGCTAAACTAACAAGCCCGAGTCGTTCTGTGCCAATACGCCCCCTCAAGTTAGACGATGGGTCACTAAGCCTAACTTGAATAGATTTTTCTGGAAAGAAGGTTTAGGCAGTGCCTTGGTGAGAGTGTTAGCGATTTAATCCCCATGGACATGAACAACCTGAACCTTTTTTATGTCTACATGGTGGCGAACAAAGTGAAAATCAATTGCAGCATGCTTCACACGGCTATGGAGAACAGGATTTTTGCTCAGGAATATGGCCCCAAGATTGTCACAATAAATGGTAGGCAACTGAGGCACTGGAAGTCGCAGCTCAGTGAGAAGATTGGTAACCCACAGGGTTTCAGAAAGGGCATTAGCCACTGCTCTATACTTAGATTCAGTGAAGGAGCGAGAGACAGTGTTTTGCTTCTTCGAGGACCAGCTAATCGGATTGGTACCAAGGAACAGGATGTACCCAGATGTGGAAACTCTATCAGAGATGTCCCCACCCCAATCCTCATCAGAGTATACATACAGATTGAAGTCCTCAATGGGGGTTACACGTAGGCCTAGCTGGATAGTTCCACGCAAGTAACGGAGAACACGCTTCACGGCTTTCCAATGAAGTTCTGATGGTGCTTTCATAAATTGGGATAACTTATTCACCGCATAGGCGATGTCTGGTCTAGTGAAGGACAGGTATTGAAGCCTGCCTGAGACCCAACGATAGCGTGTTGCATCAGTAAGGTGAGTGCCATCAGACAATGTGAGTGGCTCAGATGCACTCATTGGTGTGTGGACACTTTTGCAATCGGTCATGAGCTCATCATTCAGAATCTCGTTCACATAGTTTGATTGGGTGAGAGTTAAGCCTTCAGAGCTCCGTATAACTTCAACACCAAGAAAGTAGTGAAGATTTCCCAAATCTTTAATAGAGAATTGAGAAGCAAGTGAAGCGATAACCTGATCGACACTGAAAGTGTTGCAGCCAGTGACAATAATTTCGTTGACATAGACAAGGATGAACATTGTCTTACTTAGACCTTGTCTGACGAGTAACGAGGCATCTGATTTCGTCTTAACAGAGCCTATGGATGAAAGATAACCCTTGAGGGAGTTGTACCATGCCCGAGGGGCTTGTTTCAATCCATAGATTGCCTTGCGCAGCTGACATATGTGAGCTGGTTTATCATTATTAGTGAAACCTGGAGGTTGTGCCATGTACACCTCCTCTTCCAGGCTTCACTGGAGGAATGCATTGTTAACATCAAGCTGACGGAGGTGCCAATTATGGTGAAGTGCCACCGAGAGGATAATCCGGACTGTGGTAGGCTTGACAACTAGGCTGAAGGTCTCATGGAAGTCAATGCCCGGCCTCTGAGTGAAGCCTTTTGCAACCAGTCGTGCTCTGTATCTATCAATAGACCCATCTACTTTCCTTTTTATCCTGAAAAGCCACTTGCAAGAGACAATATTTTTAGTTGGGTCAGGAGGAACAAGCTCCTACGTCTGGTTTTTAATTAAGGCATCAAGTTCCTATTTCATTGCATCTCGCCACTCGGGATGTTTTTGAGATTGTTTGGCAGTAATGGGTGTGATGATGGGGTTCAATTTGGCTAGGTAATCAAAAAAAATTTTGTGTTTGGTGATGTTATTTTTGGATCGAGTGACAGCACAGGTAGGAGGAGACTGACAATGAGGCGGTGAAGGAGCGAGCTCTGACTCGGAGACAGGGTAGGCTGGTCGAGTGACCATAGGTGTTGGTGGAATGGTGTTTCTGCGTTGATAAACAAGGAGGGAACGCAAGCTGCTATGTGTGTTCGGAGATATATGGGTTGGTGAATTTGTAGAGAGGTGTGGTGGTGTAGTGCATTGGGCAGTACAGGGAGAAGAAATTTCCTAGAGGGTGGGAATTGTAGAAGTTGAGGAAGATAGAAATTTACCTGGAGATGAAGACATTGCAGGAGGTGAAATTGCTTCCACTGCTGATTCACTTTCGGAGTAGGATTGTGATCTTGAGTTGGCCTGTAACTCTGTTGGGGAAGGAGAAGGCATTGGTCGGTAGTCTACAGGTGTGTGTGAGTCTAATTCTAAGGGAGGCGGCAGATCAGTAACTATGGGAAGTGTGGGTGTGGGGTCTGAAGGATTTAACATTGTGGTATTTTCCCATTCTAGATGAGATGATTTAATGGCAACATTGGAGAATAAAGTTTTTAAGGGAAAAACATTCTCAATAAATCGCAAATCTCGGGATAAATATACCTTCGCAGAAATTGGGTCAAAGCATTGGTGACAATGATGAGATAGGGAAAATCCGAGATAGACACACGGGGTGGATTTCGGTTCAAGTTTATTTTTGGAGTATGGTTTAAGCCATGGATAACATAAACAACCAAAAATCTGTAAGGAGCTATAATCAGGTGATTTTCCAAGTAATAGCTGGAATAGAGAATGATTATCCACTTGAGAGGTGGGAAAACGGTTGATAAGGTAGACAGTATGATGACACGCGAAAGACCAAAATTGGGGTGGAAAGGATGCATCATGTAAGAGTGTTCTTGCAGTTTCGACAATATGGCGATGTCGTCGTTCTGCAAGTGCAACTTGTTGAGGTGTATAAGGTGGGGTGGTGAGGTGTTCAATGCCGTGAAGTGAGAGATACGGGTCAAGACTTTTATATTCTCCTCCACCATCACTGTAAAGTGATAAAACTTTGGTGTCAAAATGTTTTTCCATCATAGGATGAAATTTTTGGAAGATCTCTTTGGCTTCACTTTTATTTTTTAATGTGTAGAGCCAAGTGTATTTTGTATATTGATCGACAAAAATACAATAGTATAACTTTTTGTCAAGAGATAAGACGGGTGATGGCCCCCATAAATCACTAAAAATAATTTGAAGCAGTTTAGAGCTACACAGAGATAATTGGGTAAAAGGATGCCGATGGGCTTTATTAGATAAGCAAGAATTACAATAAAGGAGTTTGTCTCGCTCATGAAGCGGTAGCGAGAATTTATTTTTAAAAACCTAAGAACCCTATAGTGAGGATGACCCAGACGTTGATGCCAAGTAGTGAGAGGAGTGGATGTGGCAGTCATGTGAGCTTGGGGATGTGAGACAGGCCACTCATACAGTCCATTGTTGGTTCGACCATGCACCAGCGGCTTCCGCTTTTTCAGATCCTTAACAACAAAGTCAAAAGGAAAAAATTCAATAGACTTCAAATTATCTTGACAAAATTTAGAAACAGAGAGAAGCTTGCGTTTAATAGACGGGGCACACAGAGTATGTGTTAGCTTAAAAACATTATCTGATGCATTTAATTGAGTAGAACCAGTGTGAGAGAAGGGAATTTTGTAACCATCACCCATAGAGACATCCTCGTTACCGTGGTACGGTTGTAGGTTGTGTGGCTCCGTTGTGATGTGATGGGTGGCGCCTGAGTCAACTATCCAAGGTTTGGTGGCAGCAGTAAATCCAGCAGCATAGTTGGCTTTGGCTTCAAAGTGATTGCTAGACTTTGAGCGGCAGACATTAGCGGTGTGGCCAACCCTAATACATAATTGGCATCGTATAACAGAGTTTGGGTTTGAGTTGGACTGCCACTGTAGTGGAGTGTTTGAACGCGAATTCTGGCGCCATTGTTGAGAATTGTTGTTCTGCCTGCGAGTGTTGTGATTATTAGAGTTGGATTTGGCGACAATGGTTGTTATGGGGCTGGACAGTTTCTTAGAATCCTCGTGACGAAGAAAGAGTTCATGGTCCAGTAGCTTTTCAAACAGTTCTTCATAGGAGATAGCCGTATCACGTGCACGTATGGCAGCAGAGATTTCTTTAAACTCAGGACCTAAACCACTCAGTATGTTGACAATGAGTTCAGGGTTGGATACAGGAGAACCAGCAGTGGCTAACTCGTCTGAAAGAGATCGAATGGTATGGAGATATTCGGTGATGGAGCTAGAGTCCTTAGTGAAACGGGCAAGTTGATCACGCAAACTAAAGACTCTGGTTTGGGATCTGTTTGCATAAGTAGTATGCAGAGCATCCCAAGCTGATTTACACGAGCTGGCGGTAGCAACAGTGGAGGCAATGGTGGGTTCAATAGAAGCCATGAGGGCATTCTGGATTAGTTGGTCCTGACGAAACCAAGTTAAGAAAGAAGGATTGGAAGATATATTTGTGCCGACGGTTATCGTGCGACTTGGAGCTGGAGTGGTCCCATCGAGATGGCCAAAGAGGTTGTAGCCATACATAAGCATGGAGAATTGGGCTTTCCATGTAGCAAAGTTATGACCACCGCTAAGTTAGATAGGTAATTGGGATGCAGGATTGAATTGGATAATGATGTTGGTACCTGTTGTGTTGTCAGCATTAACAACTCTGGGATTGTTGTTGCCGTTGTGATTGGTCATTGTTGCTGATCTGCTTGTGGGACGCACAGAAGAAGAAGGAAAAAAAAATTGATCATTCTCGTTAGAGCCAATAGAGCCCTGATACCATATAAACACTAAGTAAGTGTTGTAAGAAGATGATACTTTATTAATGAACATAAAAGAGTATTAAATAGAATTACAGAGAGAATAAGAAGACTCCTAAACAAACACTAACAACGTAATAAAAATAAATAATTCAGTATCCTAAGTAAGCTAAACTAACAAGCCTGAGTCGTTCTGTGCCAATACATATGTAAAGTGAAGATGGAAAGGCAACAAAAGCTAGCATTTGATAATTGATCAATATTCTAAGCATGTATGTATGTATACTTGTACAGAAAGTGCACATTCCCAAAATATTCAAAGCTAAAATACTACTTCATAACTACTACTACTACTCGTAATAGGCAATAAGATAAGAGGGAACCATATCTTGATAATACTTTGCCGAATGGAAAAGGTGACCATATGCAATGATTATTCAAAATTATTAAACAGTTTAAAATGTAAATGACATAGACTTAAGAATGCAAAATGTGAAAATACCCATTCACCCTCTTGTGTCACTATCAATCTAGGATAAAATCTTTGAGAATACCCTAGCAATCTACTTTAAGGATAACAGTCTATTGAGGAAAATGGCAGAAGCTTTTCCTAGAAAATCGCTTGAAGATATCATAGATCACTATACTATATTAATTGAAGACATGCAGGACATCGAGTATGGGCTTGTCCCTTTACCTAGTTATCCGGAAATGCAAAGAAATTCCAATCAGAAAAGTTCAAAAGCGTATGTAGAATGGCGAACATGGACTCCTTGGACAGAAGAGGAACACATGTGGGCTTCCTGTACAGTTCTTGAGGACAACATTAGTCATCTGACTTGATGTTTATAATCATGTCTTGATCTCTTTAATTTCTCCCTTTTTTCATTGCCCTAATGAATTTTGTAGGTCCTATTTGACGAGGTGAAAGGCCAGAAACAAATTGTACCAAGTGTTATAAATGTGATAATAGCAAATGTTGGCGTTATGCCTTGATAAGTTTTGAGGTCCTCGAATCAACTACAATTACAAAACAAGGCGCCCATCAAATTAGCTTGGAGCTCCATTTATACTTGCCTTATAAGGGTCGAAGTTTAGACTGTTCACAGTACTTCTACCTATAGAAAGGATCATGAAAGAAGTCATCAGAATGATACTTGAATCCATTTACGATCTAGAGTTTTTAGACACATCGCATTTCTGCTCGTGTCGAGGCTTGCACTCTATTGTAAGACGAATCAAAAAGAGTGGGAAATCCCTTGCAGGTTTTCAATGATGTTTGTTCTATTGTTTAACAACAATGTTGTTAATGGAATTTAAATTCACAGTATACTGGCTTAGTAATGTTTTACTAAATTTTTTGGCCATATTTTTTTATATTTTAGCTCTGTCTTTCTTTTTTTGTTCAAACAGTTGTGATCCCATTAGTCTGAAATAATCGATATAAGACCATTAAATCGATGTAACACATGCAGTTAATAATTAATGAAGAAGTGAATACGAAGTGCAATTTATAAGCCAAAAAAAATAGAATTGAAGCTATAAAACTTACAATAGCAAAAGATGCCAAATATATAATCTTGAATAGAGATGTGATTTTAAATAATTAGAGACCAAAATAAAAATATTAGAGTATGACAGAACATAGATACATAAATATATGTACAATAAAACCATAGAAAATCTGAATTGAATACAAAAACATGATCTATTGAATTAGTCTTCTCTATTATTGAGAATATAATTAATAAAATAAAAGTATGTTTTCTTTGATAACTTAAATTTTTAGATAAGATGGTCACACAGTTCAACATGATAGCCAGGGTAGACAAAGATTTTGAGATTAAATCTTACTGACACTCTCATTCTTTTGTTTCTACTCAATTTTACCATAACGTTTCTACAATTCCTCATTCTTTAATTCCTAGTAATTCAGCCTGGAGCTATTACAACAAAATATTTGGTTTGCAGCGTTGGCCAAAGAGCTAAAGAGAGAGTTGAGGGGAACTTGATAAATAAGGAACCATATATATATGGTCTTTTAGTTTTTCTACTCTAGTAAGTTTAATATATTTCTTGCTTTTTCGAATGATAATAAGATTTAGCTAAACTTCAA
Source organism: Solanum appendiculatum (assembly GCA_018342035.1). Classification (NCBI taxonomy): domain Eukaryota; kingdom Viridiplantae; phylum Streptophyta; class Magnoliopsida; order Solanales; family Solanaceae; genus Solanum; species Solanum appendiculatum. The sequence continues at coordinate 714,494 of JAGDQO010000158.1, read as the reverse complement.
AGTTGTGCATAACTTAGTACTCATGTTAGTTTCATTGTCAGATATTGAACAAATTTGGTTCTTAATTGATATTTACTATAAGTGCTGAATACCGCTCTGCTGATGCTACTTTACTTTGTTCTTGATATAATCACTGATCTATATTACTAGGTTATGCACACTAGATTGTTTTCCCACCCTATTAATATTAATAGGGATAATACATAAGTACCCTTTAAACTATGACTGAAATCTCAGCGACACACCTAAACTTAACTAGGGTCCTATTACCCCCTAAATTATTTTAAAATGGAATAAACACACCCCAATAGCTGACATGGCAGAGAGAGTGTCATGACCCAAGAATGGACGTGATGACACTTGTCTATTCCCACCAAGACAAGTCAGTCTCAACCCAACGAAACAAAGAAATGCGGAAAGATAAAGCAAAAACAAGACAAAGGCGGAAAACTTATTCATTCTAAACAATACCCCAAAACCTAGTTGTCACGTGTACAAGTCACTAATGTATAAAGTGAAGAATTAAGAAATAAGTACAAGTCTCAATGTCTATGTTACTCAAATAGAATAAAGCATAACCAAAAAAGGAAAAGAGGGCCGGCTGAGATGACAAGCAGCTACCTCTCAAGTCCTTCAACGAGCCTCGTAGTAAGAAGAAGAAGAAGAAGAAGTATTTATATCACTAGTCGAAACCATTTCCCTTCGGCTTTTATAACAAGTGCCTCATCACGGTGTTTAACAATCAATGCACACACAAGCAATATCACACCACACAGAGAGACAATAATTCATACCATTCAAGTCAACATTTATGCATTCAAGCAATTTACCAATCAATAATATAGGGGTCACAACAAGGCAATTTATAATTTATCAATATCATCAAGAAGCCTTTTCATTTTCCCCCCTTTTTGTTGTTTAACATTAATCAAGTGGAGCAAACAAACCCTTCACCTCATTCCCGATTACTCCCCAACACATATACAATGAAGAGACATAAACAATTATACTAAATTGGAAAGGTTAAGAGATCACTTATCTTAAAGCAATCAATCAATCCAAAGCATAAGTTTTCCCTTTTTGACTCATTTCCAAAGCCACACAATCTATAACAATCAAGTATTCACAATCACTCTTCGAAAACAACAATACCCACATCAATTATTTAGAGAAATGGGTCAATCAACTCAAAATCCAATTTCAAAAATGAGGTTTGAATTCGGAAATCAATACTTGAAAATGATGTTTAAGGCTTTAGGAACTCATTGATGGAAACCATTTCGAAAAAGGGATCAAAATCAGTTCATAATCTCCATTTTAGATCAAAACTCAAGTTCTTGCAAAACCTTGCCATTTTCCAAATCAAATCCCAAATTATGATGTTAGAATCCATAAATAACAAATGGAAAATGAAGTTTTAGGGTCACAAAAGCTTACCCAAATGATTTTTAGTACAAGAAATCTCTTCAAAAATCGTCCCCAAAGTTTCCCAAGCTCAAAAATAGAAAATGAGGCTAAAATCCCAAAATTTGAAGACATAAACCCCTCTTTGATGTCGCAAAAGCGACCTTGGGTTAGCTTAGCGCCTCTCGCAAAAGTGAAGTCCCCGTCGCTTTTGCGACGCTCACTTAAGCGAAGAGGCTCTCACTTCTGCGAAGGTCACTTAAATGATTGGCCTTCGCAAAGGCGAGGCTTGTAGACACTAGCAAACACAACGAACTCTCAAAACATCGAAAGGATCCTCGAGATTTGTTAGGAACCCTGTACACACAAACCAGACATGCGAATCAACTATACTTAACGTTCCGCACTCAATGAAATCGTCAAAATACGAATCTGAGGTCTCTTCGATCCGACATCCGTGGAAACCACAAAAACTAGCAGATGCCCCAAGAGGCCAAAACAAGCTCGGGACCCCTCAAAAATTAATCAAGACCACTCCTAGGCCTAAAATCATCCCCTGTATCCAACGGTAACCCTCGAAATTCTTATCCGACCAACCGAAATCCAAATGACACCAAAAACCACTTTAAAGCAATTTAAGGCTTTCAAATTCAACACTTGCCAAAATCTTAACTTTTTACTCAAGGTTTGGAACCAACTTCCAAAACTCAATCAAGAGTAACTCGGGGCCAAAAGTTGAGAGGGCAAAATGGTAAATTTCATGAAAAATATCAAAAATGACCAACCGGGTAATTATATTATCCACCACTAAAAATCATGTTCATCCTCGAACATAAAACAAAAGAAAGTACCTGAAGCCTCGAAGAGATGAGGATATCTGGTTCGCATATCTGACTCTGTCTCCCAAGTCGCATTACCAACTGAATGGTGCTTCCACTGTACCTTCACCGAAATAATTTCCTTCATCCTAAACTTCCAGACTTGCCTATCCAAAATGGCTATAGGCTCCTCTTCAAAAGATAAGTCTGGACCCAACTTAACTGCATCAAGAGAAAGCAGATGGGACTCATCCAGCACGTACTTCTGAAGCATAGAGACATGAAATACAGGATGAACAGCTGACAAGCTAGGTGGCAAGGCCAACTTATTGGCCAGCTCTCCCACTTAGCTGAAAATCTCAAAAGGTCCAATGAATCTAGGGCTAAGCTTGACCTTCTTTCCTAACCTCATCACACCCTTCATGGGTGACACTTGAAGCCAAACATGATCACCCTCCATAAACACAAGGGCCCGGACTCTCCGGCTTACGTAGCTCTTCTATCAACTCTGAGATGTCTATAGCCTATCCTGAATCATATGGACCTGCTCCATAACATCTCTAAGCAAGTATGTATCCAAAGAGTCCATCTCATCTGAATCAAACCAACCAATCAGAGATCTACACCGTTTTCCATACAACGCCTTAAAAGGAACCATCTCAATACCGAAGAAATAACTGCTATTGTAGGAAAACTCTACTAAAGGGAAAATGTTGATCCAATCTAGCACCAAAATCGATCACATAAGCACGAAGCATATCCTCCAGCACCTGAATCATTCGCTCAGACTGACCATCTTTCTGAGGGTGAAAGGTTGTACTCATATCTAACCGAGTACCCAAACCATGTTGTAATGCCTTGCAGAAATGGAAAGTGAACATGGAACCTAGATCAAAGACAATAAAAATCGGGACTCCATGTAGTCGCAAATTAGATTGATATAAAGCTCGGCTAACTTCTCTGCCGTATACTTCACCCGAACCAGAATAAAGTGGGCAGACTTGGTCAGCCTATCAATAACAACCCAAATGGAGTCATAACCACCCACTGTGGTAGGAAACCTCACAACAAAATCCATAGTAATTCGTTTCCACTTCTAAGTAGGAATAGGCATCCTTTGAGACACACTTTCGGGCCGCTGGTGCTCACACTTGACCTGTTGGCAAGTCAAACACCTAGAAACAAAGTCTGCAATATCCCTTTTCATGCCAAACCACCAATAATGCTGGCTCAGGTCATGATACACCTTTGCCGCTCCTAGATGAATAGAATATCTAAAAGAATGGGCCTCCTCAAGAATCAATCTAACCAACTCGCCCGTCTTGGGCACAAAAATCATGCCTCCGATCCTCTAGACACCATCAGAATTAAGGATAGCCTCCTTGGCTTCCCCTCTAAACACTTTGTCTTGGATGAAACACAACTTCTCATCATTAAACTGGTGCTCTCGAATTTGCTCAACTAAGGAAGAACGGGCCTCAATGAAAGCAATCAAACCACTTGTCTCTTCAGAAGTCTGTAATCGAACAAGACTGTACACTAACCTCTGAACGTCCCTAGCCAATGGTCTCTCCTCAACACTGATAGATGCAAGACTCCCCATGCTAGAAGTCTTCCTACTCAAGGCATCGGCCATGTACAATGCATGTAAAAAATGTACAAAAAAAATGAGACCTAGAGGGGCACCTAACCCACATGTGTACATATTTAACATACAAGTTGGAAAGATGTTTGATGGTTGAGGTGCTCAACCTCTTGAGCTAGCCTTACTTGACATAGAACACTTCAATGAATTGAAACACAGGGAATTTATTTAAAATACCAAGATGACGTGTCTATATGTGCACTCTCAAAGTTTGAGTACTTACTTGCCAACTGAGGTCAAGTTGAGTGTCTGTTTACATATTATGCCTTTCATTTTTAGCATACAATTGGAATGGAAAAAATCTGTAATTATACATTTACTATCTCATCTTGAAGATACATTATTTACATTTTCCTCCTCAAAAAGAAAAGAAATGTTGTAATCTCTTGTTTTAAATTTGTTACTATTCATGAGTCTTGATTATTGTAATCTGTGTGTTATTAAATATTTACTACTCACTCCCTTTTTCCCTCTGTCATTTGCTTTGCTTTAATTGAAGAGAAATATTTGCTCTTTCATTTGCTTTGGTTGAAGAGAAATATTTTCTCTTGACCACTCCGCCGTATTCATACATAGGTGAGTTCGCAAATGTAAGTTTTCCTGCATATTTTCTCTTAATTAATTGTATCCTAGAGTTATGTAATTCCTTACCTTTAGATTATTTTTTTCCTGAATTTAGAATTTTTGGGATGAAAGGATGGATAAGAAGTGCAAAGGATAGCTAAATTTTGTTCTCTGCTTATTTCTACTCCTTGATGTTATCTACGTTATTTACCATGTTCCATTTTTCCTTGGTTTCATTTTATTCTGCTCAAATTAAACAAAGGTTTTTCTTTCAAAGTATGTATGAATGTGATTTCAGGTTCTATGTCATTTGATTTGGTTTTAGTTTGTTCTTACCCCTTTTGTTCCCTTTTAATTTTTCACAGAACTCCAACTAGGATGAACCTTCTGAATAGTGTAAGAGCAAGGGGTTTAATTGGATTTCTAGGGTTTGAGGAAGTCTTAGATAGAGCATAATAGATTCAAAGGGAGTTATACAGCCAACCTACGAAATTTGGGATTGAGGTAAAATTGGTTAATTAATTGACAAGTTACATGTCTAAAAAAAAATTTCGGGTGATTTTCATTGATCTTTTAGTTTAGATTAATTAGATAGTTGTGATGCTCCTTTCCTTTTTGAGACACCTCTCTAGGGCAAGAGAGTTTGATTTGTTTCCCAATTTATCAAACATTACCTATCACTTTTAAATACTGATGAACTTCTTTTTATAGATTTTCGATCTCAAGTCTATTTACGGGAACACTTGCAACATTTGAGGTAAATATTCCTTTGCTTGTTTTTTCGGCAGTTGTGCTTTCTTGTGAACCTTTTAATGGAATTTCTTCCTTTTGTAAATTTGTATTCTATGGAAGTTGACTTCATGAGGTAGATGATACTTGCAGAATACAAAGGAATATTATATGGAAGTTGGCTTAATGTGTGGAAGTTTAATTTAAAAATTGACAAAACAAAAAACAAATTCTTTAATGTTTCGAAACGAACTAAAAAAAAAGACAAATAAATTGAAAGAAACAATATAATTTTTTTTGTTAAAAAAAACTTATAACAATTCTATTATTACTAAAAATGGGAGCCTATGACAGATACCTCATTTTTAAAGGCATTGAGCCGCGCTTGGGTGGGTGTGGGGGTGGCTTGGAACGGGGGAATCATTTGCCCCACGTGTATGTGGGGCTGCAGAATGGGGAAGCCTTGCGGTGGCTGAACACTCTAAGGATAGATTTTCCCTTTAGGTAATCTTGAGTATGATATAAGGAAATTCGGTACTAAGTTATAAGTTATTTAATATGTCAAATTAAATTCCTTTGTTTTCCTGTGAGTTCATTCGATTCTCGGAGAAGTACTGCAGCTATAAGTTACATGCTAACTTTCCATATGGTAGTGAGGAATAAGTTAGCATGTAACAATATTATCTCTATAGATGATAATATACACTAGACTTTCAACATGTTGCTTCAAAAATTTTCTTGTGTAACACAAGTGTTCTTTATATGTGCTAACCATTGTCTGCTCGTGTCTCTTTCATGTGCTTTCTGTACACTTTAGTTTTTTCATTTGAAATGAGAATTTCAAAATCTGAACCAATGATTCTAACACACAACAAATCATTTTCCGTTGCACCTCAGATGGAGAGCAACAATTCTAACGTTAACAACTCGACCTTCAGTGGAAATTCAACACTTGCTAATGTGCCAAGAGATGGAGGCACGACTGAAATTAACGTTGGTAGTGTCCTGTCTCAAATTGAGGAACGCCTGTCACAAATCGAGGAACGCCTGTCAGCCTACCAGGGACTTGGTGCTAGTGGAGAGAGAATGGCAGATGTGGTCAACTCATCTACACAAACCCTGATTCCAGTTAAGTTTCTTCACTTACCAAAATTTGTTCTTTAAAATTATTTATCCATCTATGGCTTAGCAAAATTTTGGACTCATTCAGGATATTGATTTTGGAAAAGGATTTACAAATGACAAATATTTTCGCTAGAATATTTCCTTGCTAATCTCCCTTATGTTTGAGAACTCACGTCCTCTACATCCAATGTTTTCAAAGAATACCCTATTCAGTTGTTTTGTTTATCTTTTCCATGTCTTATCAACTAAACTATGTTTGTCACTTGATTTGAAACGTAATCGTATGCTTATAAGTAGTTTAGGCATTTGTTGCTTAGAAAAAAAGACGCCAACTTAGAAAGCTTTTATTGTTATTTTTCAATAATTCCTAGTTGAGTTATATTCAATTGGCTTAGCGCGCAGTCATCTTTCTTGGTCGCGGTTAACTCCCTATTCTGGACTAGAAAGTTTTTGTATTAGGAGTTAACTAAGATTATCTTGTACTTACTTTCATCTTCTTGATGCCTTTAATGAAACACCTTCTTAAAAAAAAATCCTTGTTGAGTTGCACTAATCATAAACATATGTATCTGGTTCTTAAAGTCTTGCTAACTTGTAAGCTTTTTCTTTTAGCTGTTTTTTTTCTATATTTACCTTATTTGATATTTATGTATGATTAATTTATAAAAATTTAAATGTTATACTTTTCATGGTCATGTTCCCACCAGGTATGCACTTACTTTTTATCTTAATACTAGCAGGGGCGTATCTAAGGGGGGTCACCGGGTTCACGTGAACCCATGCTCCCCTCCCGAGATCATACATAATAGTGTTATATTTTTTTTGAAATATTGAAATATAGATGTGTAAACAATACTCGGAGTATCATATTATGTGATGATGATTGGGTGCACCTCTCTAAGTGAGGTTAGAAATCTGAATCTTATATATGTATAGATATATCCAATCAAATTTACATCTTAGATCTACTTTTTTACAATAGTGCACCCCTCATCTCGAAATCCTGAATACGCACTAGGCAATATTAGTCAGCCACAGACCCCAATTACAAGAACTAATCCTCCATGAAAAGTAAGAAATTTTGCATATTTTGATGAATTCAAGGTGCAAAATGGGTTGCTCCCTCGGTGGGATAAAGTTGAGCCAAAGATATTGATTCAAGATAAATTTACGAGGAAAGATAGATGTAGTTGATGCCCGCCTAAGAGAGAGACCCAAGTCCTTGTAGCCAAATGGTGATTCTGGTAGTGAAAGAAATCCCATACCTAACTCTCTATGCTCTGCGCGGTTCCTTGTTATTCTATTTGAGTGAGATTCGAAATACCCTTTCTCTCCTCTCTTTAAACTGAGAAAGAAGAACGAAGAACCGAGTCTTGCAGATCAACTACTTGAGAATCATCGAGTTGGGTGTTGCTTCCTTCTCCCTAGTTTTATGTCTTTTTCGGTGATCTCAATGTATTTTAGATTCTGCTTTCATCTTCAGATGAAGGACACATCATTAGCTCACTTATCTTGATTTAGTCTTTTGACCCTAAAAGCGTAGAACATACTCATTTGATGTAGGGATCAGGGAATGAGCTTCACAACAAAGAGTAGAGGCGAATGGTTCGAAAGTAGATTCTAGTGGTTCAAATCATATATTAAGCCAACCCATTCTTTCTATCTATTTTTAGCCTTGTGCCTTAGACTAAATGAGTTTAACATTTCAGGAAAGAGGAGATGATGATGCTGGGCAGAACCTTAACATGCAGAATATGTTTTATGCGGTAACGCTTTGAAAACACAATAATTTAGAAATTTTCTTTTGTATGGATATGATATCCTGTTACATGGTGTTTTATCGTTTAGGCCGTCTCGGAACACCACACACGTATCTTGACAGCAAGGAGCAGATTGAGATTACTATCTTTTTATTCAAGGATTAAGCTCCGTAAATACCAATTGCCCAAGTCAACATGTCTTGACAGCAATGAGCGTTGCTCCATATGCTTGGTAAGTGACACCTAATTTGAGAACTACACCCCCGAGTCTGTAGGATTATTAAAGTTTGGTTCTGAGCTTCTCTTTTATGGATCATGTTTGTCTTAGGATGACTATCACGAGCAGGAAAAACTCGCAGAAATCGATTGTGGTCATATCTACCATATCAATTGTATTAAAGAGTGGGTCATGCTTCAGAACTCTTGCCCTATTTGCAGGAGGGATGCATTGGCTATTCTGACCTGAGAATCTATGCATTCCATGCTCATGCAGCTGCAACAATCAGTTATACTTTGCATTGGGTGGACTAACTAGTGGAGTGGCATCGTTAAGCTCAAGAGAGTTGAGCTAAACCTAAAAATACGGAACCATTCTAAATTTGAGAAAAACAATGGTCTTTTAGTTTGATGTGTTTTCTTTCTTTTTCGATGATACTAAGTTTTATCCAGACTTTGAAGTTGAGCATAACTGCATAAGTTGGTACTCATGTTGGTTTGAGTGGTTGATATAGAGCAAATTTGGTTCATAATCAATGTTTACTGCAGGTTTTGAAAACCTCTTCATTCTTAGCTTTGAATGCCTCCCGATTTTTTTCCTATATAGAAGGTAGGCATTCTATTCAACTAAATACCAACAACAAGAAAAGTAATTATTGTCATTCCAAACCATCAATAACAAAAATCGATAGGCTGATTCGTCTCTAAGCTTCTCTGCTGCCTAGAAATCACAAGAACAGAGATTTGGTTGAGACAGAGATCGCCGCAGATAGCATCTAAGTTTAATAAGTGACTCTAGAATATAAATTGGTGCAGTTAGTTAATTGCCACTATTCTGCTGTAGTGATTATTTTTTTTAATTATAAAAATGTTGAGTGGAGGTGCAAGGCTCAAATAACTTGAATCGACAGTGTCAATTTAAATAGATATCGCATTGCTGGAACATGAATACGAGAAGATTGACATGATCTAAGATCTTCTTATGTATTATGCATGATGATTAATTCCGGTTTTTATTTCCTTTTTCATTTTCTTACTCTGTTTATCAGTCCATTGATTTGTTAGCCATAGGAAATTAATGTTCTGTTTTGTTTTGTTGTCTCGTATTCGTGTTTCGATGGTTCCATTGATTCCGAAACGTCGAGTTTGGTTGGGTAGCATATTGGATTGTGTTTGCGGGGTTCCAAACGAATCCTGAGGGTCCTTTCAGAAATGATTGTGCCTTATGTGTTTGCTGGTTTTCTGTTTTTGGTGCCGGGGTATTTGGTCATCGTGATCGCGAGACCCTCCACTCACGATCGTGGGGGGTTGAGTTGGTGTGCATCACGATCGCGTGGTGTCCAGCTGCAATCGCGATGGTCAGCATAAGTGAGTTGACCATTCTTAACTCAACACAATCGCAAGCTTTAGTCATCACGATCGCGAAGAGTAAGTTTCACCTGACAGAATGTTTTCTCAAAATCAGGATTTCTTCCCATTTTCCCCTTTTTGAACCCTAGAAGCTTGAGTGAGGCGATTTCAAAGTGTGTTTTCGTGATTCTTCGATTGGGTAACGAATTTCAACTCCCCCTCTTTATTGTTCATGAATTATTGCAAGATTTTATCATCTAAAATGCTATTTTGGATTCAACCTAAGGAAAATTTTCAAGAACTCAAGTTTGATAAAATAGTGTTAATGAGTGGAATATAACTCCGTTTTCGAAATGGTTTTCACCAGTAGTTTCCAAATGTTTTGGGTAACACAATTTAATACTAAATTCCAGATTTACCCTTCATTTCCAGTATTAGATTTCTGGGTGGTCATTTTGACCCCATTTTACAAAAATATTGATATGGGTGTTGATAGTTCCAAATTCTTATTGTGATTTTATATTTGAATAGCTTGTTTTGATTTGGAGAATCAAAGTAGGGGGAAACCCCAAGTCTCGCTTCTGCAAAGATCGCTTAAGCGACTGGCCTTCGCAAAAGCGAGGCCAGCAGACACCAGCAAACACAACCAACTCTTAAAACATCGAAAGGACCCTCAGAATTCATTCGGAACCCCGTACACACAAACCAGATATGCAAATCAACTATACTCAACGTTCCGGACTCAATGGAACCGTCAAAACATAAATTCGAGGTCTTCTCAACCCGATATCCGTAAAAATCACAAGAAACTAACAAATGCTCAAAAAGGTCAAAACAAGCTCGGGACCCCTCAAAAATCAACCAAGACCACTACTAGGCCTAAAATCATCCCCCGAATCCAACGAACCCTCAGAATTTCGATCCGAGCATCCGAAACCCAAATGACACCAAAAACTACTTTTAAGCAACTTAAACCTTTCAAACTCAAAACTTGCCAAAATCTCAACTTTTTACTTAAGGTTTGGAACCAACTTCCAAAACTCAATCAAGAATAACTCGGGGCCAAAATTTAGAAGGAAAAAATGGTAAATTTCATGGAAAATACCACAAATGACCAACCGGCTCATTACAGAAAGTGTGCACACTCTCTTGAGGGCAAGTGAAGACCGAAAAATTACACATGTCCTTTATGAATTGATCTATTTACAATTAGTTAGTACACATAATTATTGACATTAAAACTTTGAGAAAATAGCCAAAAGCCCCCCTAACCTGTTTTTGAATTTTCAACTACATACTTCAATTTCACGGGTGTCCTATTACCCCCTAGACTATTTTCAAATGAAATAAATAGCCCTTTAAAACGTCATAACCAGCTATGTATCTTGTGGTGAAACACATGCACTTGACACGTTTATTTCATCGGTTATTTTTAAAAAAAAAATCTCTTTCTTATTCAATCATTTTCCGCCCTAATTTTTGTGAAAACATCAATTTGGGGAAAATATTGGGGGATACATTGGTGGTTATTTCATGTTTATTCTGTCTTTCTCATGGGAATGTGAATCCGCCGCCGCCATAGTTTGAGAATTTGTTGCAACCACCACCTCCACCTTTGCTTTTATCACCTTCCTCTCCTACACCATTAGCTCTTCCACCTCTTCCTAAGAACAAAGCTCAAAAAAGAAGCATTCACACCACCATCAAGATCACCATAAATCTAATTTAAGCTAACCACCAAAGGAAAAAAACCTTAATTGGGGCAAGAGATTCGGTTAATATTTATGGATATTGCGCGATCTTGCAAGTCTGTGTGATGGGTGTCACAACCCAAAATTGGACCTAATGGCACTCGCTTTATCTACCAAGAAAATTCAGTCAGAAACCCAAACAGTACGATAGAAACGCAGAATATAAACTATCAATAACACAAATGCGGATAACTTAGTCAATCTCATAAATACCCCCAAAACTTGGTTTTTATGTGTACAAGCCACTAATGTATTACAACTGAATCAAAAGAAAATACAAGTCTAAATGTCCATGTTTTTAGAGTAGCACAAGAACATAATAAAAGAACAAGAGTGGCTGCTGAGATGACAAGCAACTGCCTCTCAAGTCTACACGGTACAATCCCGGACAAAGCATTTAAGAAGGATAATCATGAAGGTCCGAACTCATAACCTACACAAGTGTAGAAGCAATGAGTGAGTACCAAACAATACGGTACTTAGCAAGCAAACCAATAAACACGAGGTAAAGCAAAATAGAATACGAGTACTCCTTTCATCTCAACCAAATCTCCGCAAACTACAACATGTATAGAGATCAGCCCAACCTAACAGTTCACGAATCAAGTAACATCTAGTGCAACAACAGTACCTCAATAGTTACAGATCAACCACAATCAAGTATCAAGTTCATCAGTCAAGGTTTCCAACCGTTCTCACTTCACACAACAAAGCACGTAAGGAAGAATACAAGTTGCACCTCAACACAGATAATGTATCATCACCGTGTTCCATAATCAAGACTCTCAACGACATAGATTCAACAATCACAATCAATGAAGGGCTATGTAATGAAGTGCAATATCACTAGCTGGAACCATTTCCCATCGATATAATCACAATAGATCTCGTCACAGTATTTCAGATCCAATACAAATAGACATGTTCACACAATAATGACAAGATAACAATTCCATGGCAATTTATAGTGTTTCATCAATAACTGAATCAATATCATCACTCTAGTCTTTCACAATGTACCACACAACAATTATCATCATATTGCCTTTTTCGTTATTCCCCTTTTTATAGATCAATCAATATGAGCAATTCAACCCATCACCAATTCTCATTACCCCCCAACACATACACAAGGAAAATACAAGATTTCAGAGGCTTTAACAAATGTTTAGAAGCTCACTTGCCTCAATTTAAACACACAATCACTCCATAACTTGGGGTTTCCCCCTACTTTGAGTCTCCAAATCAAAACAAGCTATTCAAATACAAAATTACAATAAGAATTTGGAACTATCAACACCCATATTAATATTTTTATAAAATGGGGTCAAAATGACCCCAAAATCTAATACCGGAAATGAGGGGTAAATCTGAAATTTAGTATAAAATAGTGTTACCCAAAACATTTGGAAACTACTGTTGAAAACCATTTTAAAAACGGAGTTATATTCCACTCATAAACACTATTTTATCAAACTTGAAGTTCTTGAAAATTTTCCTTAAATTGAATCCAAAATAGCATTTTAGATGATAAAATCTTGCAATAATTCATGAACAATAAAGAGCGGGAGTTGAAATTCATTACCCTATCGAAGAATCACGAAAATACACTTTGAAATTGCCTCACTAAAGCTTCTAGGGTTCAAATATGGGAAAGGGGAAGAAATCCCGATTTTGAGAAAACATTGTGAAACTTACTCTTCTCGATCGTGATGACTAAGGCTTGCGATTGCGTTGAGATAAGAATGGTAAACTCACTTACGCTAACCATCATGATCGCGTCTGGACACCACGCGATCGTGATGCATACCAAATCAACCCCACACGATCGTGAGAGGGGGGGTCTCGCGATCACAATTACCAAATACCTCGGCACCAAAAATAGAAAACCAAAAACACATAAGGCACAATTATTTCCGAAAGGACCTTCTGTTAGAATATGCACAGCGGAAGCATTATTCAAGATCACAAACATACATAAAAGCATAATAATGTAAACTGAATAAATATTGAAACTCTAACATTTTGAAGCTTTCACAAAACTCATTCAGGAACTGGGACTCCAGGATTACAGCCTTCTACTAATTCCTGACTAACTCTCTCAATCAAGTCTTGTGTGGGCAAGAACATTTTCAGAAAAGTGATGGTCTTTCCTTGAGAACCACCAGCCCTATTTATACTTTTAAGCAAAGGGGAAAGGTTTGAAAGATGAAATGTTTTTGGTCATAATTAATAGACATTAACAGTCATTAAATACCATTAAGGGTATTTAGACACTGTTAAATATATCCAATAACCATAATCAATAGTTATCAACAACCACTAAATACTATTAGAGATATTTAGACGGTCATCAAACACCAAGGCTATTCAACATCCATTGAACATCATCAATTGTCAATAATAGCCATTAAATTAAATATATGTACAACAAAACCATAGAAAAACTTAATTGAATCCAAAAACATGATCTATTGAATTAGTCTTCTCTATTATTGAGAATATAATTAATAAAATAAAAGTATGTTTTCTCTGATAACTTAAATTTTTAGATAAGATGGTCACACAGTTCAACATGATATTAGACTAGACAAAGATTTTGAGATTAAATCTTACTAACACTCTCATTCTTTTGTTTCTACTTAATTTTACCGTAATGTTTCTACAATTCCTCATTCTTTAATTCCTAGTAATTCAGCCTGGAGCTATTACAAAATATTTGGGTTGCAGCGTTGGCCAAAGAGCTAAAGAGAGAGTTGAGGGGAACTTGATAAATAAGGAACCATATATATGGTCTTTTAGTTTTCCACTCTAGTAAGTTTAATATATTTCTTGCTTTTTCGAATGATAATAAGATTTAGCTAAACTTCAAAGTTGTGCATAACACAGTACTCATGTTAGTTTCATTGTCAGATATTGAACAAATTTGGTTCTTAATTGATATTTACTATAAGTGTTGAATACCGCTCAGCTGATGCTACTTTATTTTGTTCTTGATATAATTATTGATCTATATTACTTGGTTATGCACACTAGATTGTTTTCCCACCCTATTAATATTAATAGGGATAATACATAAGTACCCTCTAAACTATGACTGAAATCTCAGTGACACATCTAAACTTAACTAGGGTCCTATTACCCCCTAAATTATTTTAAAATGGAATAAACACACCCCAATAGCTGACATGGCGCAGAGAGTGTCACGACCCAAGAATGGACGTGATGGCACTACTTGTCGATTCCTAACAAGACAAGTCAGTCTCAACCCAACGAAACAATGAAATGCGGAAAGATAAAGCAAAAACAAGACAAAGGCAGAAAACTTTTTCATTTTAAACAATACCCCTAAACCTAGTTGTCACGTGTACAAGTCACTAATGTATAAAGTGAAGAATTAAGAAATAAGTACAAGTCTCAATGTCTTTGTTTCTCAAATAGAATAAAGCATAACTAAAAAAGGAAAAGAAGGTTGGCCGAGATGACAAGCAGCTACCTATTAAGTCTTTCAACTAGCCTCACAGTCAAAAAAAGAAGAAGAAGATCACACGGGTCCGGGCTCGAAATCTACACAAGTGTAGAAGCAAGGAGTGAGTACCCACAACATGGTATCCAGCAAGAAACCTAGTAAACAAGGCAACCTAGCTACAAATCAACCCAACCTAACATTTATATAATAAGCATGTTACAAGGCTCAAAGGTATAGACCAGTCGTCACATCTCAACAATCGACAAGTATCAAATCATTTACTCTCAAATACTAAGCACTTTCATCACAAATATCAACATGTTCCACTCACATATCAAATAAATCAATTAAACACATCAATTATCTCAATCACATGCATCAAATAAGTCAAATATATGCATCAAGTAGATTGATCACAAATGTCAACATTTGCCAGAACCATTTCCTTTCGGCACAATGTCATTAGCCGGAACCATTTCCCTTCGGCCTTCACATTAAATCACTTGCCGGAACCATTTTCCTTCGACATTTATATCACTAGCCAAAATCACTTTCCTTTGGCTTTATAACAAATTATCACTTGCTGGAACCATTTCCCTTATGCATTTAAGTCACTAGCCGGAACCATTTCCCTTCGGTATTTATATCACTAGTCGAAACCATTTCCCTTCGGCTTTTATAACAAGTGTCTCATCATGGTGTTCAACAATCAATGCACACACAAGCAATATCACACCACACAGAGAGACAATAATTCATACCATTCAAGTCCACTTTTATGCATTCAAGAAACTTACCAATCAATCAAATAGAGGCCACAACAAGGCAATTCATAATTTATCATTATCATCAAGAAGCCTTTTCATTTTTCCCCTTTTTGTTGGTTAACATTAATCAAGTGGAACAAACAAACCCTTCACCCCATTCCTAAATACTCCCTAACACATATACAATGAAGAAAAGTAAACAATTATACTAAATTGGAAAGGTTAAGAGATCACTTATCTTAAAGCAATCAATCAATCCAAAGCATAAGTTTTCCCTTTTTGACTCATTTCCAAAGCCACACAATCTATAACAATCAAGTATACAAAATCACTCTTCGAAAACAACAATACCCACATCAATTATTTAGAGAAATGGGTTAATCAACTCAAAATCCAATTTCAAAAAGGAGGTTTGAATCCGGAAATCAATACTTGAAAATGATGTTTAAGGCTTTAGGAACTCATTGATGAAAAACATTTCGAAAAAGGGATAAAAATCAGTTCATAATCTCCATTTTAGATCAAAATTCAAGTTCTTGCAAAACCTTGCCATTTTCCAAATCAAATCCCAAATTATGATGTTAGAATCCATAAATAACAAAAGGAAAATGAAGTTTTAGGGTCACAAAAGCCTACCCAAATGATTTAGCACAAGAAATCTCTTCAAAAATCGTCTCCAAAGTTTCACAAGTTCAAAAATAGAAAATGGGGCTAAAATCCCAAAATTTTAAGACATAAACCCCTCTTTGATGTCGCAAAAGCGACCTTGGGTTCGCTTAGCGCCTCTCGCAAAAGTGAAGTCCCCGTCGCTTTTGCGACGCTCACTTAAGCGAAGAGGCTCTCGCTTCTGCAAAGGTCGCTTAAGTGATTGGCCTTCGCAAAAGCGAGGCTTGCAAACACTAGCAAACACAGCGAACTCTCAAAACATCGAAAGGATCCTCGAGATTCATTCGGAATCCTGTACACACAAACTAGATAAGCAAATCAACTATACTCGACGTTCCGGACTCAATGAAATCGTCAAAATACAAATCTGGGGTCTCTTCGATCCGACATCCGTGGAAACCACAAGACACTAACAGATGCCCCAAGAGGCCAAAACAAGCTCGGGACCCCTCAAAAATCAATCAAGACCACTTCTAGGCCTAAAATTATACCCTGTATCCAACGATAACCCTCAAAATTCTGATTCGACCATCCTAAAGCCGAATGACACCAAAAACCACTTTTAAGCAATTTAAGGCTTTCAAATTCAAAACTTGCCAAAATCTTAACTTTTTACTCAAGGTTTGGAACCAACTTCCAAAACTCAATCAAGAATAACTCGGGGCCAAAAGTCGAGAGGGAAAAATGGTAAATTCATGGAAAATATCAAAAATGACCAACCGGGTAATTATAGTATCCACCACTAAAAATCATGTTCTTCCTCGAACATAAAGCAAAAGAAATTACCTGAAGCCTCGGAGAGATGAGGATATCTGGTATGCATATCTGACTTTGTCTCCCAAGTCGCCTTACCAACTGAATGGTGCTTCCTCTGTACCTTCGCCGGAATAATTTCCTTCATCCTAAGCTTCCAGACTTGCCCATCCAAAATGGCTATAGGCTCCTCTTCAAAAGATAAGTCTGGACCCAACTTAACTTAATCAAGAGAAAGTAGATGAGACTCATCCAGCATGTACTTCTGAAGCATGGAGACATGAAATACAGAATGAACAGCTGACAAGCTAGGTGGCAAGGCCAACTTATAGGTCACCTCTCCCACTTAGCTCAAAATCTCAAAAGGTTCAATGAATCTAGGGCTAAGCTTGACCTTCTTTCCTAACCTCATTACACCCTTCATGGCTGATACTCGAAGCCAAACATGATCACCCTCCATAAACACAAGGGCCCAGACTTTTCGGTTTGCATAGCTCTTCGTCGACTCTGAGATGTCAATAGCCTATCCTGAATCATCTGGACCTGCTCCATAGCATCTCTAAGCAAGTTTGTATCCAAAGAGTTCATCTTATCTTAATCAAACCAATCAATCAGAGATCTACATTTTCTTCCATGCAATGCCTTAAAAGGAGCCATCTGAATATCGAAGTGATAACTGCTGTTGTAGGAAAACTCTGCTATAGGGAAAATGTCGATCCCATCTAGCACATAAGCACGAAGCATATCCTCCAACACCTGAATCATTCACTCAGACTGACCATCTTTCTGAGGGTGAAAGGTTGTACTCATATCTAACCGAGTACCCAAACCATGTTGTAATGCCTTGCAGAAATGGAAAGTGAACATGGAACCTAGATCAAAGACAATAAAAATCGGGACTCCATGTAGTCGCAAATTAGATTGATATAAAGCTCGGCTAACTTCTCTGCCGTATACTTCACCCGAACCAGAATAAAGTGGGCAGACTTGGTCAGCCTATCAATAACAACCCAAATGGAGTCATAACCACCCACTGTGGTAGGAAACCTCACAACAAAATCCATAGTAATCCGTTTCCACTTCTAAGTAGGAATAGGCATCCTTTGTGACACACCTCCGGGCCGCTGGTGCTCACACTTGACCTGTTGGCAAGTCAAACACCTAGAAAAAAGGTCTACCCCTCTTCATGCCACTCCACCAATAATGCTGGCTCAGGTCATGATACATCTTTGCCGCTCCCAGATGAATAGAATATCTAAAAGAATAGGCCTTCTCAAGAATCAATCTAACCAACTCGCCAGTCTTGGGCACACAAATCAGGCCTTCGATCCTCAAGTCACCATCAGAATTAAGGATAGCCTCTTTGGCTTCCCCTCTCAACACTTTGTCTCGAATGAGACACAACTTCTCATCATCAAACTGGTGCTCTCGAAACTGCTCAACTAAGGAAGAACGGGCCTCAATGAAAGCAATCAAACGACTTGTCTCCTCAAAAATCTACAATCGAATAAGACTGTTGGTTAACCTCTGAACGTCCCTAGCCAATGGTCTCTCCTCAACAGTGCTAGATGCAAGACTCCCCATGCTAGAAGTATTCTTACTCAAGGCATCGTCCACGTACAATGCATGTAAAAAATGCACAAAAACAATGAGACCTAGAGGGGCACCTAACCCACATGAGTACATATTTAACATACAAGTTGGAAAGATGTTTGATGGTTGAGGTGCTCAACCTCTTGAGCTAGCCTCACTTGACATAGAACACTTCAATGAATTGAAACATTGGGAATTTATTTAAAATACCAAGATGATGTGTCTATATGTGCACTCTCAAAGTTGGAGTACTTACTTGCCAAATGAGGTCAAGTTGAGTGTCGGTTTACATATTATGCCTTTCATTTTTAGCATACAATTGGAATGGAAAAAATCTGTAATTATACATTTACTATCTCATCTTGAAGATACATTATTTACATTTTCCTCCTCAAAAAGAAAAGAAATGTTGTAATCTCTTGTTTTAAATTTGTTACTATTCATGAGTCTTGATTATTGTAATCTGTGTGTTATTAAAATATTTACTACTCACTCCCTTTTTCCCTCTGTCATTTGCTTTGCTTTGATTGAAGAGAAATATTTGCTCTTTCATTTGCTTTGGTTGAAGAGAAATATTTTCTCTTGACCACTCCGCCGTATTCATACATAGGTGAGTTCGCAAATGTAAGTTGTCCTGCATATTTTCTCTTAATTAATTGTATCCTAGAGTTATGTAATTCCTTACCTTTAGATTATTTTTTTCCTGAATTTAGAATTTTTGGGATGAAAGGATGGATAAGAAGTGCAAAGGATAGCTAAATTTTGTTCTCTGCTTATTTCTACTCCTTGATGTTATCTACGTTATTTACCACGTTCCATTTTTCCTTGGTTTCATTTTATTCTGCTCAAATTAAACAAAGGTTTTTCTTTCAAAGTATGTATTATGAATGTGATTTCAGGTTATATGTCATTTGATTTGGTTTTAGTTTGTTCTTACCCCTTTTGTTCCCTTTTAATTTTTCAGAGAACTCCAACTAGGATGAACCTTTTGAATAGTCTAAGAGCAAGGGATTTAATTAGATTTCTAGGGTTTGAGGAATATCTTAGATAGAGCAGAATAGATTCAAAGGGAGTTATATAGCCAACCTACGAAATTTGGGATTGAGGTAAAATTGATTAATTAATTGACAAGTTACATGTCTAAAAAAAAATTTCGGGTGATTTTCATTGATCATTTAGTTTAGATTAATTAGATAGTTGTGATGCTCCTTTCCTTTTTGAGATACCTCTCTAGGGAAAGAGAGTTTGATTTGTTTCCCAATTTATCAAACATTACCTACCACTTTTAAATGCTGATGAACTTCTTTTATAGATTTTCGATCTCAAGTCTATTTACGGGAACACTTGCAACATTTGAGGTAAATATTCCTTTGCTTGTTTTTTCGGCAGTTGTTCTTTCTTGTGAACCTTTTAATGGAATTTCTTCCTTTTGCGAATTTGTATTCTATGGAAGTTGACTTCATGTGATGGATGATACTTGCATAATACAAAGGAATATTATATGGAAGTTGGCTTAATGTGTGGAAGTTTAATTTGAAAATTGACAAAACAGAAAACAAATTCTTTAATGTTTCGAAACGAACTAAAAAAAAAGACAAATAAATTGAAAGAAACAATATAATTTTTTTTGTTAAAAAAAACTTATAACAATTCTATTATTTCTAACAATGAGAGCCTATGACAGATACCTCATTTTTAAAGGCATTGAGCCGCGCTTGGATGGGTGTGGGGGTGGCTTGGAACGGGGGAATCATTTGCCACACGTACGTGTATGTGGGGCTGCGGAATGGGGAAGCCTTGTGGTGGCTAAACACTTTAAGGAAAGATTTTCCCTTTAGGTAGTCTTGAGTATGATATAAGGAAATTCGGTACTAAGTTATAAGTTATTTAATATGTCGAATTAAATTCCTTTGTTTTCTTGTGAGTTCATTCGATTCTCGAAGAAGTACTGCAGCTATAAGTTACATGCTAACTTTCCATATGCTAACTTAGCTCAAGCTCGAACGTGTTGGGTCAAAACAACTGTAAACCAGGAATTTCTTCCCCAGTTAGCATTGTTTTAGCAATTGTGCTTGAATCTATTTGTCTTCTTTTGGATCATTCATCCCTGTTCTTTCTTCCAGTTTTGATATTGTTTTGTCTCTGCTTGTTTGTTTGAATTGACAAAGTTTTGATTTTTATGGTTGTCCCAGTGGGGAAGTTCAAATAGAATCAGTTTTGAATGTCAAGGATAACATTAACTTTAGGATAATGATGAAACTGGATAATCGTGCCATTCAAGAATACAATGAAAGAATACAATGAGAAAGAGCACAATGTATGTATGCCCCCTTTCCAGCTTTGCCTTGTGTGATATTTTAACTCTCCCTCACTCCTACTATCTCTCCTTGCAGGTTTTCAAGTACAAGGTTTTGAAGATTGAGAAAGCGAATTGTATGATAGGGGGATACGAACAGTATTTCATGACGGTTAAAGTCTCAAATCTCACCATTGATACTTCTATTGAAACCTTTTACATCAATGTTGCTAGAAGAATCTCTGACCGTTTTGAAGAAGTCCTTTCATGCAATCTAAAAGGAGTGGTAAAGCACTAAATGATGATTACATGCTACTTTTTTTTCTGCAAGTAAAACACAGATTTAAGAATTCTGGGAATGATCCTCTTTGCTTGACTCGTCAACTTTATCCACTCTCGTGCAAGCACATAGTGATTTGATCATCGAGGCTGAGTTGTTGATAGATTATGTTGACGATGCCACTACTTTAATTGAGGAAAGAAACCTCGACGATAAGGAATATATATATTTTGCGCGTTCAAAATATAATAAACTCAAATTATTATGGGGATAAATTAAAAAACGCAATAAGATTACAAAAATATTATATTTTTATACTGTGATTCCGCAAATTCTTACTTTAGAAATAAAAGAAACTATGTTGTTGATGAGAATTTTAGGCCCAAATTGACTACTTTAACTTAACAGAGAACTCTTTTATTTTGCAAAGTCAACCATTAAGAGTAAGAATAAATAAATAAATACATAGGTAATTAATTATCATATTTGTAAAAGATCTTTTATTGATTTTCATAAATGACGCAAATCAGTTGAAAGTGATGTATTTTAAAATAAATAAATAAATATATAATAATTATAAAAAAAATATCCTATGAAATACTTATTTTGTTATAAGTAATATCATAAACTCGAATTAAAAGAATTAAAAGATCTTTTAATGATATTCATAAATAATGCAAATCGATAGAAAGTAATTTTTTGAAATAAATATATGTGTATATAATAACAATTCAAAAAGTTTATTATATGAAAGATCAAGAAATTAAAGCTGATATATGTCTGCAACACATCTCCCAAAAATAGTATTCTCTCCCTCTCCAAGACAAAATAATAGCAACTGATCCACTGGTATCCAAACTATATATGGAGAAATTGTTCTCTCAAAATGTCTTAACAAATATATAAATTTATCACAATAGATAAAAGTAGGATATCCAAGTCAAAAAATATCATAAAAAACTATTGTCGTGCGTGGTAGTTTTAAGAATTCTGATAGTGGTTATTGAGACATTCTGTTATCAAAAAAATATGTGCCACCAGATGAGTGAGCCCTCAACAATAACGAGTATATATATTATGCACATTTAGAATATTATAAACCCAAATTATGATGTGGGGTACATTTAGAAACGCAACAAGATTACGAAAATGTTGTATTTTCATATTGTGATTCAGTAAATTTTTATTTTAGATAGAAAAGAAACTATATTATTGATGAGAATTTTTAGACCCAAATCGACTACTTTAGATAGAAAATAAATTTAATAGAGAACTCTATTACTTTGCAAAGTCAATACTTAATGATAAGAATAAATAAATATGTAATTAATTATCATACTAGCAAAAGAACTTTTATTGATTTTCATAAATGACGCAAATCGAACGAAAGTGATTTATTTTAAAATAAATAAAAATAAAAATAAAATTTTATATATATATATATTAAAAAAATAATTTTGAAAAATCTCCTATGAAGTACTTATTTTTCTATAAGTAATATCATAAACTCGAATTAAAAGATCCTATATTGATTTTCATAAATGACGCAAATCGATCGAAAATGATTTTTTTAAAAATAAATAAATATATATAATCATAATTCAGAAAGTTGATTATATGAAAGATCAAGAAATTGAAGTTTTGACATATGGCTTTGTCTCTTAACACTACTGGATAGAAACAAAACAAAAAGAAGCTGCGATCAAATTGGCAGTGAAGATTATAAAGTTAACACAAAACAACAATTTATGTAGCAGATATCTCTATAGAGTTTCTAACAAAAACACAAATTGAAAAGAAAAGGGAAAAGGAAACAAACATAGGATTGATCGATTTGTTGAGCGTATCTCTTGTGAATTTGATAGACATATGGACAGTGCTCCTTCAAAGTACCAATATCATAGCCGAGGAGAAGGTTGTCGTCGTCGTCGGGGTGGAGAGGGGGCTGATTGCATAAAACGCAACCTTGTGGCGATGGCGGTACATCCAAAGCACAAAAACATACTATTATTTTTCCACTTTTCTCAGGTATCACATCAGCACCAAATTTTAGCCCTACACTCTTCTCATCCATCATCGTCCCCAATTCGAATTTCGCAATTCCAAATTACTTTTCAACTATTGCTTTTTTCTTTACTTTCTCTATTTTACAAAATATTACGAAATCCTTGTATTTTATAAGAAAAAAACTTATTTGTTTCCCTAATTAGTATTCCTAATCTATTTGTAATTTGGATTCTTAACTTATCTATCATATGTCCTTCGGGATGACTCAGTTGGCTTAGAAGGTGGTTATCCACACAGATGACCCGGATCGATCCCCTCAATGCCTTTTGAGTCGAGTCTATCGCATAGGGCTTGCCTAATACAGTATACATTCCATGTGTGACTATGGCTTACATCACCCAAAGGACAGAGACTGTGGTAGAAGTTGTAGCGGTTGCAGATTATCCTGGTGTTCCAAAAAACTTATCAATCATATAGATGTTTCCATGCATTTCACTTGATTTGAAATGATCCTTAATATAGAGCAAAAATATTTATTTTGGTCTTTAATATATCTCACTTGATTGAAATGTTGCTTAATGTATGATAAAATGTGTTCAATTTAGTCCTTTACCCTAAATCTAACATATTTATTAGCTCTAAAGAAAAATCTCATGAAATCTAACATCATTTTCTTTACTTTCTCTAACAAAATTTATTATTTTCTCTTGCTTAAAATAGAAAAGGGTATTATGTCAGTAGAATAATATTTTAGAAAAGAGCAAATAGTAAATTTTGTTGGAGAAACTACAGAAAATGATGTTAGATTTTATGGAATTCTTTCTTTGAAGCTAACAAAAAAGACAACAATGGTAAATTTTGTTAGCCACGTAGGGTCTATAGTAAAATTTAACACTTTTTTAAAATAAATTTGTTAGGTTTAGGATAAACCGATAAAGTACCAAATGAACATATTTTGTCATACATTAAAGATTATTTCAATCAAGTGAAATATATTAAGGATCAAAATGAACACCTTTGTTATACATTAAGGACCACTTCAATTGAACATTATCTATAGTGTTCTAAGTTTAGTGGTGGTTGAAAACATTTCACTAGTCTCTGTAGTTATAAGCTCTTTACCTTTGAGAAGATGATCCGACTTCTTTGTTAAATGAAGCCATCTTTATATCTAGTATTTGTATGAAAAGCTATAGTTCAACTATTATCTGGCAGCATTATCAAACTTGTAAGACAATAGCATTTTAAGAGAACATTTTTCATGGGATGGCCAGATTACTATCTCATACGGAAGGGGATAAATTGTTGAAAAAAATAAATATGGTATCTCAAAATAATCTTTGGCATAATCTCAAATTATTTCACCTTCAATGACCATTCAATTCCTCATTATAAATTGAATTCATTTTCACGTCAGTTTCAAAATGGGTGATTAGTCTTCATGGCTAATTTATGAGATTTAACATTTACTGCTTATTATTGACATTATTTGAATATATCTGTTGCATGCATCTTTCTAGCCCATGGCTGATGAGATGATTCCATCTATATAAAGTCTACTCTCCTTCTTATACAAATAGAGAAAGAACAAGAGAAACTCCTCCTTTTTATATTTTGGATTGCTGGGTTTTATTTTAAAGAATTATATATGGCTCCTAGTTTTATACTAGAATAGCTTATTAAATTCTAAGGGATATACCTACACCGGGTGAAATATCCTTAATAACAATGTCTGACACGCCTCAAACTTTGATGAATTCTACACAAGTGTTCATGAAGAAGATATTTTTTGTGAGGTTTCCAACAATCTTAAGGATATTTTCTTACAACATTCTTAATGACAAGTTGGTGAGATTTCCTGGCAGTAACATGTTTAAATTGGAGGTAGTGCTTCCATTCATCTACAACACTCAGAAGAAGCATATACTTCTTCTCATATGAGCCACGTGCCCATGAAACACTAAAGGCGACAAACTGTGAGCGGATCCACAATTATATATTGAGTTCGTACTAATATGCTCAATTGACATAAGATGAATCTAAACTCTTTCTTTAACATCTAGAAATTTAATGTCATTGTGCTTTGACTTTTAACATTTATCGAACACACACTCACATATATGAAAGGATGAGTCCATCTCATGATACCTAGCATAACATTATCATTTAGTCTTTGGACATAAATGATAACTTGTAAGTGATACTCTTATATAGAGTTCATAAACATTGATTACTAAAGCGGCCTAACAATATGCCTTTCTTTGGACCGACATATTACTAGCATGCATTACAAATGTATCACATATTCATGACTATCCATAATCTGGCTAAAATAATTTTCCTTTGGGAGAATTATTTCGCTTAGATAAAACATGCTTACATGTTAAAAATAAATAGAATTTTTCATAATAGAAGTTTCGTTGATTCAATCTACTCACTTTTAAACAAGAAGAACTATTTGTTGTCACAAATCATCGCTTGATCTAGGATATCATCACTTGATGATATCCTAGATCACTATAATATATTAATTGAAGATGTGCAAAATGTGAGAATACCCATTCACCCGAGTCCAGAAGGAGCTATTGCATGTCCGTTATGTGCTCATTTTCTTTTATATCTACAAGGAAAGACTTAGGAATAAAAACGGAAATTTCTTGAAGAGGATCCAGAAAACAGATTAGTTCTAACATATGATAAAAACGACAATAAATATCTGGCATCTAAAATAAAATTTTCTGTAAACTGACAGTTAGTAAATAGAAACAACTGCAGCAAGACATGCATTCTTTTAATAAGTTATGGATTCTAAAAGAAGTAATGAGTGACTGGTAAAAGGAACTGATAGGTGGAATGACCACACAATAAAGTTCACTGAAATACAAAAGATAAATTGACGTGGTCAATGCGCACAATAAGCTAGATGATGATTCTAATAAAATCTCTATGGTGAAAGGTATCATAATTGTCAATAATGTAATCTACTATATAGGTACTTCATATTTATTAAAATGGTTTTCAATCTGGTAAGGCTAAAGGGGAAATGGACGAAAGATGTTTAATTAAGGAGATAGTATAATGACAATTAACATTAGTATGGAGAGCTATTTTGGAAAGATAAAAATAATGAGCAAGTTGATCAGATAACTTCACCAGTAGCATATATGAGACAAACACAAAGAAACTTGTTGTATAGTACCCACAGAAGTCCCTAGAGATATGAAGCATATTATGAAAATATTTATGTTCTTTACCTTTCTATTGGATGTGAGGTTTTATAATAAGAAAGAAGAGTACAAAGAATTGTCATATTCAACAAGGATGTGAACTACATCTATAGTTACTTGTACCGGTATTGAATTATAACTATTTAATTGCAAAGAATAGGAAAAACAATATTTACCACAAGTGTTGCAAATGTTTCCTTAAATAGACATGGTATAGAAAATCTTCAGTCATCTACAAAACTAAAAACTTGTAATTCACCTACAAGATAAATAGTATAGAAAATTGTGAAATACTAATACACAATTATATAAATAGATCATAAGAGGAGCAGGGAGAGGTGAGGGCGGGAGAAGAAATAAGTATGAACTCTGCATCATCACATATATCAAGTATTAAAATCTATAAAGTGAACTAAGTTCAAAGATGAAAAAGCATAAAAGCGTTAATTGAAGCATGTTTAGAAAGTTTGAATTTAATAAAGCCCTAAAAAAGCCCAAGATCACCGAGGAAAACTTCTAAGGTATAGATTATAACATGGAAAAGAAAATAATGCAAGGAGTTGTTTACACCAAGAAAGACTTTTTTCACAAAAACTCCTATCAAAGAAGAGATTAATAATAACCTTATGTGAATAAAGTGAAATGGTTTTGGTTATAATAAAAGTAAATGAAAGAGGAAAAAGGGGAGGTCATGGACTATTTAATAGAAGATTGAGATTACAATAATCATGATTCATGAATTGAGGACTAGAACAACTTAAAATAAGATAATATAGAAGTCAAAAGTCAAGAATTGAGGATAGTAACAAATCAAGATTCAATAATTGAGGATAGTAACAAATCAAGATTCAAGAATTGAGGATAGTAAATAATTTAAAATAAGAGATTACAACAATTCAAAATTCAAGAATTGAAGATAGGAACAACCTTAACCAACAACACTAACATAGAGACAACGGAAAGCTTGAGTATGAGGCAGTGGAATTACAAGTATTTTACATATGAACTTACTAAGAGATATTCCATCAAAGAATGACACACCAAAATAACTTTTTTTTAAATCCAATAACATAATTCTAATTAGGAAAAATATTGAATTTGTAATTATAATCTTTCCAAAAAAAAAAGTAAAAAAGGAAATCCAGTTAATACTATGTGATTCGGTCAAATCCTTTTGAAAAAGGAAGTAACATAATTTTCTTTACTTTTTTGTTATTTGAGATCATTTTCATTAAACATGTGATAATTTTATCACTATAAGTAAACTCTCGATATTGAGATCAAATATCACATTTTCTTATTTTCTCAAATCAAAGGTTGAGCCATGGCTGGAGTGAATTCTCCACCCAACACTAAAGTTCCTAACTATGGAAAAAAGTTTCAAGAAATGTGGATTAAAAATATGTTGAACTATAGGAAAAAGTTTTAAAATACCCTCCATTCACCTTTTCAGCCTACTTATACCTTTGAAACGAACAGTTCCCTCTTTATTTATTTTTTACAAAATTAATTATTCCGTGTCATTTTTTCTTATTGGGTGAAATAAAAAATTGATTAAAATTTATCAGACCGGAAACAATAAACCCGCCCCATGAGAAAGAGATGGATATGTATTTTAAATGACAAACACGGAACTTGTTCAATTTAGATATTGTTCACGAAGACAACAAAATGAAACCGAAATAAAAACTGGAATTAATTATCATGCATACTACATAATAAGATCTTAGATCATGCATGTCAATCTTCTCATATTCATGTTCCAACAATTGGATATCTATTTTAATTGACATTGTTGAACCAAATTTGCTCGATATCAACCACTCAAACCAACATGAGTACCAACTTATGTTCAGCTTCAAAGTTTGGATAAAACTTAGTATCAACGAAAAAGAAAGAAAACACATCAAACTAAAAGAACATTGTTTTTCTCAAACTTAGAATGGTTCCTTATTTTTAGGTTTAACTCAACTCTCTTGAGCTTAACGATGCCACTCCACTAGCTAGTCCACCCAACCAAAAATTTAAGTGATTGTTGCAGCTACATCCCTCTTGCAAATAGGGCAAAAGTTCTTGAGCTTTATCCACTCTAAAATACAATCAAAATGGTATAAATGACGACAATTGATTTCTGCGAGTTCTTCCTTGTCGTAATAGTCATCCTGAGACAAACATGACCCAATAAAGAGAAGGTCAGAACCAAACTTAAATAAGCTTACAGACTCGGGGGTGGGGTTCTGAAATTTGGTGTCACTTACCAATAGAGGTGTATCTAAGGGGGGTTCATCGGGTTCACGTGAACCCATGCTCCTCTCCCGAGATCATATATAATAGTGTTATATTTTTAAAAAAATATTGAAATATAGATGTGTGAACCCATACTCGGAGTATTATATTATGTGACGATGATTGGGTGCACCTCTCTATGTGAGGTTAGATATCTGAATCTTATATATGTATAGATATATCCGATCAAATTTACATCTTAGATCCACCTTTTTACAATAGTGCACCCCTCATCTCGAAATCCTGGATACGCCTCTGCTTACCAAGCACATGGAGCAACACTCCTTGCTGTCAAGACATGTTGACTCGGGCAATTGATATGTATGGATCTTAATGCTTAAACAAAAAGCTAATAATCTCAATGCAACTTTTATACGCCTGTGGCGTTCCAAAATGGCCTAAAAGATAAAAAGCCATGTGACAGGATATCATATCCATAAAAAGAAAAATCCAAGTACCAAACTCTAAATTATTGTGTTTTCAAAGCATTATTTGCCTAGCATCTTCATCTCTTTCCTGAAATGTAACTCATTTAGGAGCAGACTCATTGAACAATAAATAAAAAAAAACATCTAAAATGGAAAAACTTACAAGTTCGCAAGACTTTAAGAACCAGTTTTAAAAGGAGATGTAAAGGGCAACACTTTAATTTCAACTTTCTATGAGACATGTTTAAAGCCACAAGATTAAAGGTCATTTTGGTACATTTGACATAACGTTGATTTAGGACTACAAGATTGAAAAGTCTACTTTATTTTCTTAAACTACATGCCTAGTCAAACTAGGTCATTCCTTTTGAAATGAATGGAGTATCATTTATAGGGGAAATGTTGCTCCAACTGAAAAGACTCATCAAACACTTAATAGATTTCATGTTACAGTTGGGAGTTGAATGCTATCAAAACATCTGACAGTTTTTGGAAATATTGTCAATTGAGAATAACTCAACTAGGAATTATTGAAAAATATCAATAAAAGTTTTTTGAGTTGGTGTCTTTTTCTCTAAGAAACAAATACCTAA
The DNA here is from genome assembly GCA_018342035.1 of Solanum appendiculatum. NCBI lineage: Eukaryota > Viridiplantae > Streptophyta > Magnoliopsida > Solanales > Solanaceae > Solanum > Solanum appendiculatum. The sequence goes on along the minus strand of JAGDQO010000158.1, from coordinate 684,767 downwards.
ATTACATATAAGCATACGATTAAATTTAATGGATAAGACATGGAAAAGATAAACAAAACAGCCTTGGTTAAGTGAAGAAACTTAACTGGATTCAGGGTTTGTGTAGAAGAAAGAGCACGATATCTACGATAAAGTTCCTGGTAGGCTAGCCTTCGTTCCTCAATTTGGGATAGGATATTACCAACAAAACTTTCAGTCGTGCCTCCATCTCTAGGCACATTAGCAGGGGTTGAATTTCCACTGAAGGGCAAGTTGTCATCGTTAGAATTGTTGCTCTCCATCTGAGGTGCAATGGAAAATGTTTTGTTGTGTGTTAGAATCATTGGTTGAGATTTTGAAATCCTCTTTTCGAATGAAAAAACTAAAGTGTACAAAAAGCACATGAAAGACACACGAGAAAACAATGGTTAGCACATATAAAGAACACTTGTGTTACACAAGAAGATCTTTAAAGCAACATGTTGAAAGTCTAGTGTATATTATCATCTATAGAGATAATATTGTTACATGCTAACTTATTCCTCACTATCATATGGAAAGTACCGTCATATTTCACAAGATTTTAAATACATCTAGAGTTACTTGTACTGGTAATATATTAGAGTTATTTAATAGATTTAATGGTAACTTGTTGGAGATGCTAGCAAGAAAATCACTTTCCGCTCTCACTATCTTGTTCACATATATTTTGGATATATGACTTAAGTACTTCTCTGAGAATCGAATGAACTCGGAGGAAAACAAAGAAATTTAATTCAACATATTAAATAACTTATAACTTAGTACCGAATTTCCTTATATCATACTCGAGATTATCTAAAGGGAAAATCTATCCCTAAAGTGTTCAGCCACTGCAAGGCTTCCCCAACCTGCAACCCCACATATACGTGGGGCAAATGATCCCCCGTTCCAAGCCATACCCACCCCCACCCAGGGACGACTCAACACCTTTAAAAATGAGGCATCCGTCATAGGCCCCCAAATTTTGAGGGCCCCCATTTTTAGTAATAATAGAATTGTTTTAAGTCTTTTTTAACAAACAAAAAAATTATATTGTGTCTTTCAATTTATTTGTCTTTTTTTTTAGTTCTTTTTGAAACATTAAAGAATGTTTTTTTTCTTTTTGTCAATTTTTAAATTTAACTTCCACAAGATTAAAAAATATTTTGGTATATATATATAGTTTAAGACCATAGAAAAAATAAAGCTTTTTTCATTAAAAAAAAAAAGAAATAACTTTGCATTTCAAAAATAAAAAATTAAAGTTAGACCTCCAATTTATTTTTGGCTTTAGGCCACTAATTAGCTTGAGCCATCACTACCGCACCCCAAACCAAAAAATCCCTCTTTTGTATTCAGCAAGAATCATCCATCACTAACATTAAGCCAACTTTCACAGAATACAAAATTGCAAAAGGAAAAAATCCCACTAAAAGGTTCACAAGAAAGCATACAGGAGATAGAAAAACTACAAAAGAAATTCATCATTATCTAAAAGCGATAGGTAATGTTTGATAAACTGAAAAACAAATCAAACTCTCTCGCCGCAGAGAAGTATCTAGCCAATGGATTTTTTTAAATTATAAGCTAGTTATGTTCTTCAAGAAGGAAAGGAGCATCATTGGTATCTAATTATTAATCCGAACAAAAAGATCAATGTTAATCACCCGAAAAAGATTGTTACACATGTAACTTGTCAATTAATCAATCAATTTCGCCTCAATTCCAAATTTCGTAGGTTAGCTATATGACTCCCTTTGAATCTAATCCACTCCATTTAAGATCTTCCTTAAACCAAGAAATCTAATTGAACCTCTTGTTCTTAAACTATTCAGAAGGTTGGTCGACGGGGAAGAAAGAAATGAATGAATGTTCTTTTGGGAAAATGTATAATAATACGCCTACCGAGACGAAAGGTTCATCATGGTTGGACTAATTTTAAGTGGTTTTGTTAAAAATTTAAAGGGACAAAAAGGCTAAGAACAAACTAAAACCAAATCAAACGACATAGAACCTGAAACCAAGGAAAAATGACTAAGCAAATAAGTACAGAACTCCACTTAGCTATCCTTTGCACTTTTTATTCATCCTTTCATCCCAAAAATTCTAAATTCAAGAAAAAAAATCTTAACCATTGCACTTTTTATTCATCCTTTCATCTCAAAAATTCTAAATTCAAGAAAAAAAATGCAGGACAACTTACAAAGAAGAGTTGACGGAGCGGTAGAGAGAAAATATTTCTCTTCAATCAAAGAAAATGACAGAGGAAAAAAAGGGAGTGGGTAAATATTTAACACCACAGAAATTACAATAATCAAGACTCATGAATAGTAACAAACTTAAAACAACAGTTTACAACGTTTCTTTTCTTTTTGAGGAGGAAAATGTAAATAATGTATCTTCAAGACGAGATAGTAAATGTGCAATTACAGATTTTTCCATACCAAATGTATGCTAAAAATAAAAGGCATAATACATAAACAGACACTCAACTTAACCTTAGTTGGCAAGTAAGCACTCCAGCTTTGAGAGTGCACATATAGACACCTCAGTTTGGTATTTTTAAATAAATTCCCAATGTTTCAATTCATTGAAGTATTCTAAAGTCAAGTGAGGTAAGCTCAACTGGTTGAGCACCTCCACCACCAACCAGCACGTTGAGGGTTTGAGTCACGCCGAAAAGCAAGTGGGAATACTTTTGATCCTCTTTTTTAAATCTAAAAAAGGTGTTCTCAAGTTCATTAAAGACTATACACTGATTAATATGGGTATCATAGTAAAATATGCATTTTATTTATTATTCATTAAGGGTTGAAAGTCCATTGTGGACAAGTAAAAGTAAACAAAGGGAGTACATCTTTCCAACTTGTATGTTTTTTTTTTGCTAAATAATGGAAAGATTTTATTTAGTTAATAAAAAGGTTCAACCATACAAAAGTGGAACTAGTCTATGGGATATAGTTCCAGTCGCATCTCTTTATAATGCATTTATTACAAGTGAAGGAGATTCTTCAAAAACCAAGGTTTGATTGCCGATCATACATGGATCCTTCATTTATCTTCCGTATTTTGCTATTAAGTCTACTACTACATTAGCCTCCCTCGGAATGTGTTTTAGGGATGATCCTTCCAACCGAAGGAATAGCGATCTGCAATCAGCGAAAATATGTGAGTATATGAGGTTATTACTATGCAGAGGGTTAAGTAATACCTGAGAATCTGTTTCCACTGGCAGATGTTTTAAGTTTTTAATTTTGCTAGATTCAGGCCATGTAGCAAAGATAGCACTTCTGTATGTAGGGCATTTCTTGCTTTGATTTTGCATGCGAATCCCACAATCCATGTTCCTAGGCGATCTCTAATTAATCCTCCAGTTCCACCATTAGAAGAGTTTGGTTCGTAGGAACTATCGATGTTTAATTTGTATTTTCCGTCAAGTGGTTTGTGCCAAGAAACTGGAACCATATGTCTAGGGAGTTTTTTTTTTTTTGAGGGGGGGGTTGGTTTAGGTGAAAATATTCCATGGCTTGGAAGGAAATATTATTAAGTGTACTAGCAGTCCTGCTAATATTTAAATTTTTGTAAAGTTTGCTATTTCTATTTTTCCAAATATTCTAAAGAATGATTGGAGCTAGAATAGTGGTAGGCACTAGGTGGTGATTTTTTATGTTTACGAACCTTTTTGAGGTAAAAAGTTGGTGTATATTAGTATGGGTCGTGGGAGGCGATACTAATTATCTTATAGTTTTCCCAGATGTGTTTAGCATCTGGGCAGTTTACAAAAATATGGTTTGTGTCTTCCTCCATGTCAAGGCAGGATGTACAATTTTTGAACCTTGTTATATTTCTATTGTATAGGGCTACAGCAGTCGGCAGTTTATGAGTTAGGAGTAGTCACATGAAAATTTTATTTTATTGATAGCATTTATCTTCCATACCCAACCATAATTGCAATTTGTATTTATAGGAGTTTCATAATTAGCTTTGAGAAACGTTAAATAGGCACTTTTGGTGTTAAAGTAATCATCGTTGCTCTTGTTCCAGTAGAAGGTGTCAGGATTAAGGTTTGATATTTGTAAGTAAGTGTCTTCTATGAGCATTTTGACGTTACTAGGGATTTCAAAAGATAAACATGAGAAGTCCCAATTATTATTCTTGAGGCAATCCTTTAGGATTATCTTGGTTACATTTTTTGTGGTCGGCCCTTGGAGCACCTGTCATAGGGAGTATGTTGCATATATTCAGTTGTCTTCTCAAATGCGAAGTTTTTCCCCATTTCCCACGTTCCAAGATGTCTTTTTGGAATAGTGGGTAAGATCTTACAAGACTTTTCCATATGTAAGAGTCGTGGGGGTAGCATTTCAAGTTGGTCATTTTGGCTTTTATTTGAGTATTTTTTTGTGAGGACCTCCGCCCATAGGTGATTTTTATTTTTTAGAAATCTCCATATTAGACTTGCTAACAGGGCAAAAAATTTTCCATTAGTTTTTTGAATTCCTAAACCTCCATACTCAATAGGGGACGTTACTAGTTCATGGTTTGCTAGGTGCAGTTTCTTTTTTCCTTGTGTTGATCCCCAAAGAAAGTTTCTTTGAATGCGGTCGATGTGTCTTCAGGTTGCTTGAGGGATTAAGTTACACTGCATTGCATAGGTAGGAATAGAGGCTAGGACTGATTTAACTAGAGTTGTTCTACCTGCTAAGGTTAGAAAACGTGTTTTCCAGCCTCTCAACTTATTGTTCATATGGTCGATGATGTATTGATAGTCGGTACTCTTAGGATGATAATTTTTTATAGGGAGCCTAAGGTATTTACCTATTTTTTCTTTTTGTCGAATGTTCATAGCAGTAGAGAGATGGTTCTTCTCTTCAAGGCTAAAATTGGCTGAGAAAACAATAGAGGATTTGTTAAAGTTTATCTTTTGTCCTGATTGTTTTGACAGAGTATTGAATATCTGTATATTGGTGGTGGCGTTGGTAATGTTGACCTTTTCTAAAAGAATAATGTCATTGGCAAAAAGTAGGTGAGATATAGGAGTACCTATTCTACCGATTTTTACTGGTTGCCAGAGACGTTCTAGGATGGCATAGTTTATGAGTCTAGTTAATGATTCCATACAGATTAAAAATATGTAGGGTGATAGGGTGTGTGGGGCTGAAATAGTTCATAGGTCTTCCGTTAACAAGAATTGATATAGATGATGTGGATATACAGGACATGATAAGGTCGATTATGTTTTTTGGGAAATTAAGGATCATAAGGGATTGTTTGATAAAAGACCATTCTAATCTATCGAAAGCTTTCTCTAAATCAATTTTCAGGAGCATTTTACCAAATTTTCCTTTTGATTTTTGGAAAGAATGTATTGCTTCTTGAACGATGATGGCATTATCTACTGCTCTTCTTCCAGGTATGAAACTACATTGTTGAGGGCTAATTATAGTATCTAGGTAAGGTCTGATCCTATTGACTATAATTTTGGTGATGGTTTTATAAATCATATTACAAAGGCTAATGGGCGTATAGTGGTTAATCTGCTCAGGGTTCTTTATTTTTGGTATAAGGCAGATAAAAGTTTTATTAATTTCTGGAGGAATGGAGCTGGAGTTAAACGCCTTCATGCAAGTATCGACTATTGCTTCTTTAGTATCATTCCAATATTTTTGGAAGAAAAGTGGGTGTAATCCATCAGGGCCTGGTGATTTTAGAGGTTTAACGGAGAAAATAGTGTTTTTAATTTCTTCCTTATCAAGGGGTCTACCAATAATGTCTCTATTTTCCATTGGAAGGGCATTCTGACATATATTGGGGTTATGGTAGTTCCAAATCTTCATTGATGGGGTTTCCTGAATGATGCGATTCCCTCATGGCATTACAGTAATTTCCAGGTTCATAGCTAGTGATGAGCTGCTTGCATTCTCTGCATCCCGAGCTTGTTTGTCCATTATCGTTGGGATGATTAGCGCTACATATTTTAGTAGCTCCTGGGAGTTGTAGCAGCGTATGTTCAAATCTGCTTTGTTCACCTCCCGAGGGACTTTGATTAAAAACTTCCTTTCGATACTTAGTAACATGTCTAGTGTTAGTGGATTCTTCAAAGGAAGAGTTTGAGTCAATGGATCTAGCATGTTTGGTGCCTCTTCTATCAATGTTTGTGCCTGAGGGCTCTGCATAGGAGATGATGGTGCCCTTATTTTGTATTTCTAAGACTACTTGGTCCTCCGTGTTTTCATGTTCCTCATTGCTTATGTTGTCCTTATTTTGTTGACTTGCGGTTTGCATATCTATTATCTGTTGTAACGAGGAGTTCATGAAGGTATTCAATTGGTGTATAAGTGAGAGATGTTGGGTATTCAGATTAGACAGTGGTGAAGGGAAGTGGAGTATGGTCAGTTCTTGGGTTAGCTCTAGTTGTGTCGATGCTAGTATTTTGAGGCTGTTGGTTAGCCTCTCCTTTATTAAAGTGGGTAGTGGTGTGGGGTTGTTTTCTTTCTGGTGAAGGTCTAGCATCCTTCCCAATTCGAGTAAGGTGATACTTGGACTGCATGCAGAAAGGTCGCCAGTAAGTGTGTGTTCATGGTCGAATAGTTTTGGTCGAATGGTGTGAGTGGATTTGTTAGGTTCTGAAACACAAGGTTTCATGAATTGTAGTTTGTCATTTCTGGGTCTGGTATGGTTCAAAAAGAAAGGGTGGTTGGTACTGTAGTTGGGGGTTTAGGAGTGGGGTTGATTGAAAAGTGAGGTTGTTTCCCATGAATTGATGGGAATGGGGTGGATTGCTCGTGGGCAACCTTTGGTTGTGGCGTTGTAGTATGTTCTATCGCAATTGGTTGCAAGGATGGTTGTCGTATTGAGACATATTTGGTAGGAGTTTGTGAATGATTTGTGGGAGATAGTGATGTTGGTGGCAGTCTTTTAAAGAGTTCATTTTGATGGTTGGATTTATTAGGATCTATACTAGGTTGTACTCTCAGATTTCCTTGTACTACTTCACTGGTTGGACGTCGTGTGACATTCTCTATCATTGGAAGCTTGTTAGTATCGAAATTAGGACTTGAGGAATGTTTGGTTATTGTGTTATAATTTGTGGGATGGTTAGCAGGATAAACATTCGGTTCTATTTCAAGAATGTTTGTATTATTTGGTTGTGTTCATTGTAACAATATCTATTTTAAGGATCGTTCCTATTTGTTGGAGGATGTTAAGGTCGTAGAATTTTGTCGGAAGTTCCAGTAGTCTTATCCATACTGTTGAAAAGTTTATTTGATCCATTGATGGGTTGAATTTTGGTTCCCATTTCCAGATAGAGATGAATTGTGATCCTAGGAACCAGGGTCCTTGGTGTAGTATCTTTTCGTAGTTTTCTGGTTTGGAAAGTTTTATGAGATAGAAATCTTCGCTAAGGTCAATTAGGTTTATTTTTTTGGTGAGTTACCAAAGAGCTTGAAGGAGGTTCTGGAAATAGACATATCCTATCATTTTGCCCACCAGTTTGATGATCAATGAGTACTTCCAGGGGGAATATAGCCTATGTTTGTCATTTGCTGTTATAGGAATGAAGTTTGGATGGTTGTTGGGGTTATCTTGTTCGTCTTGGAAGTTTATGTTGTCTAGGCCTTGGGTAACATAGTTTACGTTAGAGTCATCAATTGAGGATTGAAGGGATTCTAGGAAACTTACTTTACGGGCTGGAGTTGTTGGACTTACCCCTTCCTTCTGCTTCTTTGTACTCCGATGAAGCAAGTCCGCTTCCTGATCACTCATTTCCCGGTCTTCTTTGTTCATCTTGTTCTAACTTTTTTAGTGAGAAGCTAGATCTTTCTTTTTAGAGTTGCAAAGGGGCAGAGGAAAGCATTTTTCCAACTTGTATGTTAAATATATTACTCATGTGGGTTCAGATGCCCCTCTAGGTCTCATTGTTCTTGTGCATTTTTACATGCATAGGTCCAGTTGGGTCATTCCACTCGCACAACTAGTGTCTAGCCCCCATTTGCTATGCATGCTAAACTCTCAAGAATAAATAGAATGTTGGTGGAAAGTACTTATTACCAACACATACATATAGTGACGGAGTAAAAAATTCTGACAAGGAAATGCAGACATTGTTAGATTGCAATAATTATCACTAGTGGAGGGGATTCAAAAATGTACAAAACATGAAATGAATTATTTTTACATTATTTATGAAGCATAATTTTTCACAGAAAGGAATTCAATAGAACCAATATAGATATTTGTCACGGCTTGCATCGGACTCAAAGTATGCAAGTATACAAGGAGCATCTTTTTACCATAGATTGGTCTAGAAATTAATATTCCCTTCTAGTATTAACCTGTAAAGTTGTTCATTGTGTCTTTTATTGTTCTTCTCTTATAATTTGAGAAACAGAAAGTGCTACATTATTTTACAAGGAAAAAAAGATATCACAGTGTAATTCATTGAAAATAATAAAATGGGGAGAGAATCATGAATGGTGCACACACCTTGCTCATGGAAGGAAGTATATATCAAACAAGTTATGGAAGCCATGTCCGATGACTATTCAAATAGATCTTCAAAAGGCCTATGATAGCATAAAATGGGTGTATCTCAAACAGGTTATAGAAGAGTTAGAGTTTCCTATGAAGTTCATTTCCAAACAGTTAACTACTCCATTGTGGTTAATAGGAGTTTATAGAACAATTTGATGTTGCAAAAGGGTTAAGGCAAGGGGATCCCGTTTACCTTTCTTATTTTCTATAGCTATGGAGTACTTAGATAGAAGCCTATGTGCAATGGATGTTGAACAAGAAGTTCAAACTTCACTCTAAGTGTGACATAATGAATATCACACACTTGTACTTTGCTGATGATCTATTACTATTTGTTAGGGGAGACTTAGAGTCTATCACAACAATGAATGATTGTTTCCATCAACTCTCTCTTGCCACATGTCTTTAAGCTACTTTGGATAAAAGTTGTGCTTATTTTGGTGGACTGCTTCAGAGGGATAAGGATGCCATAATACAAAGGATGGGATACGATAAAGGAGAGTTGCCATTTAAATACTTGGGAGTGCCTCTATCTACTAGGAAACTGACTATGATCTAGTGGCAACCACTCATTGATAAAATTATGAAAAGAATTGCTTTTTGGACAGCAAAAGAATTATCATATGCAGGAAGAATCTAGTTGGTCCAAACAATGGTGTTTGGTATACAATCTTATTGGTCCCAATTGTTCTTGCTCCCCTCAAAGGTAGTAAAGGCCATTGAGGTCTTCTATAGAAGCTACACTTGGTCCGGAGTAGATACTATCACCAAAAAAACATTAGCTTCTTGGGATAGGGTTTGTCTGCCTAAGTCTGCAAGAGGGATGAACATCATAAATCTTGCAGATATGAAACAAAGCTACTCAAACCAAAATCTTTTGGAAATTTTACACATAAAGAGGACAAATGTGCATTAAATGGATATACACATACTATATTAAAGGAGCAGATGGTGCAAGATGTGATCATTTCAACTCAAGCATATTGGATTACAAGGAAAATATTGGAGCTAGGATCCAATGGAACCAAATGCAACATATGGTGAAGAAACAACATGGCATTATTAAGCAAATTTATCTAAGATTGATAGGGGAGAGGACCATAGTACCATGGAAATGCTTAATGACTAATGTTAGACAATCCTACCAAGTCTAAATATATATTCACTATGTGGTTACTAGTGTAGGCTAAACTACTCACAAAAGACAGTTTTATTCAGTGGGGTATCAATGTTAAACCTATGTGTATCTTAGGTACGAGAAACAAGGGAACATGCAGAGAAAAGAGGACATAGGAGGAGATTGGGAACACCATTCTCGGTAGATACTCAAGAGTGCAAAGGAAGACTCAAAAAGCCCAAATATTTTAACTGGTGATGGTAGGTAGAATTTGGAAATGAAGTTATTAACAGTGAGACTAAGGTGAGTCTGATAGATTATTCACTTTAGGAGATCAACTGTGGCTCCTGATTAAACAAGAGTTCAAGAAAAGAGGTGATAAAGTGTCTGGGAAAATGCAAGGATCAACATTCAACTCTTTTTAACAGAGGAATATTGCTTATAGACATGGATTTGAAGATTTGTGATAACAGATAATATTAAAGTTATCATTGAATCAATGGACAATTTTTGGTAATCATGAAGTGACAATATTTTACATGGAAACTTTAGAGAACTTCTAATTACTCTTATTGTTGTGGAGATGTCATGAAACATGCTAGCAGGTACATTTATACAAACAAAAAAAAACAATGATTAACAGGGAAGTTCCGCTATGGTAGATCAAAATTGAGGAGACAAATCATATACAGACATTTGTAGTAAATTATAGAATAGTCTAGATTCTTGTTAGATAGTTAGAAGATAATGTTATCTAGATTGTTCTTGTAGATGTATCTAGAATAGTATTCCTTACACAAGTATAAATAAGGATGACATTTGTCATTTGTAACAAATCCAATTCAAGTAGCCTTCTTCCATAATCAAGTCTCCTGTCCAAAATCTTTCTTCTCATTTCTAGCTTCCTCTCCTTTAGTTGAATATTCCGATCTTAGTTAACGATCTTGGGCTAACAAAAGATCTATCCGATTATACTATTCTTCTGCTGTTCTCAACAACAATTTCTTCAAGACAACAAACATATCGATACTAAATACAAATCGAAAAGTTCCATGATGATAGATCTTGAAAGGTCATATTTTGTTATACCCAATAGACCTACTCCCTCCGTTCCAATTTATGTGACACATTTCAGATTTCGAGATTTAAACAAGTTTATCTTTGACCGTAATTTTTTCATATATCTTTTAAATATTTTGAATTGTGACTTATAGTACCTTTTATGTAGTTTACAAATATGTAAATTTCATTTTTAAAAAATTGAAGATTCCATAAGCGAATTCTCGATCAAACTTAAATTGTTTCACTCTCGAAAAACAAAATGTATCACATAAATTGGGACAGAGGAAATACTAGATTTTTATAAGACATATAGATAAAGGTCACCATCAGGTCACTAAAATAAGGTCACCAATCGTCGTGTTGAGAGTTTTCACGCTTTCTTTTAAATTGTGTTTATAACTACACACACGTGATTTAATATAATCTTCATGTGATATTTAAAAAGTTTATACTGATTAACATGAAAGACACATGCTAGACACCGGACCAGAAAGATGGCCTTTCTTTTCTCGTGGACAAGCTTGGACCCAAGAGCTAAAGAGGTTTTAGCTAGGGATATCATCTAAGTAACTAACAAGAAGTTTAAATTTTTTGCGTTAGCGGTATAAAAAATACTTATACAATTAGATCATTTAATACTATAAAAAATACTTATACAATTAGATCATTTTGAAACATCACTTCTTCCAGCAGTTCATTACCCACCTTCACCTCTATTAACAATCTCGCAAAGCTCAGCCCCAATTTCTTTTCAGTGTGCTTATCGACCACTAACGGCTTCCCCACTAGGCTTCCAATCTTACTCAACCCTTTTGCACTCCAATATTTGAAGTCTAACCCAGGCAGCTTAATCCATATAGGAACTGTCATCAATTCTTCCTTGGAAAACTCCATTTCAGGCGACCATGCTTTGACAATGAATGGCTTATTGTCAAAGTGATATATTACCCCTTGCAATGCACCTATCTTCCCTTGTTCACAATCAAATCTCACAAGCAGGATCCCATTCTTCATCATAGCAACTTTGTTAATGCCATATCTCCCCCAAATTCGTTGTACATAGCCATTTAGTACTGCAAACCCAACACATAGCATACAATTGCATTCTGCCAGTAATCCACTTTTGAGCTTATTTCCTCCAGGTCAATTTATCCCCGATATTCTCAGGATTGATATATTCGAGTTTGAACCCAGCATTTGCTAGCTTTGTAATATCAAAGTTCTTCCAAATGGAACTGCTCTCAGGTGATCGACCTCTCTCTACAGTCGCCGAGGAATCCTCTTTTCCTGCCTGGTTTTCCTCTTGTTCAACCTCCTCTGCCCAGGAGAGTTTTGAGCTTCCAGTAGAAACATTCGTCGTCCATTCCTGGACTCGTTTCTTAGATGATGTAGTACCTTTCCTTGGAGGTGTCTCTTCCTCCCTTCCCTTCAATTCCTGAATCACTACTCCTATTGACAGATTGTTCGCATCTACTGTTCCATTTGTATCCATTGCAGAGCTTTTGCCTCCTATGCTTCTCCCAGTTCCTACTGTCTTTGTTTCCTTCCCAAGGTTATTCGTCACCGTTTTCGCCGCCGGGGTCATGTTCTTAGGCTTCCTGCCCATGGCTGACGCACGTTAGCATCTGTCCTTTATTGTTCAATAAAGAAAGTTGACTTTCTGAGACAAGAACTATTAGTTGAGTGACTATCTGAGCAATTAACTTGTGTTTTCACGATACCTGTTAGGAAAATGGTAAGTCGGAAAGTCGTAGATGATTAGATGGTGGCATTATAATATGTGTTATGGGGACATGCTATTTTGCATGCAGCAGCATTGATGCGCATAAGGCCAACTAGTTATCATGAACTCTCTCCATTATAGTTGACTTTTGGTCATGAGCCAAATATTTTCCATCTTAGAATTTTTGGGTGCGCGGTATATATTCCAACTGCAACGCACAAAGATGGATCCCCAAAGAAGATTGGGGGTGTATGTTGGGTATAAATCTCCTTCTATTATCAAATATTTGGAACCTATGACAGGAGATTTATTTACGACAAGATTTGCTGATTGTCATTTTGATGAATCAATATACCCAACATTAGGGGAAAAACATAAGCAGTTGGAAAAGGAGATAGATTGGAATTCATTATCCCTATCTCATTTAGATCCTCGAACAAATCAATATGAACAAGAGGTTAAAAAGATGATTCATTTACAGAATATTGCAAATCAACTGGCAGATGCATTTACTAACCTTCCAAGGGTTACTAAATCTTATATTCCAGCTGCAAATTCTTCAGTTCGAGTTGATGTCCCGGTAGAACAAATTGTTAAAGCAAATGAGTGTATATATTCCAATTGCTCCACTGCAACGCACAAAGATGGATCCCCAAAGAAGATTGGGGGTGTATGTTGGGTATAAATCTCCTTCTATTATCAAATATTTGGAACCTATGACAGGAGATTTATTTACGACAAGATTTGCTGATTGTCATTTTGATGAATCAGTATACCCAACATTAGGGAAAAACATAAGCAGTTGGAAAAGGAGATAGATTGGAATTCATTATCCCTATCTCATTTAGATCCTCGAACAAATCAATATGAACAAGAGGTTAAAAAGATGATTCATTTACAGAATATTGCAAATCAACTGCCAGATGCATTTACTAACCTTCCAAGGGTTACTAAATCTTATATTCCAGCTGCAAATTCTTCAGTTCGAGTTGATGTCCCGATAGAACAAATTGTTAAAGCAAATGAGTGTATATATTCCAATTGCTCCACTGCAACGCACAAAGATGGATCCCCAAAGAAGATTGGGGGTGTATGTTGGGTATAAATCTCCTTCTATCATCAAATATTTGGAACCTATGACAGGAGATTTATTTACGACAAGATTTGCTGATTGTCATTTTGATGAATCAGTATACCCAACATTAGGGGAAAAACATAAGCAGTTGGAAAAGGAGATAGATTGGAATTCATTATCCCTATCTCATTTAGATCCTCGAACAAATCAATATGAACAAGAGGTTAAAAAGATGATTCATTTACAGAATATTGCAAATCAACTGCCATATGCATTTACTAACCTTCCAAGGGTTACTAAATCTTATATTCCAGCTGCAAATTCTCCAGTTCGAGTTGATGTCTCGGTAGAACAAATTGTTAAAGCAAATGAGTGTATATATTCCAATTGCTCCACTGCAACGCACAAAGATGGATCCCCAAAGAAGATTGGGGGTGTATGTTGGGTATAAATTTCCTTCTATCATCAAATATTTGGAACCTATGACAGGAGATTTATTTACGACAAGATTTGCTGATTGTCATTTTGATGAATCAGTATAGCCAACATTAGGGGAAGAACATAAGCAGTTAGAAAAGGAGATAGATTGGAATTCATTATCCCTATCTCATTTAGATCCTCAAACAAATCAATATGAACAAGAGGTTAAAAAGATGATTTATTTACAAAATGTTGCAAATCAACTGCCATATGCATTTACTAACCTTCCAAATGCAAATCAACAAACATTTGATATTATGAAAGGGTCTGTTACTGCTGTGCTGCTCTGCCTTCTCGAGAGAGAGAGTCTCGCTTTTTCATTTTGCCTTTACCCATTCTACGCTTGCATTCTTCAGCCTTTACACAAAGGTTGCATTCCTTCCTGAAAATATCGTTTCTCAATTCGTATTTTTTGTTCATTGGTATAATGACTTGCAAGAATTATGCAAAGATATCTGAAATATATAGGTGCAAATTTTGCTGGAGGAAGAGGTTACTATCTGAAAGGGGCTGGTGTGCGTCTTAATCAAGCGTCGATTAATTTTGCTCTTGATTTCTTGGAGAAGAGGGGATACACTCCATTGCAGACTCCGTTCTTCATGAGGAAAGATATTATGGCAAAATGTGCTCAATTAGCTCAGTTTGATAAAGAACTTTACAAGGTATGTATCTCTTGGTATGATTAGGTACATGGTGTTAATAGACACTCATAGTGCAGTTCATACCATGAATTAGTTTGATGTAACTGCAGCAAAGGCCTTTGAAAACAATGTTAGTTTATTTTGGAGGATCGCTTCAGTTCTGTCATAGTGAAAAATCTCCAATTTACTCTTCATTCGTGACAGTAACTCTGCATTTTGAAATTATTAATGGCAAGACATACCTCACTTATCTTATCGTTTTGATAGGTCACTGGTGAGGGAGATGACAAGTATTTGATAGCCACTGCTGAACAACCTCTGTGTGCTTATCATTTGGATGACTGGATTCATCCTTCATAGCTTCCGTTAAGGTATTGTTTCTTGGTTCAGTTCTCCACCTAAACGAATTGAATTTGACGCATAGTGATCATCTATCAAAGAATGGTTATCATATGATTGAAACACCGGGAGCAATTTACTTACGAAACTTAGTAGACATTCATGAAAAGCATCTATTGAATTGTGCAATTTGCACATATCTTTTGCCTATCTCGGTGTTTTATTTGAGGACACTATTAGCTCGAAAATAAATAGTAGTAAGAAGAATTCGTTTTGAACAATAGATGACTTTCACATCCAACAGTTTGTCCTCTATTACCTCTATTGTCGTTGGCTTTTATGGACTAATCTATGCCATCCACCAGGTATGCTGGATATTCTACATGCTTCCGCAAGGAAGCTGGTTCACATGGCCGCGACACGCTTGGAATTTTTAGAGTCCACCAGTTTGAGAAAGTGGAACAGTTTTGTTTGACCAGTCCAAATGGCAATGACTCCTGGGATATGCATGAGGAGATGATTAAAAACTCGGAGGAATTCTTTCAGCAGATACGTCTAATTTTCTCTTCCATTTTCTGAGATATTGCCCTTCTGTTAGAAGCATCTTTGAAACCTTGACGCTGCTTAAATAATATAAGCCTAATCACGTTATCACATTTAGCCCATCTGTTCTTTTCTTGAAATGATCTTCTTTAGTCCGACATATCCCGTGATATATATGTTTTAATTGTTCAATAAAATTGTATCCTAGTTTAGCTACTTTGACATCGAAATTGTTTGTTTAAGTGACTCATTCTGTTAAATTTCTGCAATTTTTGCTTACAGATATAGTGGTAATGAATAATTGAGTTGCAAATTGATCTGTCAACTGTATAATGAAGTCCCTCAGAATATCCGAGTCCTAGAGTCCCAGAATCTGTTGTGCTGTATAGTATTTTTTAAGTACGGACCTACTTATGCACAACTTGACTAAACCTACCATGTCCGACCTCCCACTAGCACAGCAAGAATTCGCCTATTGCCTCCCCTAGTGCTTTCGTCTAGTGGTAAGACCGCAGCTTGTGATGTGTGGGTTAGGTGCAAGTAACAGATTCAAAGCTTGCCGCAGTCAAAAGCCTATTATTTAAGAGACGGGCCCGTATCTAACAAGTTTTGAACCATTCCTAGGGTGTTTTCTCAGTCATCAAAAAAGATTATTAATGGATTAACAACATTCATCTTGTGATTTTAATCGCTCACATTTAAGCCACTAGGTAGCTACGTAGTAAAATTCAGTATCAGTAAGGCGGGAAGACAAATTCATTTGGCTACCGAGTAAAATTGCTTCGTTCTACTTTCGTATTCTCTTTGAAGACTTTTGCTCCCTTTTATAGAAGAAGATATGTGGGCTTTTGAATTGAAGTAAAGGAATACTAATGTCAAGAAGACGTGTGAAGACATGCTATAAGTATTATCACAACATGTGAAGGCATGTGAAGGGCCACATATTGGCCATAGGTTATCACATGTACTTTAAAACTTTGGTAGCAAGACATTATATTCTTTTAAAAATAAAATAATTTTCAACAACATCTCGACACCTCCAATATTATGTGTCATGTCATCATCGAGTGTGCACTAGACACAATGAGGACGAGTTGGAGAGTTTAGTTACTAGTTGATGTGCACCTCAAAGTTGAAGTGCTTAGTTGTAAGCTAGCCAAGTTTGAGTGTCTCTTTATGTATTACAATTTACGCCTAATGTTAGATAGGCTTTTACTATTGCTTAGGCATATTGACTAATCTCAAACTTGACTTGACATAACTCTTTCTTTTTCACAGCTAAAGCTTCTTTACCAAATTGTGGCTATTGTTTCTGGCGCACTGAATGATGCAGCAGCAAAGAAGTATGATTTAGAAGGGTGGTACCCTGCATCATCAACTTATAGAGAGCTTGTGTCCTGCTCAAACTGCATAGATTACCAGTCGAGGAAACTGGAAATTCGGTTTGGACAGAAGGTATTTTGATCTGTTAGTGAACATTGCAATTCAGCATCGGTTTCAAATGTTTTAGATATTGTGTTCCATACAAATCTTAACTACTCTTAACATAATTTTTTTTCCTTAGGTTAATGAACAAACGAAGCAGTACGTGCATTTATTGAACTCCACCCTTACAGCGACAGAAAGGACTATGTGTTGTATAATTGAGAACTACCAGACGGAGGACGGAGTTGAAATTCCTGAAGTTCTACAGCCATACATGGGTGGGAAGACATTAATGCCTTTCCAGTCCCCTCCGGTAAAAGAAGCGAAAGGAAAGAAGTGAAAGGGAATTGAGTTATTGAACATAGACATTCATTTGGTTCTTGATTAATTACTGGTCTATATTATCCAGTTTTCTAGGTTATGTGCACTAGATTGTTTTCCCATCTTAATAATATTAATACACATTCTCCAACATGTAGTTCTTGTCGGGATCAATTCATTATTATCGTTTTGCACAACTTCTTCTAACTTTTCATTCAGCTTGTGTTGTGGTTGTACCACTAGTTTACTAGTTTCCTCCAGCAGAGATTGATTCCCAGAATATCGACTATTGTCCATCCAGAGATAATATCTCAAATGGTTTCTCAACTATTGACTCTTTTCTTAGAAAGTTACTTCACTTTGATTTTTAACTCAAAAGTCACTGACTTGTGGATCTTCATTCTCCGTAGTACTTGTTTGAGTGACTCATCTGTCCAATGAGTCCTCTGGTAACTAGAATGCATAGATGTGTTATAGCTACATAATATATAGGTACACAATGCATGCAAAATTTTCTGCAATTTTTGACTACCTCTTTATATGGTGGTGCTCCATTTAATCAGAATGTGAACTAATTGTTGAATTCAGTATCTTAGTTTTTAGAACTATGTGCTTTCAATGAGAAGGGAAAAGTGCATAATATATCCTTTTAACTCTGCGATTTAGAGTGGATATCAATTCGTTATAAAAGTAGCCCATATATACTTATACTATTACACAAATGACTTAGATATACCTTTTTGATCTAACTGGAGTGAAAAAGTTTTATTTTAAATTCATTATTTTGATTTTTTATTTTTTTAAAAATATTCTTTAGATTTATTATTTTGATGATCAAATTTATTTTTCACTCATTTTCTTGAAAAATTTATCATAAATGCCCCTTTTTTTTACATATACAAAAAATAAATTAAAATATAACCATAAAAATATTGTTTTTTTTTAAATGGTATTGGGAAAAGAGAAAATAGAGAATGAAATTACAAGGTGGAAAATTGAACCCTCAGGACCAATCAGGTAAAAATTCATATAACCAATCCATTGAGCTATTAAAATTTTCTATATAAATAAAAAATATCAATACAACACAAAATATATAAACCCAAAAAAAAAAAAGATTTATGAAACAAGGGGTAGAAATGTAATTGAATTAGTCAAATCATCAAGACCTCAACTGAAAATTAACAGGTTAGAGAACGGCCACGACGCAACTAAATTCGAATTAAATTGACTTTTCTCTTCCTTAAAGCAGTCATATTCCTTCAATGTTTATTATTAAAGTTTTAGTTAAAAAAAAAATTTACGTATGACTTGAGAATATAATTTTTTCCATTTTAGTGAAGTGAGTTAATATTATTTTTTTTTAGTTATTCCTGTTCTTTAATATTTTTAAAGAATTAGCAAACTTTAAAACTAGTTTATTTTAGAGCTGCGTATCGGTCGGTTGGATTTGAAGTTTATCGGTTTGACTTATCGATTATTGATTTGTAGAGATGTCAAACCGTTGTAGAATTATTAAGATATTGGCTTATTGGTTATTGATCGTTATTGGTCCGATTATCGGTTTAACCGTTAAGATTTGACACAAAAAAATTATTAAAAATCACTTAAAAATAAGGTGACAAAGCGAATGAATCATGCACATGAGTTCACAAATTGCATCTTTTTCAAAAGCAAACACTTTTAAATTGTAGAATAACCAAGAGTTTAAGACAATAGCCAGAAATAAAAGTAGAAAACAAAACTCTAAGTCAAGGACTTTATATATAAAATAGTATAAATATAATTATTTAATTTACTATTGGGTTATTGGTTAACCCGTTAAGAAAAAACCCTAAACCGTTAAGAACCAATAACTCGATAACAAAAAAAATCAAAATCGTTATCAAAACTGCTAAACCAATAACTCATTACTGATAAATCAATAACTTTTTTCAGTTCGAATTATAAGTTTCGATTTTATTTTGAAAGGCCCTTGTCTATTTTCTTTGATTTAAGTTTGGAAGAGAATAATTGAGATAGAAAAAGATTAATTAACTAGAATTTAGAATATTAGGAAAATGAAAAAACTATTCAAAGTTGTGCCTATTTATATAGTTGAGAAGGTCTATAGCTTTATGCCTATTTGTATAAGTTACGATTTGTTAACAACACCTTAAAAGATCCACAAATTGTAAAATGCCAAGGAAATTACTCTTAATGATGTAAATTATTTTGGTGGTTAAATGGATGACCATAACTCCTAGGTTAATTCCTTCCTTTATGAGTAGTAATGTTGTTGATAATGTGATCAAATGAATGACCATAACTCCTAGGTTAATTTCCTCCTTTATTGGTAGTAATGTTGTTGATAATGGTTGACCATAACTCCTAGGTTTATTTCATCCTTTATGGGTAGTAATTCTCAAGATTTAAAGTAATGTTGATGAAACCCTTTGATATTCCTCAATGTAATCCTATAAATAGTGGTGTTGAGAATAATGTTGAATACACTTGAAAGAAAGAAAGTTATCTTATATTGTTCATCTTGACTTATATTCTTATTGTTTTTCATCTTCATATTGTTCTTTTGTTCTTCAGTTTTACAACACTTAAGAGTATGTTAGAATTGACTTTTGACTTATGATTTATAAGTTAAAAGTCATAAGTTAGAAATTCGAACTTATGATTTTTAGCTTTATTATTATTATTATTTTAGCTTTAAAATAAGTATTTTTATAAACATTTTTTTATCTACTCAAACATTATAGAACTAATTAAAAGTTATTTTAACTTTAAAACCCCTAAAATAAATCAATTTCAAACGGACTATTAAAGATATTTTACATGTAAAAATATATCTTAATATATCTTTTTAAAATTCAAAAAAAAAAATTAATATAAATTAAAAGCAAAATAACAACGAATAGTCAAGAAGAAGATCCAACATATGTTTGGAAAAAAAAGACACGATTGATTTTTTATTTTTGGTCGCAGTATCTAAAAGAAAATGATTGTGTTTATATAGATTAAAAAAAACATGGTATAATAGTAATTTTTATTTTTTTTAAATGTTATAATAGTAAATAATTATCATAACTCGGCTCATTTATAATATTATGATTTATGACGTATCAACTTTTTGGAGAAAGACTCTTGTCATTTTCTTTATATTAATATCCAAAAAATTAATCTCAACATTTTCTTTAGTCAATAAAGACATTGTCCTTTAGATGCATTTATTTTTTCTAACAGTTCCATTTAATATGTTGCGTGGTTGATTAATAGCCTTTGCTTCAAAAAAATATAAATATCAATACATCACATCACATCACAAAATTAAATGACTCAAAAAGGAAAAAAACATTTTATCTATGAAACAAAGGGTAGAAATGTAATTTGAATCGGTCTAAAATTAAATCATCAAGACCTCAACTGCAAATTAACTGGTTTGAGAACGGCCACGCCCCATTCCTCTCTTCCACTCTTTTATTGTCATTTTTTTCTTTTTTCGGCTAGCGTTCGATATCTCTAAATTAATTTAGATTTGTATTTATTGAGCTTTATTCTAACGAAAGGTTATCTATCAAAAATAATTTTATATCCAATATTTCAATTTGAAATCTATGATTAAAAGAGGAGCGATTTCATTCACTACACAAAAACAGCCACGCCCCATTCCTTTCTTCCACTCTTTTATTGTCTTTTTTTTCTTTTTCATTTGATGTTCGATATCTCTAAATTAATTTGAATTTATACGTGTAGAGCTTTATTCAAAGGAAATTGCTCTCTGTAAAAAAAAAAGTTTATTTGTAATATTTAAATCTGACACCTATTATTAAAAGAAGAGCTGTCTTCTTATTCACAATAAAATTAATGTTGACAAATCTTAGGTTAGATATTTCTCCCTTTTCTCACCTTCAGTCTATTTTTGCTTTCTTTTCTCATGTCTTATAATATATGTCCATAACATAACACATTCTTGTAGCCTAAGTTTCTCCAACTATTTATCTAAATTCACTCTTCTAATTTCTTATTACTTACTCTTTAGATGGATCAACTTGGAGATGATGATCAAGTTTCCATGACAATAGAAAACCATGAAATATTATTCTCTTCTGATTCTGAAGTCGAGTCTCCTAGTCCAACGTTGAATTATCATTTCAGGTCAGAAATGAATTCAGAATTTTAATTTTATTTATAAAATTAAAATAATTTTTCACTTATGTTACATTTGCTATTACTTCAGGTCGTTCAAGAGAAATGGAATAATCAAACTAGAAGAACGTGACCAAGAGCATGATTTGATCAAGGCAGGTTTTCTTAGTGGAATGGGACAATTGGGAAAGGAAATTGAAGTTGTGGCTATACACAAGAATTCATATTCAACTATATTGGGACAAGCGAGGTCAGAAAGTTTTCGTATTTATTCTGATGCAATGCGTAAAACATGCGGTGGAGATGCTAATATTAAATATGCTTGGATTGGTTCTTCCAAAGAGGAAATTTGTAAAATTATTTCACATGGATTTTCTACAATTACTGAACCAAAATCTGGAGATTGTTTTGGGAACGGTGTTCATCTTTATCCAGCAAATATCGATGGGTAAGAAATTAAGAATAACTTTAGGTCTATTTTAGTAACTTTCTTTATTTATCTGTTTCATCTTACTATATTTTGAAATTAATTTTGAACTTTTTAATTTTATTAAAATATGTGTGAAAATTAACATGTGTCAGAGACTTTTTTTTCTTGAACATGTCACCAAATCACACACCGCCCATATGTATAAATTGAAAAAGGACAAATATACCCTTGTATTATCACAAATAGTTTAAATATACTTTTCTGCTATTATAATTTGGCACAAATTTTTTTTTGGTTTTGACATCCAAAATAGAAGAAGAAAATGATGAAAGGGAAAGAAAATGAATCGGATTAGGTCAAACAAGTGGTTCTGAATAAGGTATTTAAATTAGATCATTTGTTTTTTTATCGTGATATGTATAGTTCATCAAAATTAAAAATGAATTTACGCTCAATTACAATAAAAAATATATTTGAATCGAAAATCTAATGAATGATACATTTAAACTATTTCTAACCGTATTAGATCTAATATATATGACCATTTTGTATATAAAATAAAATGAAGCAAACATATCAAGAGTCTTGAATAATGTGTTTTACTATAGTCATTGTTAATCTCTTAATCCTAAATATTTGAATTTGTCATTTGAATATTTAAAATGTTTGAGATTAATTTATTTATTTGTTTGACTTTTTTATTTTTTATTGAAGGGTATTTTCGGCAGTGGAAGATGAGAATGGATTAAGGCATATGTTACTTTGCAGAGTAATTTTAGGAAATACAGAAGTAATTGAGGCTTCATCCAAACAATTTCAACCAACTTGTCAAGACTTTGACTCTGGAGTTGACAATTATTTGGCTCCTAAAACATACATAATTTGGGCTTCTAATATGAATTCTCATATTTTACCAAATTTTCTAGTGAGTTTCAAGGGTCCATTATTATTAGGTAAGCAATGCAAGGTTCATAATTTTGGTTATTTTAAATTATGATAATGTGGAGATTCAAGGATTTTATTTTTATCTATGCATTTTCAGATATCATTTTTTTCGATTGATTTTTATATTATTTTGTTTGTTAGAAAAAGAACTTTTTTTAATAGAGGATTGACATAAATAGTTATTTATTAAATAATAGTTAGCAAATATTATTCTTTTTGGTATATTGATATATGATATATATATATAGAATATACTTCATTCGTTCATTTTTACTTTTTATTTTTAAATTTGGTACATTGATTAAGAAAATAATTTTTGACATGACTATGCTACCACATTATCATTCGTTCATTTTTACTTTTTATATTTAAATTTGGCACATTCATTAAGAAAATAATTGTTGACATGACTATGCTACCACATTATCCCCTATTAATTGATGTTTAGTACTAGGTCTTGAGAAATGATTTGGAAATAAGTAAATAATGTTAAGGGTAAACATGAAAACAAATGATTGTCTTTCCTTGATCCGTAAAGGTGAAAATCTATTTTTTAAACAGCGGACAAGTAAAAGTGAATAGAGGGAGTACATTTTTGATACAAAATAGTATGTACTCATATTCCCACTGTTCCATATTAGTTGTCAACTTTTACCCGCTCCTTAAGAAATCATCAATAAGGAGAATGGTTTCACTAATTTATCCTTTAAGAAATTTTCTTGGAACGTTATAAACTTGTTTACACTTTTAAAAAAACATTAATTGTAAAAGTAAAATAAATAAAAATTAATTAATTATATTTTAGTTTTGTAAATTGACAAATAATTCAAGACAATTAACTATTTATATGAGACCGAGGAAATGTATATTTAATCAACTAATATAATTATTTTTAACTGACCGACTTGTTTTTTATTTTTTAGGTAACTCTTCAAAAATCAAGAAGGTTCCATTGAAGCCCACACCACGTATAAAATTTTCAAATTTATTGCGTGTGCTTTCCAATTTTTTACATCCTTCAAGAATGGTTTTGATCTCAAAGAACTATGAAGATTTTCAGGTACGTATTTTTATTTTTTTTAAAATTAAAAATATGTGAGTATAAAATTATTACTGTAATGTACTAATATTTGATTACTGATTATGTGATTTCTATAATTTATAGAAAAACAAGATCTCAAAAATGGTATTCGTTCAGAAGTTGAGGCAATTAGCTGGAGATACATCATTACTCAAGAGTTGTCATGATATTGTATCCAGACATTAAGGTAGAGAAAGGGGTTTGACTCTATGTTTCTGCTTATTTTAATTTTTTAGTATTTAACTATTTTTATTATGATTATTTGTAATATCATTATAGAGCATTAGAGTGTGTTATAAACTCTATGATGATTATAGAATATTTTATTAGTTTTTTCTTTTTTCTTTCTTTTTTTAAATGTATGTTAGTTATTAGACGGTTTCTTTGAGTTTTGTTTTTATTATATAAACAAAATAACTAGCCTTAGTACTTTTATACAATTAATTAAAATTTATCATTGGATACATAAGACTTCTTGTCAAGAATTTTTTAATATTAAGAATTTAAAATCAAGACCTTTAATTACTGAAATAAGATTTTGAGCATAACTACACACTTTATAACGTTACCAAGAACCGCTAATCATTCCCAAAATGCATTTACTTCAATGAACCAAGATATTAGATGAGTCAATTTATCGATAACAATGGTTGAGATCTTGACCTAGATAGCTCGTGAGATTCTTATTTATTTATTTTAGTTGATATACTTAAATTATATATATATATATATATATATAATCGATTATTTTTAATTTAAGCAATAAGTTGCATTGCTATTTAAGTTAATTTCTTAGGGCAAACAACACAAATATCATTAGTTTAGAATCTAATTATATGTCTTTTCATGAGTTTTTGAAATTACTATTTGTGCCATATTTTGGTCCCCAGGTACATGCATCTATGATACATGGAGTCAAAATTAGGTGTAATTTGTTCCAGATACACTGTTTCCAAGTGGATTCACATGTATATGGCTCTCTCACTCGCCCTCTCCCTATGTATCTATATTTCTGAATGTATTTGGAATGTATCTGGTATCTCAGATACATGTATCTATTGTGATTCTCACGTATTTGGGATACAAAAACTCTCTCGCTCGCCTTCCCCCTCTCTTGCTCGCATTTTTCCTATCTTGCTCCCCCCCCCCTCTCTCTCTCTCTCGCCTCTCTCCCTATGTATTTGTATATCAGCGTGTATCTGGTAGAAAAAAATACATGTATCTAGGTGTATTTGACTTGAAATTTGGTATGAAATTATTAATTAGTAAGACAATGTGTAGTTATTTCAAATTATGGGGAGAATTAATAAATATGGTAGGAATATTGGTATAATTAGGTAATTTTTCCAATTTTTTTTAATAATTGATAATGAATGGGCTTTGGAAGCTAATTGGGCCTTGATCCAAACAAGGGTAGTAGAATGTAGTTTTCCGAAAAGAAATAGGCTTTGTTGGGTGTGAAGCTCACCAATGCTTTGTTGATTACACAACAAATGTCTATTGGGGAAGTCTGCTAATTAATTACTTGTATACAAAATCTTGTATGACATTATGATATCAGTATATATATAATATGCACTACTATGTAAATCAGACAGAATAAAAAGTAGGCATGTGTGGATATATGCTCAATGAATCAAATAATGCATATGACCAATTATAGACAACTGAACATTTCTCATCTGAAACTATATCTTATGGATAGGCTTATTAGCTCGTGAACAATCACTACAAAAATAGTTTTTAGGGGTAACAAATATGTACATTAGCAAAGGGTATTAAGGCATTTACTGACATTAGTTAAGTGTTATTGGAACCAATGTTGCTTTAGGCTTTAGGAACATTTACAAAGAATGCTATTTTTTTAATATATAATACATAGAATTTGTCTAGGTGACATCTTGCTTTTATTTGTAGTAGTACTAGTATACAGGAAATCACATGATGGTGATCTATGATACATGTGAGGTATATATTGGGAGATATACTCATTCAAATTCAGATCATAAATTTGGTCATGATTTGATATTGTGCCAATTAATGACATTTGCACATTTTACTTTACTTTACTTATGAATTTATTCTTTTAAGGCTAAATAATTTAAAATCTTTCAAGTTCAAGTAATTTTATAAGTATTACTTAGTCGCGCACATGTACTAATAGTTACGTAGTATTACATCCTCTAGTCTAATTTGCTTTAGTTTTGATCTCTAAACTCATAGAGCACTTCAATTTTTTTTTAAAATGACACTAATAAAAGTTGGGAAGGATAGAATGTATGGCCTTGATATGGAACCAAGATTGAGAAATATTGGCGCACTTTTGTAAGAAAATACAGATTGAGAAATATCGAATTTACTTTTTTCTACTTTTATATATCCTTAATTATTCATGATTTTTTGTGCTCGAATTATGACAAAATTATAGAAATTCTTGAATCTTTTAATTGGAATAAATTTAGAGATGATCAAAATAACAATATTTGGAGTACTTAATTCTTTATTAAGATAGGTAACATAGAAGGGTAGAATAGTCTTTTCAGCATAAGTCGTTATTAAACTACTATTATAAATGACTTTTTTATAATTATTACTTTTAATTAAGATTAAATATTAAAGTTTCAAAGAATTCTTTCTTTCCCAATTAAGGTTCTTTTTGTTGTAAATAGTTAAAGAGTTGGATGTCCATGAAAGACGGGACCCACTCACCGTTTCTCCATCCAATAACTAGCCATCCTTTGTGACCAAGAAATATTTTCTTATTTCATTGTAAGGAAAGGTGATATATGAAATCAAGTAAGAGAACAAAAAGTTTTCCTCTTCACTTTCTTATTTTACTTTAAGTGCTCACCTTTTGCTCTTCTTCCTAATCTAGTTTTAGTTTGTCATGTTATTTATAACACTTTTTATATTGTGATTTACAATAGTTTCCACTTTCTAGTGAACACACCCACCATAAAGAGAATAACGGCATCGTTGTATTTAACATTAACTTCATGAGAAAATGAACAAAAAAATAATAATTAATAATCAAAGCATAATATAAAATTAACAAGGCTAATATTATTTATGGATTCAGCATCTACTAATAATAATGAAAAATTCCAAAGTAGCTTTCAAAGAGGTCATTTTCTGAAAAATCAATCTAACCACCATCATAATTGTGGCGTTCTAATTAGTTTTGGATTATTGGATATGCTCATTTATTTTGTTTTTTATTTAACATTTCTATAAATGACAAAATTAATGGTGTGTTTCTTAGTTAGCAAGAGATTATTAATTAGGAGGACAAAGAATAAAGAATAAATTGAGAATATTTTATAAGCTAAGTACTCTAGTTAATTTATTTTTAAATGTAGCTTAAGAACAAAACACTTTTTTTTTTCATCTCATGTTCGGAGTTCGCTTTGGAGCCTCAATTATATTTGGATCGCGCACTACAGGGCCTATTTGGGGTGGCTCTTCTAACAGAATTTTCTCTATATGGTAGACATTGAAATTTTGTGAGACTCTACAAGACATGTTCAATTATTATTGAGACTCTACAAGATGTATAAATTTCAATTAGGATTCTTGGAGGCAAATAAACTAGTGTGTAATCTCAAGGATATTCACATTTCGAATATTTGACAAATTTATAGAATATTCACAAAGATTAATGGAGATCATATAAATCTCAAGGAGGTCCACATCATCCTAGTTCGAGAAATATGCCACTATGACCCTCGAATCACGGAAAAATCTTAAGAGAGAGAAGCATCAAAGGAGGAACAAAATTGTATTGTTTTATCAATAATATTTTTGTTTCTTCAGATATTATTGATGGTTGATTTATTTTCAATATATTTAAAAATTATTGCAAACAAATTGACACGCCCAATGAGACCAAATATGCCCTTCAACTCTTCTCTCACAAATCAAATTTGCAAATCTAAAGTCACAAAATCACAAAACTGCAAAGATTGAAGCTCTATCTCTATGGGTACTTCAAGTTTCATCTTTGAATTTCATCAAGTCTACACTTCGACAAGCCTTAAAGTAGGGGCATTTGTAGACATTGAAATTTTGTGAGACTCTACAAGACTTGTTCAATTCTAATTGGGACTCTAGAAGATATGTAGATTTTAGTTAACATTCTTGGAGGCTACTCTACGTTAAACCCTAAATTATGCCATATATGATGAATATTATATTTCTTTTAAAAAGACATCTCGAATACCCCGTAAACTTTTGGGATAATCAAAATATCTCAAACCCTTCTTGATAATCAAATACATCAAGAATCCTTTCATGGAGATCAAGTTCAAATCATTCTAGTTCGAGAAATACACCACTAACGACTCTTCGAATCATGAAGAAAATTCAGAGAGAAGAATAAAGAAAGGAACATAATTATACTCATATTATTTTATGAATAATATTCTTATTTCTTTAAATTTTGTTTATAGTTAATTTATTTTTTATATATTTAAAATTTGTACAAACACATATATTCCTAAAAGAACAAAAAACTTATTTAAATAATTGGAAGAGGTTTAATTGAACGTGGTCCACAATGACAAATTGTTTAGAAATATTCTAACAGTTAATAGTTAATACCCAATATCTGACTGGTCAATAAGTCAATGTCAAATTTGGGTTCAGTGGCCATTTTCTTTGACTAGAGTTGCAAAAATACACTCATTTAGGTCCAGTACCATCCACCATTTTTTTAATGAGTTATATATATATATATATATATATTGATAATAAGGTTGTGATAGAATGATTGATACGTCTTTATTCTTAATTAGATGCCTTGATTTTGAATTTTGAGTATGATCTTATTTTTATTAGGTAATATTTTATTCTCAAAAGACTTTTTGACGTAAATTCGAATTTAGTTAAATCTCAATACAAATTAATACCAGACACCAAGTGAAATAACACAAAAATAATCTATACAAATAGGTCATATATTAAGTAATTAGCATAGCTTAAATCCATTTCTTCACTATTAAAGCCGAAGACAAAGCGAGGAAGGCAGCTACAGAGCAGCAGATAAGGAAGAGATTTAGGCAACTTAATTGACCTATCGGACTCTAAAGAAAGGGTACCACTTATTTAGAAACTCGAAACTTACCGGTTTCCAAGCGAAACTCGATGCTACTTTAACATAAGGGCCAGAATAACTATTTTTCCACTGAATTAATTTTCATTAAAAAATGTTTACAAAGTATTCTCATATATATTTTGATTGAATCAATTAGAAAGGAAAAATATAGTCATATTTTGATACAGAAAAATTAGGAAGTTCCGAAAACCTATTTTTCAGCCGCCTTTGGATTTGGCACTACTGCACTAGGTAATAGTAAGTCTTCAAAGGTATTGAATTTATTATTTTTTTTGTAAAATTAATTAATTAATATATATTTAGCTGACTCATGTAGACTGATTAATTTACAAGGAGAGAGTTAATGGATAATGAGCAGACTTGAAAATGGAGAAACTAAAGAAAAAACACTTCCCATTTTCTAGAGTATCAGCTGAAATATATTTTTTATTTTCAAAATTAATCAATTAAGAAATTAGATTATATCCACATGAATTGGCTAAATCACTTAAATTTGCAATTGGATATTTTTCAAAGAAAAAAGACAAGTGAGAATATATAATTTATTTTTTGCGATATTAGTTAGTTACCTAATAGCAACGATTTAATAATACTATTCATAAAATACTATGTATTTGCAAATATCTGGTAATGAATTTTCATATATTTATCAGCAATTAAAGGTGAGTTTGGTACGAAGGAAAATGTTTTCCTATAAGTGATTTATTTATTTATTTTGGGATGTTTGATTAGTAAGAAAAAAATATTGTCTCAAGGACATTTATGTAGAATCTACGCAAATACTATGACATCGAAGTCGGACCCCCCAACCTTTAACACGAACCCATACCCCTGTCTCAAGCACAACCTGAGATCTAACTTAGCCCCAACATCATCTCGAGACATGACCCAAACCCCGACCATATCCTAACCCTAACTAGAGACTCAATAACCCAACCCCAGCCACAACCACGAAACTGATGCCAACTCAGGACCTAACCTTGACCTTAATCCCAACTTGATATTAGAGACTCGATGCTAAGCCAAGACCTGAACTTGTCCCTGAGTTAAGGTTGATCTAGTTCAAGGTCTTGCTTAGGATCGAGAGTTGAGCCTTGGGTTAAGGTGGGGGTTAGGAGTTGAATTCTATATCGAGGTGTGGAGTTGAGTCCAAGGTTAGTAGTCATGTCCCATATAGGGGTCAAGTGCCAGGTCCTAGGTTGGGGTCAAGATTCAAGTCCCAAATCTAGGTCAGGAGTCTAGTTCCTGGGTTGGGGTCTAAAGTCATGTTCCGAGTCGAGGTCAATAGTCATGTCCCGAGTAAGGGTTTGGAGTTTGTTCCCAAGTGGGTCATGTCCTGGTGCTAGGTCAGGGCTAAGACTGTAGTTAAGGTCGGGTTTCGGATGCCAGGCCAGGGTTAGGAGTCGAGTCCCAAATCGAGATAAGGAATCAAGTTGTTAGAACTGAAAGTTGGGTCACAGGTCAGGATCGAGGTTAGAGACGTGAGTATGGTTTCAAGTTAAGGTCAAGAGTCGGATCTTGGTTTGTGTTCAAGAGTTTGGACCTTGGGTCCCAAGCTGTGTCCATAGTCGGGATCGGAGCCTGGGTCCTAAATTGGGGTCGAGTGTCGGGTCTCGAGTCAGGGTTATGAGTTTGTTTGTGACTCAGGGTCGAGAGTTTGGTCTAGGGTCCTGGTCGGGGTCAAGAGTCATGTATTGGATTTAAGTCGAGAGTTGAGTAAGGGTACTAGGTAGGGTTTAAGATCGAGTCTCGAGTACTTGGTCGAGGTCGGGGTTGGGAGTCGTGTTCCAATTTAAGGTCGGGTCCCGATTTTGGTTTGGGCTTCTAGTTGGAATTAGGGTCTAGAGTCGAATCCCGGGTCAAGGTCGGGATCGAGAGTAGGATCTTGGGTCTCAGGGTTGGGGATGAGAGTCGGGTCATGGTCGAGAGTTGGGTCATATACTTCAAGGTGGGGTCTCGGGCACCTGTCATGATGTTTAAAGAGAGTTTTGAATAATGTTTTCCTTACTTTATGTAGGGAAGTCATTTTTTCTTAAATTGGAAAAAATAAGTTCATTCGAAAAACATTTTTCAAAATATTAAATCAATCAAATATGAAAAAATTGAAAAACATTATACCAAACACACCCTAATGTGTATTCATTGTTCACATGATCATGTGATTCTTTTGATTATAATTTATTTTAAATTAAAAATAAATTGTAGAATTACTACTTATGAAAATTGAACATGACATTAGAATTTATCTTATACTCACTCGGTCCATTTTACTTGTCATATTGTCGTTTGCGCTGATGAAAAAGAAATGTTAACTAAAAAGATAATTATTGAATTTTCTAATTATCTACTATTCTATCTGTCCAACAATATCTGTCCACTATTGACTTTACACACTATTTAAAAAATTATAAATAGAAGGGTAATTTTACTATATCACCCTTTGAATATAATAAATATAATGTCTTGAAATATGTAATAGAGAAATGACTATAATTAATGATAATGATATATTAGAAACTAAGTGTAAAATTATCCATTAATTTCATAAAGTGGACATGTATCATAGGACATCTCAAAATAGTATAATCAACAACTATGGTAGGGAGCAGTAACTCCACATTGGCCCATTCATATTCACATTGTGTATGGTAGTTACACCAACTAAGTCCATCGTTGTTGGTGAATGCAATTTCGACTTTTCACCTTTTTCTTGGCAAAAAAAGACTTAACAAAGAAGTCAAGCTTTAATTAGTTAGCTCATTGACAAATGGCTACCCACTTTCTATTTATTTTATTGTTTAGCTACTTCACATATTTGGTATATAAAATAAATGGAGATGGATGCCGTGATGAAGAAGCACATTAACATATATACACCTCAAATATAAATACAAAAAATTGAAACTTGGTTATAGTGACATGAGGCAATACGTGTATTATTATTTTTAGATAGATAAGGAATGATGTAAGTCCCAAACTTATACTTATTTGATACGCCAAAGTTTGAAAATTTTGTATGATATATTTGTAACACCACAACATTTACCCTTTTTTGCTAATGACATCACCTTTTAGGTGTATGATTCATATGATTCTAGTGTTAATGTCATTTCAAATATTAAGATTTTAATGGGGAAAAAAATCATTTTCTCCATTTTACTTTATACAGAATATCATATGAGAAATAATGATTTATCTTAAAAAGTAGTTTTTAATCGTATTTTCTGACAATGACGTTAAAATTTGATACTTTCAAATTATACCACGGTTGATAATAAATATAGAATGCAATAAGATTAAGGTTGAATTCTACGAAAAGTGTAGTGAGAAATTATGATTTAAGTAAGATTTCAAGCTTCTGATCAGTATTTCATATAAAGGGTTTGGGGAGATATTTGTAATTGTTTTATAATCTAGAATAGTGACTAAAATGTTATAACTTGATTTCAATATTTAAAAGAGGACTAAGGTTGCAGTTCCCTAGTCCTCCGGAATCTTTTGATCCAATTAGAAGAAATTACCTTAAGTCCTTTTGACACTTGAATATATGGCACAAATAAACATTATCATATGTATCAGATTAGCTTTTCTATTAAATAAGAATTGACAATCTTAAATCTCTGTTATTAATTTTTTTCTAATATTAACTTGTTTTGTCAAACAAATTTAAGATTCAAAATTTTTTTAATGTTTACAACCATCAGAAAGCAATCGATTCAAAATAATCAATAATTTGTTTCTAAATGATTGTATCATTTTGATGAAACCTTTGTGAAGTAACAATTAACATCCAAATCTGAAAAAGCCTAGCTATTTGCCATCATGATAAGGTACAAAAAAAAAAATATTTTTGGGCATGAAAGATTGGGATATTTTTTAGAATCTTAACGATGTAATTGAAAATACACTTATTAATTAATCAATTACGTCACTGATCACATCAACAATTTAGATCGTAATGTTATTTCAAGTATAACTTAAAGAAACTACATAACTATAAAATTTAATCAACAACACTAGAAAAGTCCAGTCAAATCTAAAAATTTGCTACATCAAAAACGGCATCAGAAACCTAAAATAACTAAAAAAAACAAAAAAGTAAAATATTTTTACGGTTTCAATTTATTTGCTTTACTTTCTATTTTTTTTTTAAATGAATAATTTTTTAATTTTAACTTTTCACATGAAATAACAAATTTAAAATATACTAAATTAAAAGGTAATACAAACAAATTAAAACAGAGGAAGTAACAGAGATCACAACTCAAAACAATTCTCTCAACACCAAAAACATGTGAAAATAGTAACAACAAAATGCAAAAAACTAACCCTCCAA
Organism: Solanum appendiculatum; assembly: GCA_018342035.1. Taxonomy (NCBI): domain Eukaryota; kingdom Viridiplantae; phylum Streptophyta; class Magnoliopsida; order Solanales; family Solanaceae; genus Solanum; species Solanum appendiculatum. Next base: position 651,467 of record JAGDQO010000158.1, on the reverse strand, counting down.
TTTTCAATTCCCATAAATTATTGAATAAAAATTAAAATTGCTCAATTTTAACAAATTTTAAGATTCAAAACTATTCAAAAGTATATAGCATAAATATCTCCCAAATATGAGGGGGCACATTTTTTTCCCTCTCAAATCTATAATCTTAATATTATTATTTTTTTGGTAAAACTAATAATCTTAATATACCTTTTGATAATAGAGGGGAGCACATAATTAAGTGCAAATCTTCACCTAATCACGGCAAGTCACCTAATATAATAATTAATAACCCTTTCTTCTAGAAACAACAACGACCTTCCAACACAATTACGAAATGTACTCTTCTATATGCGCACGATTGGACCATACAATATTATTTTTGTCAACATTACCTTTCCTTCCTTACCATAATATTCTATCGTTTTAATTTGTTTGTTTCACTTTTAAAAAAAAGAAATTATTTTCAAATTTTTTTGATAATTTTTTAATTTTATTATATAGCATGCTTAAGATTATATATTTTTTTTAAAAATATAAAATAAAATTAATAGAATAATTACTTTTTAAAACAAAATATAATAAAATTTCAGCTTATCGATGACATGATCTTAGATAAGAGGGTTTGGAGGCTATTGATTAGAGTAGAAGGTTAATAAATAGCTGAGTTTCTATTCGCTTTTCGATGGATTCAGGTTTGGTGGGAGCTTGATAGCATTGTGTCTGTTGTAATATTAGTCGTATACGTGTATTATATTTTCAATTACCACATTATTTCAATGTTTACCACTGAATGTTTTGTACTGCTTCTCTTATTAATTGACATACTTTTCTCACTGTTATATTCCATTTTTTTATAAATATTTTGATTTGCTATACTTAAGTAAGTTGAAAATCTTTCGAAATTAAATATTTTTCTAAGAATAAAATCTACGTATTCTCTACGTAGAAAATAATAAGTGTGAAATTGAACATGTGTTTTGATATGAAAACGTCAAAAGTCATATTCGCCGGCTCCATCCCCACCGGCCCTCCTTCCGGGTGGGTACCTCGAAACAAATAAAGACACATTTTCTTAGCGTTAACGCGGAAACGCCTTTTTATTATTTTTTCAATATTTCCTTTCACCTTCTCTACTTTTTCCTTGTTCCCCAAACTTTTTATTTTTTTAAAAAAATATTATTTTATACGTAGTTTTTTAAACTTTGTAGCATATTTTTATAGTTAAAAAATGTGATAGTCTATTTAAGATTATGGATATTAATTCTCATGATGTACTTTGATTGAACAAGTAGGAAAACTTAGATTTAAAACAAATTATAAATATTTGTAAGATTAGTATCTCGTTGATTATAAAAATATCTCTTTATTTCTGAGGTTGACTAATTATTTGACTATTAAAGAGTTTCTTTGTATGTTTTGTTTCAAAAGAGAAGTTCGATCCTGGCTCTGAATGAACGCTTGCACCTAACGGCATGTTAAATTTTATTCTTGGTTCATTAAAATACTCTATTCATTTTAATTTATTTGTCATACATTTATAGTATGTTTACCAAAGAATGTCCCCTCCTTTTTAAATTTTATTTCCAAAATAACGTATTTTTAATTTGAAATCATAATATCTTTATTTAGACTAGAAGATTTATATTTTTTAAAAAAAAATAAATTTTGTATCAAATTAAATTCATATAAGTAAATTAAAGAGGGAGTAGTATTTTTGGATAGGTATACAAAATAATCTTTCTTAACTTTTATATATTTAGTCAAATATTGCTTTATAAAATAAAACGAATCAACTATTCAAACCTCATCTATTATTTAAAAAATGAATGATGTAATTATTATCTAAAAAGTTGATTGATTTTTTCACCTTGAGTATGATCTTGTCAATTATAGCATCCTCTCTATATTCTAGAATATAATATAATATAATATCTACATATTTTAACTTTCAAATTTGGAAGTTATTAGGAAAGTAGTAGTAGCATTTATAACATGACAAACCAAACTTGTACTACTACCAACCACCCAATATATAGCCTCATTTATTTTCAAACCCCCAATCCTCATCCTTTTAAAAACTATATACTAAATACATAAATATTACTTTTTCTTCTTCAAAAATTCCCCAAATTCTCTCTTTCCAAATATCTTCAAAAAATTCAGATTTCTACAGTAAATCAAATTTGGGGTTCTGGGTATTTCAAGAAAATGGATTCTGAAACCTTAAAAGATTCGTATAATGAAGAAGAAATCGTCGGAAAATTAACCGAAGATTTTACAGAGCAGTTGAAAATGAAAGAAGATGGTTATGAGGACGACGAGGATGAGGAGGAGGTTGAAGATGATGATAATGAAGAAGAAGAGTTTTCATTCGCGTGTGGGATAGACGCGCCGCCGATTGCGGCGGATGAGGTGTTTTACAATGGTCAAATCCGACCTCTGTTCCCGTTGTTTAATCAGAATCTTCTTTTATCCGACGAAGATTTAGAAGCTTTGAAGGAACAATTACCGATCAGGCCACCGGTAAAGAAGATATTTATACAAACGGAAGATAACCCAATTCCGGCGAGTTCAAATTCGTTAACGGAGAGTGAAGAAATCGCCGGACCCTTTTGTGAATGGTCGAAAAATAAAGCAATTGAAGCAACACCGGACAATCCTGAGGTATGTAAAAAGAGTAATTCAACCGGATTTTCAAAGTTATGGAGATTTAAAGACTTTCTTCACCGGAGTAACAGTGACGGAAGAGATACCTTTGTGTTCTTAAACCCAACAACTCCGGCGGGGAAAGTAGAGGAAAAAGTTGTTCGGAAAGATGAAACGACGACGTCGGAGAAGAAAAAGAAGGAGATCTCCGGCGAAGTGAAAGTCATCGGAAAAGTAACGAAGAAGATGAAGAAGGGTGTGAAGAAGAGTGAAGGGGTTTTAGCTCATGAAGCTTATATGAAGAGTAAAGCTAAAGCTGAAGATCGCCGGCGATCGTATCTTCCTTACCGGCCGGAGCTCGTCGGATTTTTCACAAATGTGAACGGTGGATTAACGAAGAATGTGCACCCATTCTAAGTTTTTTTTTTTTTTTTTTGCCCTCTTGGGTTATGGAAATCTTTAATTAATTTTAATATTATAGTAATGTAATTTGTTTGGTTAATAATTAGATTTGTTTGATTAGATCATGGCCTAAGGGATTATGAGGTATAAGTTGGCCTTGTTTTCCCCTTATTGAGCTTTGTAATGTAAAATCTTTGATTCACCATATAATTATGTACTTGAGATTCAAATTTTTCGGAAATAGTCTTTTTATTTTTATGATATAATAATAAAATTTATATATACATCTTATTCTTTTCGAATCTTACTCGGTAGAATTGTATTGAATATATTATTATTGTTGATTTTCCTATTACACTACTTCTACAAGCTTTTTACCCTTTAATTGATGGTTGTTAATAGTATGAATTATCACAACACCATGTGAGTTTATGCAATAAAAAACATTTTATTTTTCAATAGTAGGTATTTATTTGCCGTTATGTCTAGTTTTGTATTAGTTGTTCGTTGTGTAACATAAACTAATGCAAAGTGCATGGTTATCATTATCGAAGAAAGTGGGTATAAACAAAGAAATAAGAAAGGAAAAAGTTTTCTTATCGATTAAATTGATAAGTGAATTATTAAGAATCGTTAATCGATTATGAATGTTTAATTGATTTGGTTATAAACCTATGCTTAAGCACATAATAATATTAACAACCATAATAACATGTTAATACAATTTTATACATGAGGTACGTACGAAAATGATAGAGTGCATACCAATCTTACTCCTTTCTTGGGAGGCAGAAAGGCTGTTTCATTCTCGGCTCAAGGAAAAACAATTCAAAGTCAGTTAAAAAAAAATGGCAAGCGAAGAAACTATGATAAAGAGATTTGAAAAAAGGAACAGTAACTACAACAATATAATTGATGATTGAAGTACAAGAAATGACAGATAGTAACAAAAATCGAAGGATAAAAGAACTACAAGAGTAATACTACGATGAGACAACACTCAATTATGTACTAATCTTCTACCTTAATTCATATCCTGCATAATCTCCTATCTAAGGTCATCTACTCGATAAGTTGAAACTGTTGCATGTCCTGTCTAATAATCTTTCACAAATACTTCTCCAGCCATCATCATCATATGTCTACTGACAACAAAAACTCAATTTTAAGGTTCAAGACTTGATTTTGAGCGAGATCCACCACATATCAAAGATATTATAACTCCTTCCAAATCAAGATAATCATACTCTCATAATTTTAAAGTGATTCTAGCATATGATTATGTATCCTAAGCAAGAATTTATGCCCAAAATCTAGAATTTTCAAAAAAAATTATCTCCACGGTTCGAGAAAAGTTTTTGTGGTTCTTCTTCTTCTTCTAAGATCATATTTTCTTGAGTATTTGGAGAAATTAAGGTATGTAAGACTATCTTCTACGTATGACCTTGTTCTTCCCCACATATTATGTTTTCGTATTTTGAAATGTCTTTCATTAATGAGTTAGGATTAGAATGAAATCTTCATGTTTTGAATTTTCGTGATTTTTTTTATGAAACTCTAAGAACCCTCCATGAAAGTATTCAATTCCTATGATATTATCTATCTCATGAATCTTACAAAGCTTCTTCCATGAATGTATGAATGATTAAGAAAAATAAATAATTTTTATTTCAAAAACTAAGCTTAATGATTTCTTGATGATCTCTTATGGTATGAACCTTATCATGATTATGAACTATGCAATCACCTCAAATATAAATCTTATTATATCATATGATGTTTTCTTGACTATAAATTATGATATGATATTTGCTTCTTATGAAAATGCAAGTTATGATACTTGAACTGTAAATCTTATGACGTAATGACAAAAATTCAAGTTATACATTATGATTCTTGAAATTTATCAACATGAGCTTTTGAGCTAATCTATGAATGCATGAATTAAGAGAGTCAAATTTTTAATCGAGAGGGCATGAGTCGAAACCATGAATGTTTGAAACTATGCTTGTCAATGTAGGTTAAAAATTGTACCGTTGGTTAGGGAGACTCCTCATTATGCCCTTGTTAAATGCTAGTTATATATCCACATGGCATGTATGTATGTACCACACCCGCCAAGGTATGAGATGACTTAATTGATCTAGTTGCGTTGAAATCAGACTCTTGAGCTCACATGATAATTTGTGTCGATTATACTATTAGACTCTCATAATAAACTAAAATATGATGAAAGACTTATCACTAAGGCAGTCTAAATGACTTCATCTCTTAATCTTTCTGCATCACGATTATGATTCTATTGGCTGTCGTTGTTTCTCTTTAATATGCACGTTTATATTTTATTCCGTTATTTTACACACGAGACTATTTCATATGTTCTTACATCTCATTTATCGAGCTACATCTTTAACTGATGCAGACTCAGGTTATACACAGACTCATGATCATCCAACATGTTATATTTCCCACCGGTTACTTTTGGTGAGCTCCACTTTGACTCGGGGAGTTAGTCTTTACTTATGTTTTAGTAGTAAGCTCAACTTAAGTTATATCAAGGGCCTTATCCCGGTAGACAATATTCAGTATGTGGAGGCTTCAGAGAAGATAATTAATTATGTATTTCAGTTTTGATCTTTATGTCGCTCTATGAAAAATACTTTTTTATAAGACTTGTTTCTTAAATGTTTTTAAACTATGTTTCCGCTTATATCTAAATGTATACTCATACGTCATGCAATATTATGGATACACTTGGGCAAACAATGACATCGGGTGCTCGCCAAATCCAAGGTATAGAATCGGAGAGTGACACATCCATAGCTAACCTCTCATCTTCACATGTTCAAATCATCTCAGTCTTATTTCCTACATTTTGTCCTCTAAAGAAGTCACTCTCACCTTATCTTAGTCATCTTAAGTATATGAGATATTTTTAAAATGGAAGCCATAATTACTTGTTATTTGCTCTATTTCACTTTATGTGATCTGTCCGTTCAGAAAAGAATATCATTTTTTCATATATGAAAAAAATATTTTAAAATTTTTGTATACCTTTACTTACATGCTTTTATTACGATAAAAATACTATGATAACTTTAAAATTCTTTCTTTCTTAAATTTCATATCGAGTCAAATTATGTCACAAAATAGATCAATTGGAGGTTGTACAAAAATGACCAAATTGATCATGGTGACAAGAACTTTGAACCTTAAGGCTTATCTATTTGATGCCGCCAAGAAAAAAACCTCTTGCCAACCATGTCCTTGTCTAATGCAAGTTTTGGGAATTAAATGTTTTTTTGGGACTCTTCACACACACGATCATTCTATGAAGTATCCTCCAACTTCCATCAGAAAATTTTGAACATGTAAAAGCACATGGGGCTGCTCTTTATTATTAAAAAATACAAAAAAACAAAGATATTATTCTTAACAAATAATAAAATAAAATAAAAACGTTCAAAAAATTATTGAAAAAAATTAAAAGGACCATTGTTGGAATCTAAAGTAGTTGCATTAAAAGGACAGATTATAAGAATTTTTTAAAAACTTTGCAAATTTGCTTATACTTAAAAAAAAAAAAGAATTAATTGTAAAGGTAAAACTAAAAAAATATCAATTCTATCTTGATTTTTGGAATTGACATATAATTAAGGACGACTATCTATAGTAATATGGACAATTAATATGGAAATGTAGGAGTAAAACTCTTAGGTCTGGTTTAATACAAAAGATAAGGAATAGTTAATTTTGAAATTAATTTTGAATGAATTTATCCATATTTAGTTGGATAAAATCACGAAATCTTATCTCGAGATTAATTATCTCAAAATTATAATATTATTTTTATTTCACATTAATTACAAAATAACTTGTTCTCGACCGAACGAATACTTAGGATGGGGGCATTTATATAGAGATATTAATTGGACATACATGCAATAGTGAACAACAATTAATTAGAACATCCGACAAAGCATTAATTAGGGTTTATTTTGGCTGCTAAAATCTTTAGGTGAAGTTTGGAAGAAAAAATAAAAGTTGAGGTTAGAAAATGATTTTTGAAAGTGAAGTTATTTGGATTTTGTGAGTGAATTTTTTTTTATGACAAGGGAAATTCGCAGTCGCTATTCTTTGGGTGCTTACAGAGTAAAATTTCCGCTCCTATATAATAGCTCACAAATCACACAGGAAAGATAACCTGCACTAGACAAGCTCAGTATGACGAGCTTGACCTAGAAGACAAACGATTTTGTGAGTGAAAATTGAAATAGTATTCCTCAAAATTTAATTTTCAAATTTCATATTCTGTAATTTTCAAGTTTGAAGTTGAAATAATAAATAAAATTATAAAAAAAACAGTTTTAAAATATATGGCTAAGGGTTGTTGGAAGGCAAGGAGATGGCATTTATTTGTTTGGGCATAGGAATTGAAGCATCAAATAAGGCATAATACATAAACATGACCCTTAACTTGGCGTCAACTGGCAACTATGACCTTTAACTTTGGATGTGCACAAGTAGGCACTTTAACTTGTATAAAATTGAACAAATAGACACACATGTCCTACATGGCATAATACACGTAGGACGCCACGTAGGACACAAAATTGCCATGTAGGTGACATGTAAGATGAATGTGTCTATTTGTTCAATTTTATACAAGTTAAAGTGCCAACTTGTGCACACCCAAAGTTAAAGGTCATAGTTACCAGTTGACACCAAGTTAAGGGTCATGTTTATGCATTATGCCCATCAAATAATGTGTACAATACTCTACACTCTGAGAAATTTTAAAAAGTTGCCCCATTAAATAAGGTACAATTATTGTGAAGCATGACTTTGTATACTCCAGAGTCCCGATACAATTTAAATTTCGAGAGTCAATAAAAATTGTAATTTTTCATGTCTTTTAATTTTTACGTAATTTTTAAATATATAATTTTTATTTCAAAATACTTATAACTTTTATGTCCAAATCACGATCTAATTTTAGAAATTTAAATTTCAAAATTTCAAATTGTGAATATTTTTAATGTATGATCACAAAATTCAAAAGTCTTTTTTATTTTGTTAAACTCCGAACAAAAAGTACTCTACATTATAAGCTTTGCAGATTAGAGATTTAAACGATGTGACAGAGAAAAGAAGTTGCAGTATATGTCCCTATGGAACTTGCAGTGCTCATTAATGACACTCATGTTTTGTTGGTGTGCCTACAAACATTAATGAATTACTTCTCCCGCTAGTATGATCCCCTTTAAACATTTACCCAATCATGCCCATCCAAATGTACTTACTAAACTTTATTACTAGTAGTAAAATACAATCTCGTTTCGTAGTTGATTTGCAGGTGAGTTATGAGTTACATAGATACTAAATTCTACATAAATAATATCATCTTGAATAGTACGTAGTTGGTTAGAAGATAAGATATTCATGTATAAAATTAATGTGTTTGATTTGAAATTTAAAAATATGCATAATCAATACATGTATAAGTTAAAGAAGAATTTGTATATTATTTTGTACAGAATAGAAGATGTAATAACTAATACATAAATAACTAAACTCTGCATATTAACTCGTCATTCCGAACCTTCATTGGTCTTCTATTGCTACTATCTTGAAGAACAATGTCATGGGGTGTGCGAAATCAACAAGGGTCAAGTAAAATAAAACGAAGGGAGTAAGTGTACAAGATACATGAAGAATGTTTATGATCCAAGAAGAAAAGATATGAAACAAAAAGCTGCTGAACTATTGTAAAACAACATTTCTCATTTCTTCACATGTCAAAGGTTCTACAATGGTAGGATATCAAACTTCATTCCCTATTGCAGAACAAATACATATACATATAAATCTGAAATTTGTTGCTTAGCCATTTCACTTAACTAGGAACAAAAACAACAGCTTCTTTTGACACACATCCTCTTACATTTTGTACATGTACTAGTTGATTTATAGGTCAACACCTTTTGACCTCATCATAAATTTTAAATGAACTACTAACTCGCAATCTACAATCTATGGCGCCATTTTCATTCTCGTGCACACGTGTAGAGTTATGAATCCTATCAACTATGCAACTTGAACTCCTCTTGGGGGGTTGTTGCTCAACTAACTGAGGGGGCGTGGAATCTGTACTTCCATCTTTGTAGTTCATGAAAGCTCCTAGGGCTCCAAGAAACCCCTCATGCCGCAAGAACATTGCTTTTGCCTCACCCTTCGACCTGCACGTAGTGCATTTCTGTTAACTTGAATTCAGGAGAGTTTACCTAGCAGGAGTCAACAGTGATAAATTGCAAAACCACGTTTCAGAACCAGCTAGTGAGAGTGGTAACATAGCTAGCGAGAACTAGTTATCCCTTATGTTAAAAGAGTATGCCAATCGATTAATATATAACCCTAGGAAGCACACACCAATTCATCACTAAGAAACTGATGTAACTCAAAAGATTTTTTTAAAACAACGATGATGTCCAGGCCAACTTGAGCGCACCTCAACTATTCCATCGGATACTTGCTACTTCCGACTTGCAGAGGTACCATGTAACTCTGCTAACCAATGGTTATAATTCAAAAGAAAAATTATGGGGAGCTTTATTTGCTTAGGGTAAGTAACTTGGTAGTAAGGAAGATACCAATTATTTGACTATAGGTGGATATAGCAATTACCAGAAATCAACTGCAATGGAGATTGTGTCCATTGTATAAGCATGGTCACGGATGAAGAATCCACCCAAAATGATGCGCTTGAGCCCAAAACGAAGAGCATTTAAGTATGCAATCTAGAAAAGCAAAATCAATAGAAGAAAAAGGTCAGCAACAATAAGAAAATGACTTCTTTACAATTTTAACAAATAAATTATAGCAAAAGAATGGAAGGCGAGGCCCTATATTTCTTCCATTTCGTGAGCGCTGGTTGCATAGTCATACTTCTCAACTTATTCAGGTATTCATGTTTGCCATTCTTGTTCAGTCAAAGCATCACTTTGGAACAGAATATCTAACATGCTAAACCTTAGACCAACTTGGTGCCACTTGTATAAAAATCAATTGATTTAATGAAGACCACTATAATGAAATGTTTCGTGGCAGAAGAGAGCATCATAACATAAAATAGGAAATATAACTTCATTGAGGAACCAAAGTAGCAGATGCATGTCTATAACACCACCGGAGAGTTTCTAGCAATGAAAAGAGTAAATACTAATGCAGAAGTCGTATTAGGGTTTATTATCTTCCAATATTTGATGTCATTTTAACAACATTATGACAAGTTACAATCAAATGTCCAAGAATATACACAGTTACTGTCAGCATGAAGTGAAAATGTGCAATACAAGTTATCCAATAAGTAATGGGTGGATTATCTATCTGCTTTTCTCCTGAGTTTTCTTTCAATCCCTTCTTTGTATCCTTGTGAGAGGAGAGTAGTATGCAAAACAAATCTAATCGGAACAGTATTGTTCTTAATATAGAGAGAAATGAAATATTCTCAGTCAGGAAAGGCTACAGATACTGCTGAGAGAAACATCATGACCCACATAATTACCTGTCCGATGTTATTTGAGATCATCCTTAAGAGGGACCGGGCAATGTCTTCTGGCTTGTAGTCTTCAAGCTCTTTGTTTTCTGAGATCGCCTTACCGAAGCTAGACGCTATGGCTGTGGATGCAAGGCCAATCTGTCATGAATCACTAAATTCTTAATCACCCTGAATATGAAGCTTTTGGAATGTGAACAGCACATTTAGAAAAACTGAAAATATGGGAACTCGATTTGCAAAATTCATCAATTCCTCTTAATATAAATTTCAATAACTTGGCCAACATCCAACAGCAAAAACATTGGTACAATAAGGAACTGTTTGGTGGAGTTAATGAGTTCATCTATAACAACTGACAACTGAAAGGATTTGCTAATGAAAAGGGTACGGATGGCCTCAAAGTATAATGGAGGATAAAATTAAGATATTTTGTATAGTAGAGGAGTATTTTAGACCCTTTTCCCTAATTTTAATGACTTTTCTCCAAATTCTCACCAACTACAGGGGCGGTGCATATCTCAAGCAATACAAGAGAATTAGTCTCAATTTGGGTCTGGCATTGTTTGCAGCACCTTTCCAAAGCGAACATCATGACTGGAAACATTTCTTTCTGGGTCCTAGTGTTGACAAGGAAATTATTAAGAACATTTAGACCATTTAGACAATTGGGAACAAGATTGTGACTCCATCCATACTTTTGGGGATGAAATGAGAATTTCTGTACACAAGAGGCCCAATAAGAGCAAGAAAATATAAGACAAAAAATTCACTCAGGGGGATGCAATTTATCAATTTGAGAAAAGGTATACACACAATGACACAAGAAGACATGAACTTGAAAACTGTAACAAGCTAGCCTTAAAATTCTCCTGTATAAAGGTCTAACGTTAGCAGAGCACATCTGGAGCAAAACAGAAAGTAGATTGGAGGAACGTGAACAAAATGGAGATGCAAAATGAAGAGAAAACGAGGCTTAAGAGGGTAGTTGATTCGACTTATCATTTGTTTGTTCTTCACACTTCAAAGCGATGAGAAGGCACAAGCAAAGCTCACTCTACTATTGTCATCCTCTTTTTGCTTATGATCAAAAATGAATTTACTTTCACCTATCTTGATAAGAGAACCTTTACAGTCAAAACATAGTGGATTGAGGATGTGATGGACACAAATTGGGAGTTGGGAAAGAAATGCTCAAGAATTTTGGACTTTGGAGACCAATTCCATTTTTCTATTTCTTCCATTACTCGTTTAGACTTTTCTATATCCAAGATGTGACATATTGAACCTGTGCATAGTTTAAACTGCAACGGATCCAAATGAAAGACAGAAAAGGTGTAAAAGAGCATAAAGAAAAATAAATTACACAACAAAGTTTATACCTTTGAATAATCCAACCCCCCATAAATATCTCCAACGAGCATGTCTATCACTCTGTTGTTTCCCTGATGGCTCAATTCCAGCAACTCATCAAAACTGTAATAACGAACACATAAGAAAATTCTGCAGAAAGAGAAAACAATTGACTATATTGAAAATCATTACTTATAATTGAAATGAAAATAACCTTTGGCATTTAGTCAAAAGTTTCCCTAGTCCCAAGAAAGTGCCACCACCGACGCTAGTTCCACTAACTCTCTGAAATTTCCCATCTCCATCTACCTAAAAGGCATAAACATAAAATATTGATATAACAAAGAATGAGTTGGCTATGAAATGCTAAAATACACCGTGGCGTATGCAGAATTATTTGTGAGCAGTGTCAGCATTTAAAGAAGCGAACAAATCAAAGACCTATATTACTAGAACAGTTTTGATCGAGTTTTTAATTCTAAAAATGTATTAATGAAAACATCATCAGAAATATATTTCAAAGGAAATCTTTTCCTCATTGAGACATGAAAAAGAATTTTTTTTCCATCCACAAGAAGGAATTTTGGTATAGTTGATTATTATGGTTGTGGAGTTGGGAATCATTTATTTTCCACATCATTTTTTTACTTTAATAGGTAAGGCTAAGAAAATGTAAAACATACATGTCCAGCTGAGGCTCGAAACCCTAGCCTAATTAAGCTAGTAACGTGCTTAACAAGTTAGACTAAGAACTGTACTTTATTCAGTATCGTCAAGTTATATTATGTATAGTTTATTCATACATTTTATTTATAAGTAGTAAAATTTTCTGATCAAGCGGCCTAAGGTGGCTCTGCCACGAAAATACATAAAATTCATAATTAATTGCAGATATCACCTTGCTCTTGATAAAATTATGATTTATGACTGAATTCTTTTCATTCTAGAACGGAAATATATACAAGCAGTTATGGCTCATAAAAGCTTCCTAACTCGTGCTTCAGTCAACTAAGGTTTCCAGCAACTCAAGTCACAAGTGTGCATTAATCCTTTAGAAAATGCTATGAAGTCAAAAAGTCTTCTTACTTCAGGGTCTTATATTACTGTTCAAGTTGTTCTATATCACTCTGCATCTACCAACCCATCAAAGCCCACCAGCCTGAGATGACTATGTTAAACCTAAACTCTCAGTACTTCTGAAATTCATTTAGCAACCCAATTCAGATCCTAGTGAATCTTGTCAAGTTCTTGGTCAAGATCATTTTACTAAATGAAGTAGTATACCAACGTTATCTTGCTGACATCAAAGTTAGTTGGACAATAACATTTCCAAAGGGGGATCTTCACATATAAAAAAAATGTGAGATAAATTATTTATTTCAAGGGACCATATTAACTAAGAAAATAATAACATAGTGCTTGTAGGTATTAACTTTTTAAATTTATAGATTGTCTGCTAACTACTATGCAGAAGATTAACTGATTGTGCTGCACGAGACGGTATAAGCAATAATAATGCACCCACTCGTAGAAAAAAGTGAGATGAAAACTGCATGTCGGAAAACAGCGGAACAGTATGAAGCTTATGGAATGTCATCTAAATCATGCGTGAAATAGGATAAGGAGAACTTTGGTGAACTCCTTGCAGGTCCTAACCCTTGAAGATCAGTGTGAATTAGTGTTTACATCGAATTGAAGGAATCTAGGCCGTGAAGCTTACCTTTATCATGCTAACCCCAGACCCAATGTTGACAAGGAGGTACGGATATAAATCATTCTGATCTATCTGCACATACTCCTTTTGACCTCCAATATATGTATAAGCTTCATGGCTGACAGCCTGCTCAGAGAAAAAGAGAGAGGAATGTATCAAACGAGCTTTTTTTATTCGTATTTTTAATATTGCACATTAAAAATTAGGAAGAGCAGGAAATTTATGCAGTGGAGAAGGGTTTCTGTTGCCAATTTAGTCTTAGCCTCATCAGTTAGGCTTGAATCCTGGAAAATTCTTGGTCTCGTGGAAAAGACTCAATAAAGTAAGAGATTTTCTGTCCTTGAAAAAAGTACTTCATTTTACCAGAAATTATAGAAATGTACCATACCAAGAAAGAAAAAGGTATTCCATACGGCTACTTGTACTCAATTCAGCTAAATACTGGATGGAGGAGAGAAAAGAGAAACCACTACTCCCATGGGAAATGTGCCTTTAATCAATCTTTTACAGTCCTTGAGGGTGCAGCATTACATCAAGGAAGCAGCACATAATCATGAAAAATTAATAAAACGGAAAAGGGCCAAAAATACCCTTGAACTATTGAAAATGGTACAAAACTACCCTCCATCCACCTATTAGCTCTCAAATACCCTTGACATCTACCTTTAGGTCCTATATTACCCTTATTTTTAACAATTTTCCATTTAAACTCAATTAATAAATTCATTAATGACGTAGCAATCATCCATTGATCACCTTATAATTAACCTAAATTATTTTAAAACCCACCCATTTCCAAATCAGACCAGCCCCAAATTCATTTAACCAATCCACCCAAAACAAAACATTTCCTTCTCAACATTTTACTTCATCTTCAAGCCCTTCCATTTTAACATTTCGTGCAACATTTCGCCCCAAATACACTCATCTGTGAATCTAATTTAATGGCACCATAGGCTGATGGTCAGATGGAACTACAACCGTAGTCTCTACAGGAGCAACATCCGTGGAAGTATTAGACTGAAAATATAGACAAAGATAGACAATAAACACACAAGACACCTATATTAGTTTAACAATGTTTAATCAAGAAGTAATTTTGCCAAAGAACATTTGTTGTTTGTAGCTACAGAATATGATTTGTTACTAACACATCTTGGTCTAAGGGGCACTTGGTGATTGCTGCACAAAATAGAATTTACTATATATATTGGAACAATAAAACTGCAAGTTATCGTAATTCATACGGTGCATTATATTTATTATCTGTGGCTACAAAACATAACTTCTCACTATTAGATTTTGAATCTTAAAGAGAAACTGACTCTGCTACCAAAAATAAAATGTACCATCCATGTATTAACCTGGGGTATTAGAATTGCAAGTTACTGCAATTCAATGTACTATCCATGTTTGAGTTTTATCCAAAAGCACTCTAGAAAATGTTATTTTATAATGAAGTAATTCCTCACTAGCTAAAGGAAACAAGAAAAAAGATGAAATGTGGCCGAAAATGTTGGATTCAAGAGTTTGAAGATGAAGTCGGGAAGGAAAGGTATTGTTTTGGGCGGATGGGTTAAATGAGTTTGGGGCAGGTCTGATTTTGGAGTGGGTGACTTTTAAAATTAGTTTAATTAATTATAAGGTGATCAATAGATGATTGCCATGTCATTAATAGATTTATTAATTGGGTTTAAATGGGAGATTGTTAAAAAGAAGGGTAATATGAGACCTACAGGTAGATATCAAGGGTATTTGGGAGCTAATAGGTGGACGAAGGGTAGTTTTGTACCATTTCCAATAGTTCAAGGGTATTTTAGGCCCTTTTCCATATAGAGAAAGAGCATATATATTCCTGGGAATACAAATACCTTCCAGGTACTTATTCAGATTAAGCAAGCCAAGCTAAAGATTCTCGGACAAGAAAAATAGAAGTTATTTTTAAAAAGGATTTCATGTGCCTGGACTTCAATATCTGAAGAAAAAAGTACAAACCAAATACTGCTTTCTGCTATAAAAGAAAACCCACCTTAAGCAGAAAATTTGCTCCAGCAACAAGAGACTCCATTTCCTCTACCTTGTCGAGAGTTAGGCCAAGTTTTTCTTTGAATAGATCGGCAAACTTGAAAGCTCCACCACCTGTTACCTGTTCAAGCATAAAACACATTAAAAGGTTCCATTGATCTTTCAAATTTAGCATTTCACCATATAAATTAATCACAAATATTGTGAGGAAAAATTCTACTACAGCTCTTTAGTGACCATCGGTGCTTTGACCCCAAAAAGATATATGCCAGCCATGGGCAGAGGGACATCTAAAAGACCTGATTAATGTGTTTTCGGAAAATTGTACAACATACAAGGGTTTCTGTGCAATATTTTAACTCTAAGCCTGAATTCTTCTATGAATACTATGTATAGTGTATTTAGTATGTTTCCCAATCAGACACTAATACATACACTATTAACTCTGCACTCATTAGCTAACTACACCTCGTTGAATTATGGACATCCCTTTCCTCACATGTGGCCTCTTTTTTTTCTTTGGTTAGCCAAGCACAGGCATTATTTTGTTTTATCAGTGTTGGACTTCCAGAAGCTTGTTTCATCCCACAATGGATACACATATTATTTCTTTCTATTGAAGTTTTAGGATATAAAAATTCCTCTGAAAACTAAGAAAAACTCTCCTAAAATCACCTAATTGAGCAAAGAAAAAAGAAAAAGAGGTGGGAAACAGAACCAGCATATTTTGAAATAACTCCTTTACCTTAATCTTGATCTTGTCAACAGCATGAGAATGATGACATTGAGCACCTGTAAATTTGTAATCCGTAAGATTTAGGAGGTAATGACATAATACCACTTAACAAAAGAAGTATAAGAAACTGTGAGTATAAACTCTAAAGTGAAGATGTTCTCTTAAACTGGGATATGATTCCTAAAGTGACCAAAATACCTAAAAACTTCACTGAAACTTCACATAAATCATATTTCTGTCCATACTTAACTGTTTGTACACTTTAAATACACTTAGGATAATGAAGAAAGTACTATTATGTATACTTCACTTGCAAGAATTCAAATTCTTTCAATCATCCAAAATTCAAAGTTCGTAGAAATGTTTTCTGTGCCACATTAACTTAGGGATTATTTAATATTGTTCTTCCACAATCACTATAAGTAAAATTAACGTCTTAAAATCCATGTCTAGTATTAAAGCAACTGCTTAAGTGTAGATCCAGATGCTCTGTTTTCTCTTTTTTTTCCAATCTCATCCAACTCCAGAATTCTCTCACTGCTACTTACGAGGAAGAGTTTATTTCATGTCCTCTCTATTCCAGCTTCTTGACCGTTGAGACGCCATCTGCTTTGTCATTCTCTTCCCTCTACTACACCCGGAGAAGAGCTATGCTAGGAAAAGAATCCTTGCCCTACGCCTCTATTTCTTCACTTTGTAAAGATGAACAAAGGGGCAAAAAAGTAACATAAAGGAGCAGAACTAAATAAAAAAGGAAATTTGTTTCTTTTTTTAAAAAAAGAAATAGTGACAATCAGGATCAAGCTCAGCCACACATGTACATATTCCAAACGATGCTGACAGCTCCGATGAGTTAGATTTACGTATAATCAAAGGTTAAACAATAAATTCTTCATCACTTAACAAAATATGAAGTTGTGTTCATAATCAAGCTCCCTATAATGTTTACATGGCTACCAATTTGTAACCAATTGAGTCACCATAGGTCAACAATTACATCTAAGGTGTAAGCATCACAAAGATTACCTACCGCACTGTTGAAGTTTCTTGGAAGACAAAAATTTTATGCAGTCCTCAATCTTGATAGTCTCGAATTTAACAAAATAAAGCCTGCCACTAAGAATGTGATGGTTAAGGTCTCCATGGGGAACTGCCTGTCTTTCTTTTGATATCGTTGGTGCCTCATCATTTGTGCTGCACTTACTGTTGGTTGAAAAGTATACAACCTTGATGAGGGAACCTGCAAAAGAAAAGGTCCTTTCATTTAGCATTTTTCCTATTTGGTCCTCAAAATATTCTTTAATAGGTAGTTAATAGGAGGATTTTAAAGCCAGCCAAATTGCATAAAGCTTCTTCAATTCTCACCGTGTACATTGGAGATACTTATCAACATATTGTAAAATAGTTAATTTGTTCTACTTATTTAAAAATAGTGAGATTCTATATCCCTTCAATTAAATTAAAGGCAAGGACTTTAAAATTCCAAAGTAGAGTAGGAAATGACCATTGAAAACTAAAACTGAAGATCTGTTGCAAAGAAAAACAAGAATTTTCACTAAGATGCATTCAGATGTACCTTGAGTTCATAAACCATCTATCTAAAAATTGATAATCTACAAAAATGCTTAAGTTACCTAGCACAGAAGAAAATGGTCGACTTCTGGAGATCACTCTCAGTTGATGATGTTTCTTTGTTTCAAAGAGCGGTTTTAGCTAGATAAAAAGTTGAAAAACTACCAATGTCAACAAGTGTCTTTTTTCTTTTTTTGAGCAGTCGTTTCCAACAAGAGTTATTCTAAATTAGGGAATCATTTCTTCATGTTTTGACAATTTGATATTAATGGCCCTATCCAGTCTCCTTTTACACTTCTCCAACAACGTTTTCCATTTCCCATTGAAATGCCCATGTTTTGACATTCAAAGGAACAGCTTCAACCTTTCGAGCTCAAAGAAATGTTTTAGTGCAAACGCTGCACGATACAGTGATATTATCATTACATAGGATTGCACAATGAAAGTAAGATTTTGGATCATCACTTAATAAAGTAGAACTAGTCCACTGCTTTAATATGAATTTCTTTTTTTCCACATTTTAACTTCTACGAATCAATTATTCATTCATCCCCCTTTAACCCCTCATTTAAAACATGAAGTCCTGTATAAACCATCAAACACATAGTAATTCCAGAACTTTCTGAATTTCACTTTCTTAGTTCCAGTATAAACTGAATTATGAGTCTCAATAGAAAAAAATCATATTTTCTTCTTTCTTTTTCCTTAAACCCTATCAAACTAATAAGAAACAGAAAAACAATCAAATTTCCAAATTACCAAATCCAAAATCACATAAAAAGTTAACGGCATGTTTCACTTTAACAAATAACAAACTCAAGATCTCACCCTCAAGAAAAAAATAATTAAAAATTATCAGGAAACGAATAACCCAGAAATGTACGATTTGAACAAAAAATTACCTCCAATGTCAATAGACAAATGTGAAATTTCATCAACAGAAGTGGAATCACTGTTTTCTAATATCTCATCAATTCCCTTTCCATCCATATCCGATTCGCTTCTTCTTCTTCTACAAATTGAACACTCAATTAATTCTGTAACTGTCAATAATTGGTAAAAAGCTTCACGATCGGCGAAGAATATATAACATTCTCTTTCAAAAAAGGGCTGCTAGTATACTTCATTAGTCATGGGATTTGCAGGTCACCTAATCCATTTTACAAAAAAAAATTCAGGTAATTTTTCTCTTTGGATTTGACCAATTACCATTAATTAATTAATTAAGATAAGCATAGCATCTCAATTATGGATGAACAGGTAAGACTAGGAAATATGGATTCATAGTGGGTTTAAGCTAATTTTTGGAAGTTAATGGTGCATTACATTGCCCCAGATGGTCAGACAAGGCGGCCGAATTCTATTAGCTCCGTTTTATATTAACCGGGAGATAAGTATTGAAAACACCTCGAAATTTGGCGTGAATTATTATTTTAGTCTCCCAATTATTGACAGCCTTAAAAATATCCCTCTACTTAAAATAACTTTTTTTCTTTTTAAAAATTTAATTTTTCTCATCACCCCACCTCATCTTCTACCCAGTACTCCAATCGCACATCTCACTACCCATCCACTCCCAAAAAAAATTCCTTAATCAAGGAGATCGATGTTTTTAAGGCTGTCAATAGTTGAGGGACTAAAGTAATACTTCACGTCAAGTTCAGGGGTGTTTTCAATACTTATCTCTATTAACCGGTGTGTTGTACATCAATTATATAGATGTGATGGTTGTGGTGCAGTGGTGAGACTGTTTCACCCTTAATCAAAGGTCTCGATTTGAGCCCTGAGTATGGAGAAAATCATGTTGGGAGAGCCACTCATGAATGTGCCTTGCAGTGCGCGATTCGAGATTTAGTCGAGGTTTTAATATGAATTTCGGACACTGAGTGAGAAACAAAAGAAAAGGATCAATCAACTATCGTATTAAAATATTTCTTCACAACACAGAGGATAAAAGAATAATTGAAAAATAATTTATAAAAGTCCATTACAAACGTCTCTTTTCTTTTTTTATTTTTTAATTAATCCGCCTTGAGATGGTAGGGGGTTTGACATCGATCCCTACCTTGTCTATTATAATATCAAAAACACAACACATCAAGGAGGGGAACATAAAACCAAACCTCCTTGTCAAAGCTAAGTTGGATAATTTAACTCTTTACAAAGGAAATTGACAAACTAAAAGCCGATAAAATATAGTAAGTTGGAGATATGGACTAGAAGCAAAAAGATCTCCTACAGACAAATATGATGCACAATTAAATTTAACTATGAATATTTACCTTAAATTTCACTGAACTTCAAATCACTCAACAGTTGCAAATTACAATTAAGTTTATTACTATAATATAAATATAAAATATAGAAGATATATTATTGAATATTTTTAATTGGAAATATTATAATAATTTAATATTTAACTAACCCCTACATCATAAATTAATGTTTCATTATACTTGTTTAATTTAAAAAATCAAGAAAAAAAATTAATTTTTTTGTTTTACTATTAAATAACTATATAAAATAATAATAGTAAATTTAGAAGTTCAAAATATTATTAATAAGGTTAGCTTAGTAAAATATATTCCTAATAAAAAAAAATTCAAGTAAATATGAGTCAAAAAAAAATTACTTACAAAAAAGGAAAATTACTTTCTGATGTAAGAAAAACAAAGTTTACAAGTGGCATAATAAGTGTCCTCTCCACCTTTCAATACAATTCATTTTTACCCTCATACTAGTGGCGGAACTAAGATTTTTAATAAAAGAATTCAAAATCTGAAGAAGTAAATACATAATCGAAGGGGGTTCGACATCTACTATATATGTAACACCCTAAAAAAAAATTAGCTAAGACCCGAGCCATTGTTCATATGCATAGGCCCAAACTCAATGACTTCGAATGGTATATATTTATTCTTAAGTATTTGAAGTGTTTTAGAGGTGAATTAAGGTCATAAGGAATCTCTAGTACTAAGTCGAGTTCAAAGATCCTCTACCGATTAAGTTTTCATATAAGATCATATAAGGGTCAACTTCAAACGAGCATATCTCCCAACACTTACTGAATTAGGTGGCCCATGACCTATCAAATTAAAGTTCTTTGAGTCCTCTTTCCAATGCCACCAAGTTTGCCTTTTTCCGAGCTCGGCGTAAAAAGTTATGACCATTTTACCAAAGACTGTCATATCAGAATTTTGAGTATGTGAATGACGGCTCTGACCTACGGTCCATCGTTTGAACGACGAACCCGTAGGTAGGTCTCGTGGGTGGTTCTGTCAAGTCGTCAAAAAGGTTCAAAAACTCAATTTTTGGGAACCCAAGACCTACAGATGGTACCTATGGTCCGTAGGTCGAACCACGAGTCGTAGGTGACCTCGTAGGTCATTTCAGCAATTTTAAAGAAGGGTGTTTCGTCTTTTTCCACCCTTTTATAATTAAAACCCAAGACATTGTGGGACTAAAATTAGTCCCTTATCAGTACCCAACATGCTTTTGCTCTCATTAACACTTAGAATTATTGAGGGCAAGATTGAAGAGGAGAAAAGCTAGGGTTTCACGAGCTTTCATTGAGACCTTTGAGTTTCGCTTAGATAATCATTGTTCCAGGTATGTAAGGTTAGTCATAGCGTTGGATTGAGTTCGTCCATGCGCCCTACATCTAAATTCTATCGATTTTTTAGTATAAGTTGAATTGAGCCCTAATTCCTTGAATCCCGAATTTGAGTTAATTCCTTGTTCTTTGAGTTCTATTGAATTATGCATTGAGATTGGTGTTGTTTCTACACTTTTACTTCTTGAGATTGTCACTCATGGCTACATTCCCATGAACCCTAATTGAGTTAATGATCATGGTTTTACTACGCTTTACTTTTGAATTGGGATTGATGGTTTTCATGCATTGAACAAAGTGTGATTTTTAACTGATTTGAAGCATATTCTATTGAGTCTAAATGAGTATGAGTTTTGAGCATAAATGATGGTTTTGAGAAAAGAGTTTTAATGAGATGTGAGTGGTTTGAAAGCATATGATTTGTAAACGAAAGAATATGATGAGTTGAGATGAGATTGAGTTTTGATAGGTCCATTGAGACTTGATGAAATGATTTGAAATGTGTTACTTGATAGATATGAGTATAATGAATTGATTTAGGGAGTAGTATTGAGCACCGATTTGGGTACGAGTGTAAATAACTTCAGCCCATGAACTACGTAGCCAGCGTAGGATAGGATCGCACCGTTAATTCGGATGTTTCCTTATTGTCCTAAAAGAGGACTTGTTGATTGTGGATCTAAATATGGTTGATCGTCCTTTACCCCGGCAAGTATTGAACGGCTGCGGCAACGGCAGTGCAAAGCATTGTATCATCACTAGCTCATAGGTGATGGTTGTCGGTTAGAGAAACTCCCAAATAAAAATAAATGATTTGAATTGATTGAAATTGCATATGATTGAGTCGATTTGAAAAGCATTGTTTTACATGTATTGTATGCTTTAGTGAGTTGAGTTATTTCTCAGAGTTGAGTTGAGTTGAGTATCTTTGAATAAGTTCCTTTCTAAGTTTATTACATACTCGTACATTCCATGTACTGACACCATTGACCTGCATCGTTTTATGATGCAGACACAAGTGATAGAGATCCTCAACATGCGTACCGTTGAAGGTCAGATTCCACCTAGCGTTTTGGTGAGACCTCTTTGCATTCGGAGGTGCTCCTGAGTCTTTACTTTCAGTATTTCAAGGTAGCCGTGGGCTTGTCTCGGCACCTTCTTACGAGTCAGTTAGAGACTTCATAGACAAAGTCAGAGTTGAGTTAGAATGATTCTTTCAAAGTCTTTTTTTTTTACTACAATTTCATTATTGAATTATGATGTTGAGTTGATTTGAACTAAGTGTTTAAACTATCCTTTTATTGAGTTGTTGATTGTTAGCCCACTTGAGTGTCTTTTTTCTTCTGCTGAGTGATTGAATGAGTGATCAGACCAAGTGGTTCGCTTGGGACTAGCAATGGTCTCCGAGTGCAGGCCACGCCTAGGGTACCCTCTAGGAGAGTGACAGTATATATACATAAAAAAAAATTTAACCATGTATAAATAGTAATATTTTCCGCCAAAGGGGGTTCAGATGAACTCCCAAATAATATGGTGGCTCCACCCCTGCGTCACACCCCCATCACTCAACTCTTATCTCTCATAGTATTTATATATAAATAATTTTAAAATAATACTTTTTACATATTTACCAAACATATAAAATAAAATAAAACTCTTTTATTTTCGTAGAAAACATTCTCCATCGTACCAAACAATCAAACATACATCCAATTATGTAAAAACATTTAAAAGGGGGAGATGTAGTGCCTTATCTCAGTTTTTACATAAATAGAATGGATATATAATACCAAACTATTCTTTTACAGAAAACGTATCAAAATGAAGTTACTTGTTTTCAATTGTTTTTTGTTTAGGACATCTAAATAATCTAAATTTGTCT
Organism: Solanum appendiculatum; assembly: GCA_018342035.1. Lineage (NCBI taxonomy): Eukaryota > Viridiplantae > Streptophyta > Magnoliopsida > Solanales > Solanaceae > Solanum > Solanum appendiculatum. The sequence goes on along the minus strand of JAGDQO010000158.1, from coordinate 627,987 downwards.
ATAGCATAAGAAGATCTTTTAGCCGTGTTGGGAAGTTGTTCATCAAAATTCACCAAACTGAGGGGTATGTGTCACTAGTGAGGACCATGGAGTTTTACCAAATTTGAAGCTTGAGGGCCATGGTTCTAATTAATAATAGTCATGTCATGCACATAATACATCATGTAGTGAGATTTTTTATTTTATTTAAATATGTGGTATGTGGTTAAACTGAACATCTAGTGCTGAGATTATTAGAGGCAAAAATTCCGAGAGGTTGATTTTAGAGTGGTGTCCTCGATAAGACAAAAGGGGGACAAGAATGTCAGAGGGATCATTTGCACGTACAAGCTCGCACTGATATGAGTAGTGTAAGAATATTAACTGACGCCACCAACAATTTTGACATATGACATGCGGACATTGGGTATCATACTCTTAGACTCTAATGAAACCTTCTTATTTGATTAAGGCTTCGTTATTGTAACCTATAAATAAGTCGATCTTTTCCATTTATAGGAATATAATGTTTTCCAAGCAACACAGCAACAATAACATTATTGATATTCCTATGGCTAGAACTTTGATCGGTTAACTAAACTACACTATTGTAAGTGTAATTAAATAAATAAAAGAGTTCTTTAATAACTTAAAATGAAATGATCTGACAAAATCACTATGACATTATAGTACTTTTTCTATTTATCTGATTTTGATTTGGCATACAATTTGAAAAAAGTAAATACTTTTGAATCTTCTTATATGAAAAATGTGCAGAATATATTAAAATGTCCTTAAACGTGTAGTTTTAAACATGTTATGTGAAAAGTTGAAACTAAAGAGTTGTTAAAAATGGAAAGAGACATCTATTTTTAAAAAAATGAATCAAAAAAATAACTGAGACAAACAAATTGAAATGAACGGAGTAATATATTGCTATAATTTATAGATCTTAAACTCTTACTTAATTGTGAAGAGTCTCACATCGGTCATTTAAGAGACGGATCATCTCTTTATATGGTTTGAACAATCCTCACCTTTTGAATTGGCTTTAGAAGTTAAATTAAGACGCTCGGAATCTATTTCTTTACATAATATCAAGCCAGGACTCATTCCAATTTTCATTTTTGATATTGAGTCTTCATACAACCTTGAGCGTGTGGTGAGTGGGGAGGGGTACTGAAGAGTCCCGTACATCAGGCCTTTAAGAGATAAGTGATTTCTTTAAATATATAACTTGGACAATGTTATATCTTGAGTTAATTTTGAAGTTAAGTTAAACCCAAGATCCATTTCTTTGTGAGAACATGTGTTATACTAACATTAATGCATAGAAATTAACTAGATAGAGACTAGCATTTTTCTTGTAGTCAATTATAGTATACTTGCTTTGTTTTAAGAAATACAAATTAATCCTCACCAGATACCTCATTTCCAATATACTTTGATAGAAATGAAAGGGATAGGAAAGGCCCTTTTAAATGAGTTAGTATGTTTCTAATGTCAAATATGAGTTCTGATGAAAAATAGAATGAGGAGTAGATTTGTGAATTTAAAGTTCGACGATATGAGTTGTCTGAATTATTATTTGTACAATATTTAATTAATAAAAAATAAACGCTTTATGAGAAAGGAGTTAGTACTATGATACATGTTTCATATGCCATGTATGCATGTAGTGACATGTAAGGGCGATGCAAATTTAGTCTCTAGTTGCTATTATGTGAAATTTTAAAATTATAAAAAAAAATTCACATTGTACCCTCATGATTTAAATCAGTTTCTTGAAATTCAGTTTGGTGCTTGCTATCTTCAGTGGCGGAGTACAGTTAGGGGGTTCATCCGAACCCCCTTCGGCGGAAAATTATATTATTTATATATGGTTAAAATAATTTTTTAGGTATATATAGTAGATGTCGAACCCCCTTCGGCTACTTCGTGTGTCTATTTCTTCAGATTTTGAACCTCCTTATTGAAAATCCTGGCTCCGCCACTGGCTATCTTAATATGTTGTCAAGAGATTATGCTTGATTCGGTCTGGTGGGATATTTTTAGAAAAACATATCATTTTGAGATTAAAAGATTCATAAAATGAGGAAGATTATTGGATATTATCACATCAATTGTGTTCTTTGATGTCCTTTATGTTTGTCTATGATACAAGTACACGCAAAATTAAAAAAAGAAGAGATGATGAGAAATATGAATGTGATAAATGATTTAGAGTACTGCATACTATAATCTACTCTAAGTTTCATTGATTGAGATGTTGTATATTCCTAACAGATGTATAGCAACGAAACTCTTCAAATATACACAGGTCACACGGTCTAGTCGTTAAGTATGAAGCTACTGAATAGGAATGAGAGTTGACCCACTATGTGTGAGTGGGATATGAAGAAAATTGGATAGGGTCACCCATATGGGTCAATCCAGATCCATATTAATAAATAAATACTATATAATTATTATATATTTAATTTAAACAAATGAAATAAATTCTCAAAGATCCATATTAAACAAATGTGTAAAGTTGTCTATAAATGTAAAATCATATATTCATTCTATTTTATACGAACTAAAAAAGAAAGTTAAAGAGAAACAAATTGAAACGAAAGGTAATATACTCCTGTAATTTATAAATCTTAAACACTTGCTATAACTGTGAATAATTTCACATCGACCGTTTAAGAGATAAATGGTGTCTTTAATATGATTTGAACAATTCACATCTCTTGAATTAGCTTTTGGAAGTGAGTAACGCTGAAGATTTATTTATTTACATATTGTCAAAACATGACTCATCACAATTTTCATTTTCGATGTTGAGCTGGACCTCCATATTAACTTGCCCATACACCAAATGTCCAGCCGTAAGCATGTGGTGGTGGTGGTGTGGGGGGGGGGGGGGGAGTGAGTGGAGTGAAGAGTTCTATCCTTTAAAGGATAAGTGATCTCTTTAATATGACCTGAACAATGTTTATATTTTAAACTAGCTTTTGAGATTAACTTAAGACGACTAAAATCCATTTTTTTACGATAAAATGTGTAAGTTAAATATATTTACACTGACATTAATGCATAGAAATTAACTAGATAGAGACTAACATTTTTCTTGTAGTCAATTATAGTATACTTGCTTTGTTTCAACAAAGACAAATTAATTCTCATCAGATACCTCATTTCCTATACTTTGATAGAAGTGAAAGAGATAGGAAAGGGCCTTTTAAATGAGATGAAAGTTACTGTTTAAACAAAAAAGGATGAGCCCAGTGTAGCCAGCCCAGCAGCCCCATGGGAAACCTGGAAAAATTACTAAAACTTACTAATTTGAATCATTTAAATCAACAATCAATGTGTATTGTGGATACATGAGAAGGGGAAAAACATAGTCAAACACACAGCTCTATATATATATATATTGAAATGTTGTTTTCAGATTAATAACCATCTATCTTTAATACTTGCAGTAATTAAAAAATATGTCATATACATGAATGATAATGTTTTTAGGTTGGTTGTATAGTATATATATACTCGACTGTAAAAACAGATCAATAAAATTTGTGGCCTAAAATCAAATCAGTAAAAAGATTTTTTTAATTTATTTTATGTGTCTTAGTCTTAGTTTGATTCGGCATAAAAGATTTTTGAATTTAGTGACATTAAACTAAAGGTTCTTTGTATCTTAATTCTTATGGTAGTATTCTTTGTATCTTAGTGGGTGGATGTACGTTGACCTTATTCCTATCTTTATAGTCGTGGGGTAGAGAGGTTGTTTCCTATCGACCCTCAGCTCAAGAAAATTATTTTCCAACATATTACTGGTTTCTCTATGTATACTAGTTATGAAAAACTCGTGCAGTGCACAGTCCAATATTTGTTCATAAAATTATTTTTTTAAGTGGTATTAATTAAATAATTTTAAATTATCTCATTAAGTGTAAAATAAATATCTGATAAATATTACTATTAATATTAATAAATTTAAGTGGTATTGACTAAATGATTTTAAAAAATGTATTCTAAAATAAATTATATATATTTGTGTTATAGTAAATTATTTCATTCTTTTTTTCTCGCAAATCTAATGTGAAAAGGCTCATTGGGATGTCCATAATTAAAGTATTTTTCTTTATCGACAATTGATTTTTTACTCAAAGTAGTTATAAAATTTACATAAAAATTAGCATCATTCAAAATAATAAAACTACAACTAAAGAATATATGAATTTAAAACTAAAAACAAAGCTAAATCGGATTTTATAATTTCAAAAAAAATAGTATACTAATTCAATTAAAATAAAATCGAAAAACATTATTTTTTTAGCTTTTTTCAAAAATGTCCTTATTGAAGCAGGCATATCAACAAAAACGTGCCTGCTTCAGCTTCCAAACTCCCTCTTATCTAATAAGAGAAAATAACTCTATTCCATTCTAGATCTCTCTCTCACTCCACCTTATAAAAGATAATAAAACCAGGCAAAAGATTGAGAAGATCAAGAAGAAAAGATGTCAACATTGAACAACCATTTGTTTGAACTCCAAGACACAATATGCTATGTCCAATGTGGCTATTGTACTACAATATTACTTGTAAAATTCACTTTTCTTTCTCTATTATTTTATTAGTTACTATACTAAACTCATTACTTTTTAATATCATCTCTCTACATTTTAATAAAAAAAAATATATGCAGGTTTGTGTGCCATGCAGCAGCTTGTGCAACAAAATAGTAACAGTGAGATGTGGGCATTGCACTACCCTCCTATCTCTCAACTTGATTAAACCTTCTCTTCATCTGTTTGCTTCCTTCAACCAAACTCATCAGGTTAACTTTTATATACTGATAGTGTAAATAATTTTCATATTATTAGGTCACGTAAAAGATAACTATATATGTAATTATAATTGTCTCATATGAAAGAAAAGTAAAATAGATTATCTATTACAACATGTTAAAATTTGAATATGTATATACTGTTAGCGTATATAAGTTAAATTCGCCTTTTCAGCAGCCAAAGCCGCCAGAAGTTGACAAGGAGGAAATTGATGATGCTAATAAGAAGAATGCAAACTCAGAAAGCCCAATTATGGCCTCATCAGATGAAGAAGATCAATTGGAGAATAATGTTCTTCCACTTAATCAAGTCGTTAATAAACGTAAAGTTTTTTTGTGGTGATGTCAGAATTTGTATCTATTTAATGATAAACCTGCTAATTTCTTTGATCCCTCTAGGTCTTCCTAGCTAGAGATAATATTTTCTTAATTATTTATTTATCATGTATGTTACTCCTTGTAATTATAAGGACATATATAACTAATTAATCATACTACTTTTTTTTTTCAGCTCCAGAGAAGAGACAAAGAGCTCCATCGGCTTATAATTGCTTTATCAAGTACATTAATTAGTTTGAACTCGTAAATATTACTATAGTTTATAGACTAATTAATTATATTATGTTATATTAAAATTATTTGCAAAAAAAATATTATTTTTTTTACAGAGAAGAGATCAAGAGGCTGAAGACCCTATACCCCAACATGACTCACAAGCAAGCTTTCAGTACTGCAGCAAAAAATGTGAGTACATCTAGTGATTATGTAAAATATATATAAGTTTCTTTTAGATATCCATCAAAATAATAGTTGGAATTATAATGACATATTTTATATCTAAATAAAGTTTTTTACTATATTACTCTTTGTGAATATAATAAATTCAATGCTTTAAAAAATGACTATAGTTAATAATCAAGAAAAATTAAAAATTAAGTAAATTATCTCTTGATTTTATCAAAACTGAACAAGTTAAAATATGGAGTACTAAATATCTATTTTTAGAATAGTGAACGAAGGAAATAGTTTCTTGGTTATGTGTACCCCCTTTATTTATTTAATCCAAAAGAACACTATTATTGTCTTCTTAATCGCGTAAAACCCCACTTATTTTGAAACAAAATTAAAAGGTAAAAACACCATTTATTTTGAAATGGACGGAATAATTTCCACCAAATTAACAACATATTTTCATTAACCTTGATGGAAATCTAATTTTTGAATAATTGATAGTTTTTTTTTACTTCAGTGGGCCTACTTTCCACCAAGACAACATAGAGGAGACAGAAAAATGGCAAAGGTACGTCCCTCTAGCAATTAACAAATAGTATTTATTTTTGGTCAGAAAAACCTGTATGATAATCCATAAATGGCCAAAAAAAGTACTAATAATAACTTTTGAACATGGCTAGTAGAAATTCGAACTTTTGAACATTATTAGCTCTAAAAAAACATGGTAAATTGCACTCATTTATTCTGATGGAACTTTATATTATCACGTTACTTAAAATATAATTACTTCTTGATAATATATAATCATGAAGTTACGACATGTTCTATAGTGATAAGATTATTTTTTGATAAACATCATGGTATTTATGACATTGATTTTGATTGGATTGCATAGCTGCCCCAACCACCATACATATCAAAGTATTAATAATATTTCCCTTAATTGGTACAAATTTATTCATTCATATCTGTTAAATTAAACCTTTTATATGTAGGTTTCTGCTGCAAGAAACTCTATGGTCCCAAGAGATAGCAATGGTTTAATTCCTTGAAAGAAAGGCTTCGAGTACGACTACATCTCATGAATGAAGGGATCTCAATTATCTCGAAATTGGAGAATTGAATTATGTAATATTGTCTAGCTAGTAGTACTGTTGGTTTCAATTTCTATTTGTGTTAAACATGCTACTGTTAATTAATAGGGTTATTGAAGTTTCTGTTTGCAACTTTTGGAAGTTTGAAAGTAGTGACATATATATAATAATAATATAATAATTTACGTATTTGATGCATTATATATATATGTTATGTGAACCAAATGATATCTGATGAAACTTTTTAATTGTTTAGATTAGCTTAAATGCAATACTTTAAAGTACTCTGAATTTATAAACAATTGAAAATATTTAAATAATTAAAAATGTCTAAATTTATATGTTGATGTGGCTACTACCGTTAGTAAACGGGGCATATTTAAATATTTTAAATGGGGAAATAACAGTTTTAGTCTCTATATTATTGAATAATTTTAATTTTAGTCTTTGTGTTATTTGACTCTGAACATTTTACCTTCAACTATTTGAAATGTACGGTTTTGATCCTTAAAGTTGAGGAAAGTTAACTATTTAACAAAATGATTATTTGAAAAAATATATCTATTTTTAATTTATTTTATTTTATATATTTTAAAATAATCATTCTATTAAATAGTTTATTTTTGGTTAACTTCAATGACCAAAACCACATACTTCAAATAATTGAAGGTTAAATACTCATAGTCAAATAACACAAAGACTAAAAATATAATTATGCAATAATACAAAAATTAAAAACACTATTTCCCCATTTTAAATTGTCCAAAGGTATGTTTGAAACAAAATAAAAGAATGAAATTTTTTGCATTAGATAGTTAAGTTAATCGCATAAAATATGTCAATTTTTTTAATAATACATATCTACTATCTACCTCAAGTAGAAAATGTCTAAACTTTACGGCTTATTGAGCGAATACGTATAATTAAAGAAAATGACATATTTTATGTTATTAACTGAACTAACTAATACTAATTAATAGGCGACCAAGAATATACATAAAAAAAATTCAAATTTTGGACTAGAAGTATTTAATTGAAATATTTTATTAGAAATTAAAATGTTCAATTAACACAACGCTTAATTCTAGTCTCTAAATGAAATATTCTAATAAATTTAATGAATTGGTTTTGTATTACCCCTATTTAAGAAAATAAATAAAATCTTGGCTCCAAACACACAAAGGTTCGAAAAGGAAAAAACAAAATAAAATATAATTACAATTGTGAATTATAATAAGAGAGCTGGCCGCTCTCATGAGGAGCGGAGTTACCCGATCTAATAATTTTGACTCAAATTATATAATATGTATTAAAATATTTATTTGATATATATGCATATATTATATATATTCAGAATTTAGTGAATAAAAAAGATTATACTTCAAAACACATAAATATACTATTAACATCCTGGCTCTGGCTAGAAATCTTGTTCTTCAATCACTGCCAATATTGTTTCCTTCTTCCAAATCTTGGTTCTCTTTGAAAGCCTAACAAATTAAAAATGTTAACATAATTAATACTATATAGTAAAGTATATTTCATCGTTAGTTAATGCAAAAATAAATCAATATTTATATGTTAATTAGACAACTCATAAAAAAAATTACTTAAGGAGGGTACTGGTGTTGATATATTGGTGAAATAAGCTTGAAAGAAGTCCTTGTTCTCCTTTATAAGCTCTCTCCACACTGCAAACATCAAAACATTTATATATATGGTCTATGGTCAAAATCCAACACAAAAAAAGGCTAAAGAAATATATATACTATATAATCAGAGGTGAAGTTAGGATTTGAATTTTTTCGATTTCTAATTTTATATATTTATTGAATTTATTAACAAAAATAATACATTGTGTGAGCAAAATCTAGTAGGTTTAGCTGAACCAACATACGAGCTACTAGCTCCTCCCCAGACTATATTGTTCTCTTTCAACAATATAGTATTTGTCCATAATGGAAACCGTAGTACTAATTATAATGTAACTTTTATCACTCAAATAAAAATAGTTTTTAGTGATAATAAACGACATATTAACAAAGTGTGCTAAAGCTTCTATCGATATTAGTTAATTGTCATTGGAGCCAGTACTGTCACTATATGTATGATGACCTGTTAGTGTTACGAGTGGGCGGATTCTGGCATGTATAGCTAATGTCTTAATGCATTCATCTCTATCCATCCCACGCACTAAACACCTCTCTATCATATTTTGTACCTGCCATAATAATATAATTATAAGCGAAGATCAGAAAAATCTTGCAAACGAGTATACTATTTATCATAATTAAAAAGTATAGTGAGTATGTACACGGACAAAATAACTCGTTAATAGACTAAAAAAAATCTTAGAAATATGAACCTATCAAACTGAAATTCTGAATCTGTCTCTGATAGAAAAAAGAGAGAATATATTTATGAGAAAGGCATACCATTCTAATGTAAGTATGAGGGTTGCAACACAAACAAGGAAAATGGTAGTCCTCCTGGTTTTGATGATACATTTTTAGTAACTTTTGAAAGAAATGGACAAAACAAATAGGAGAATATTTTATTTTAGTCAAGAAGAAGAGGAAAATAGAGAAATAATAATAATAATAATATTGTAAAATAAGTGGGAAAAAGTGCATAAAATAGAAAGATATTTAGAGGGGACTATATATAAGAGAGTATTGTTATCCACAAGGTATCTAAGTGAAGGGCCAAAATAGCATATGAAATCCAAACAACACATCAAATCTCATCTTCAAATAGATAAGAGAAAATGAATTCTCAAAAAAAAAATTTTTTTTTTTTTTTTTGAAAGATGAAGTTTTGATTATAACAACATGTTCGTGGCTTAGCCTATTGCCACTTAAATTCCATTCATGTTAATACCTATTTTCTGCTTCTTTTGGACCCATCAATGTATATGCAGCGGTCCCCGCATCCTCATCACCAAATTATTGTATTATTAGTCCGTGGCGGAGTCAGAAATTTCATCGTGGTTGTTCAAGATTATATATATATATATATATATATATATATATGAAAAAATGATTTTTGACTTATATATTTTCTATAATTTTTTATATATATAGTATAATTTTTTGACGAAGGATGTTCGACTGACCACCCTTTATTACATGTACCTACGCCATTAACAATAACATCAAAACTAGTACTACAAGTTACAGATTTTCAGGAGACTTAGGATTGATTTTCCTTGCCAACAGTTTTTTTAGTCAGAGAGCTTGTTGTATCGAATTTGCCAAGTATTGTTATGTAGTTTGTGAGCTATTCTGCATACGAGTGTGAATTTACCTAATGCACATTAAAGAATAACAGCTACAAGTTTCCATGGGGATTTAAAAAAAGTTATAGATTTTTATTTCAAAATAATAACATAGTTTTTATTTATTTATTTTTTGTCAAAATCCGTTCATTATTCTGAGACTAAAATTAGGGGTCAGCATTTATGTGGATCTTATAGACACAAATAGCAGGTATAGAAAGACTCAATACATGGACAATTTTAAAATTTGCAAAGTAAATTTTATTTATTTGAATTATATATGTATTTTCCTATTGATAGGCATCTGAACATATAATTATAAAGTGTATCTATTAGGCATGTCTGACTCATATTTTAGAAAAGTTTTTGTGTTTGGTTCATAATCGTTATTACATAGATAAACTAATCACACCCTTCGATCTTTTTCATATAGTACACCTTACAAGCATCAATTGGAAAATGCATCAGAGTTTACGGCGTATTAAGGTTACTATGTATAATGAGAAGATATAACATATTTTAATTAGTTAACTTATCAATGTAATAATGACGCTTGAGAATGTGTGCAAAAGCTTTTTAAAAAATAAATTAAATGGCTAATAGGAATACTTTATCATATGTGTCAATAAGAACATATCGTAATTCGATTGTCTAAATAAAACTGACAAATATAAAGGGTTGTCCTAATTTGAACTTCCAAAGCATTATATATTTATATACCAAAATACAAGATTTTGCTGGTTCTAAGGATTTTCTGTTTAACGACCTTAATTATCGGGCATTGCATGTAAGTTGTGGTAATTAAGTTTATATTCAAATTCCATAATCAATTGATTATTAGCTCTCCACCACCCTTTATTTCCTCAAATATTTTTTCCTTCATAATATTCATCAATGTTTTTGCAACAACAAACACATTAATTATCTTTAATTTGTTGTTGCAACAACAATAGCCTTAAATTAAGAAACAATATTTCTTCATCCCAAATTGTTCTTTTAATTAGGTATTTCAAGAATCAAATTTTAAAAAAATGGAAGCATCAAGGATTCCTTCAAATCCATCCTATGAAAGATTACCAACGTCGTTCTACACTTCAACCCCAGCAGAGACAAATAACACTACTTGGGTGGACCCAAATAATTCCTCGGAATTCGAACACCTAAGTGCATCGCAAAAAATTGGATCCCTCCTATTTGTTGGTACCATGGTCTTTCTTCTCATCGTAGGCCTTTTTGCCATGATAGATTTTAGCATGTCAAGAACCGTTAATTACTCGAATTCCCAAATCATCGGTATGCATGGAGTCCATTTACAATCAATGTCCATTTCCAACTTACAATCCACGTTAAATTCAACGTTCGTAGCAGGATGTAACGTCATGTTCAACATCACAAACAAACGTGACGTTGAATATTTTTATGATAAAGGTGTGATATGGGTAATTTTCGATGAGAAAATCATGTGGACGTTACGAACGGATGAATTTTATCAAGCGATAGGAGAGACAACATTGGTTAATGCATCAGCTAGTCCTGCAAAATTAGAGACAGATTTATATGTACCAAGAGCACTAGCAAGTGATAGAAAATTACATGAATGGGAAATCTTTAAGGTAAGATTTGATATATATTATAGAGGTGGTGTAGGAAGAAATGGATTTAATTTGGGTGGATTAAAGTATGATTGTGATGTTAATATGACTTTTTATGATGAGACTACACTTGTTGGTGGACCAAGTAATTGTATTGGTAGTGTAGAGGATGTAACTACTTGTGACAATTTGTTTTTGTGTTCTAATAATAATTAACAAAAAAAAAGTGCAAGATGTATAAGATAGATCTTGATTTTGATAAAAGATTAATTAAAAAAAAATGTTTTGTTTTTTGTTTTCTTTGTATGTACATGGATTTAGTTTTGAGATTTTTTTTATTATATAGTTTGTTGTGAGAGAATTGAGTTTTTTAAGTTTGTTTGATTGTCAAATTGATGAGTCATTATATTTTTTGTACCATTTTGAATAAGACTTACTTGTTCACTTGTAAAAGAGAATATTGTATTGTACAATATAAATTGGATAAAGTTAGATGTGATGATTGTATAAATCTTTTACACCATTGCTTCTTTTTTTTCCACTCGGTGTCTGGTACCTATATTGAAGTCCGACTAAATTCGGATTAGTACTGAAAAGTTCCACATTGTGAGATAAAACACTTTCTAACAAAAGTGACTTGAACCCGAAACCTCTAATTAATGATGGAGAAATACTTACTGCTCCACCGCAACCCTTGTTCATACACAATTACTTCAAGTCTTCAACTTGTTAACTACTACATAAGAAAACAAGAAACCCCCCAACCCCCACACCCCACAAAATAAATAAATAAAATGATTGCTATATCCATATATATTCAGAATTCCACTATCCTTATTCAGCTTTTTTCATTTAAAATTATCCTTTTTCCTCTCTCTCTCTTTTCTTTTTTTTTTTCATAAATCTTCGCAAATTTATATACTGGTTTGAATTCTAGACATACATTTGTCAAAAAAATTTCATAGCTATATATACTTAACGAAAATTAAATAATCTATTTAAAGGAAATTTTGGGACTCTTTTTTTACATAGTTTGTTTTTTCGTTTTTTCTATCTTATATTTGTTATGAAATATTATAATATGGATGTTCATTACTATTTATTGTGATATAGACTATTTACCGAATAAATTCTCATTTTAATTAACAGTAAAAAAGATTAAAGACAAGTAAGTTAAGGTCGGTCATGCTCATTTCCTTTAAACCACCAAGAAGGGGGTCGATTACAAGTGTGAAAACTGCTTTTTAAAAAATAGAAAACTACAAGCGGAATTCATGACTTATGGAATTTTCTGAATGTCCTTTATTTTTTAAGAGGACATTTTTATAGACTAAAAATTCAACTAGCCGCTTCAATGTGAAATGACTATACACCTAGTATCAAAAAGGTTAATTATCTAGTAGCACATGTTTAAGTTCTGACGCTGGATTCATGACTAACTGGAGTACATTGTGTATATCAGAATTATACAACTTACATGAATAATAGATAAATCATAGTTTATGCTATAACACATAAAATCATGCTAGAGCACATAAACTTTCTGAAATTTAATTCAAGAATTACCTCTTGAAGCGTGAGCAGATACCTTCAAGCGAATCCACAAGCTAGAACCTTTAAGCAAATCCACAAGTTGGACAGCAGTTCTGCGGTCTTCTACAGTGATCCCAAGTTCACTTCCGAACTCTCTTAATACTTGGGTGGGCAAGTATTGTATAGAAAACTTATATCAGTTCAATGGTTAGAAAAATCCCTATTTATAGAGATTTCTTCCTAGTCCAAGGAGGAGAAGAAAAAGACATGTACTTCCCCCTTTACTTAGAATAGAGAAAGACATATACTTCTCCCTTTCCTTAGAATAGAAAAAGACATGTACTTCTCCCTTTCCATAGAATAGAGAAAGACATGTCACTACAAAAAAAGGTATATATTGCTACAAAATTTATTCTAGCTAAATATAAATTTTTCCGTGGCTAAACACTTTAGCTACATTATTTCTTTCCGTAGCATTCGTAGCAAGATGTAGCGTGGCTAATAGTTAGCAATAGATTTTACATGGTCTGTGGCTAAGGACTTTTACTAATTGCTACAAAATAAATTGTATTGTAGCTGCAATAGTAAAAGATTTTTGCCACGAAAATATACTTATAGCAAATAATTTTATTCCAGTGCTACGATAAATAAAATTTATAGCTATCTTCATATTGTAGCCACAAGATGTTGTATTGTAGCAAAAAAAAAAATATATTATTTGCCACGCAAATTTAAATTGTATGGCTATTTGTATAGTTTAGTTTCGTGGCAATAGTACTCATATTTAGTTACGAATTAAAAAAAATTCATAGCTATGAATTAAAATATTTGCCACAAATATTTTCATATTGTAGCTAAGAATCCATACCAATAGCCATGAAATACATAGTACTATAGCTAAAAAGATCTACATTTGCTACGAAAAGTGAAATTTTTTAGCCACGTCCTTGATACATGGCAGTTATAGATTTATATGTCTAGCTATGAATTCAAAATTTCATAACTAAAATTACATACTTTTTGTCACAAGATATAAATTTTAGCAAAAAAAATTCTTTCATTTGCTATGGAAATAAAAATATGTATATAAGTTATTATTTGTGTGGCAATTATGTCTCTTTAGCTACAAATTCATTTATACCTACTAATTAAATTTTTTAGCACATACATTTTTTTCCACTAATTCATATAATTAGCAGAGAATTTATTTTTGACATGCAATATAAAGATAATTGTAGCAAAATATCTTAAATTGTGTAATAAATGCAATATATTAGAGAAAAAAATTAATAAAGGTTTAACAATATCATTCGAAATAGTGAAACATTTTACTCAAATATATCAATGTAATTTTACAAGAGAATATTATTTATGTCCCCATCAATTTTGATTTCATCACTCCTCCACAAGCTGCAATAACAATTAAAAAAGCATATTAAAAAAATGATACAATAAAGTATTCATTAAAAAAAATTAAAATTTATTTGTTAATATAAAAATGTCAACATTAGGAGTTTTTCTATCTTTTTCCTCAGGTGAAAATAATAATAACAATCATCATCATTAATCAAATATAGACAATGATATAAAATTCTTCCAACTTTGTTCTAAATTATACTTCATGTGTACCATTTGAATTTAGTCATAATCACCCTATAATTAAACAAGTTCATGGCACACTTATCATGTTAGCATTTTTCCTTGAAAATTTAGAGTTAATCTACAACATTGTGGTAACTAACTAATCTCTTAGTATATAAAGCTAATGATACTTACAAGCATTCTCTTTTCACGCGGGATAAATTTTTTATGCATATATGATAACTCCTTTATATAACATCATGCAACTAACTAGTTTGTTAAGAGTACATGAAATAAATACCTGAAAATATAAAGTCTCAAAATCAACATACATCTTAGTTGAGCTATTTGTAGTGCAATGGATACCCTGAGAGAAACAAAACACATTAAAGGGAGATATATATCTATTTAATTATAATATACAAATAAATAATTGAATTAATATAAGTTAATACCGAGAATCTCTACCACTCTAAAAAATAATAGTATATAATATGAAGTCCTTGTTTCAAAGTTATATGAAAGAGAAACTCACTATAATTCATTAAAAATTTTTGGATGTCAGTTGTTTTTCCTATATCAAGAGTTATAAGAAGCACAAGTTTAAACTGAAGACTTCTCCATATGTTTTCATTGGCTATAGTCTACTTCAATGTCTTTACGCAGGTGAGCAGTCCTATATTATGCCCTTCAATGACATTGTCTTTCGACCGTACGACATTACTGGAATTCCTTTTTGGTGATTTAAATCATCGTAGGTAAGATAGCGCGTAGCATTGATTCTACTATCCTCACTTTAAAATAGTTTACATTTCAAGACATGTTATATTTGATAAATGTAATCTATCATATACTTCTTCTAGCTCTACTAACATGTAGATTCATTTGACTCCCAATTCAGTGTTGACCAACGCACGACACCTAACCTCCTGATGTCCAATCAGTACCTCAAGGATCAACTAATCAATAGAAGTGCAATAGGACTTGTGGCATATTGACAAAACTAGAGGTCACAAGTAAATTAGCAATTAGGGATTAACTTCACCAACAAATCTCAGAAATACAAAAAAGGAAAAATACTATCTGGAAAACTTCAAACCTTAACATCTCCCTGCAACACTAAAGAAACTTGCACTGAAGAAATAATTATAAATTCTTAACCAAACAACAGGTGCCTTGCACAATAAGTCACAATTCCATACAACTTTCAAACATAGACTCTATTATGTGTGTAATAGCCATTAATAAAATATTTGAATAGAAACAACATATGCATTGCTATCATATTGATGCTTAGTTGCGCGGACTCTTCATTTTTGATACAAAATTATAAATTAGGTTTCAATTTTTCTACTATGAACACGTAAGCTATAAACAAATGCACAATAAATAAAGGCATAATACATAAATATGACCCTTAACTTGGCTTCAGTGGACAACTATGCCCTCCAACTTTGAGTGTGCACAAGTAGACACTTAAACTTGTATAAAATTGAACAAGTAGGCACACGCGTCCTACATGGCATAATACACGTAGGACGCCATGTAGGACACAAAATTGCCATGTAGGGTGCCATGTAGGACAAATGTGTCTATTTGTTCAATTTTATACAAGTTTAAGTGTCTATTTGTGCACACCCAAAGCTAAAGGTCATAATTGCAAGCTAGCGCCAAGTTAAGGGCCATGTTTATGTATTATGCCATAAATAAACATGATTCAATCCATTTATGAAATCAAAACATACTCTAGAAGAAATAGCAAAACGGATTCAAAAATAAAAAAACTTACCATGTATTAATTCAATGAGTACTACATGAAGCAAAGGAATAAGAAAGAGTTAAGCAAGAAGACAACACATTTTATATATATTAGTGGAGCAGCTTGAGATTCAACTGTGGAGGGGTTTTGGGCGAGAGAGAAATTGGGAAAAGAGGAATGAATTGGAATACGCTGATTTTGAGAGAGGAAGATTTAAACAAATAATTTTAACATATTTTTCGTCCCAAACTCATTAGTTATATGTTATATAATTACTAGTAGTAATATTTATGCATTTTTTCTAGAGTTAAATAAAAAGAGTGAAGAAATAATTTTTTTTAAAAAATAATTTCAATATTAGGTGTAAAAATCAATAATTAGTGAATAATAATATGATAGTTGAACCAAATATTATGATATTTTTAACATTTGTATTAAAATATTTCATGTCAAATGTCTTTCTTTTTATGAAATTATGCATTTTAATTTAGAAGAGACGGTATGTTCGGATCTAAAATGTCAATTTTAACAAATATTGAAATAATTATATATCTTAGAAAAATCTATTATTTCGATCTGTTATTTATTAACGAATTGTTTGGGTTGACTAGAGATTTAGACAATACTATTTTATTTAAATTATATTTAAAACTTATAACTATAAGTCGGATCCCATAAAAATAAATCGAATCAAACTATAAATGAGCATCAAATTACATTAATTAGATCAATTAAGGTACTATTCTAATAGTAGAGATATGAACAAAATAACAATTCTTGAAGCACTTCTTCATGATAAACATTGTGTGAGCCTTAATGAGGTTTTCCTTCAATCCATTTTAAGTAGTCAACCAAATTTATTTAAATACAATTTAATTATAAATTTAAAATATATTTGAAACTTACAAGTTAAACCATAAAAAATTGAACCAAATAAAACGATCAACATGCTCCTAAATATATTGAATTAGTAAAGATATTGTCTCGATCGAACAAGTTCGAGTCAAATAATAATTCTCAAAATACTTTATCAAGATGAACTTGAGAGAGACTTAGAGCCTGTTTGAATTGACTTAAAAGTTGGTCACACCTAGTTTTAAGTCATTTTTGGGATTGTTTGACAAAGTTAAAAATTTAAAATAAGTTAAAAATGACTTAAAAAAAGTTAAAAGTACGTACTCTCCAACTTTTCATTTTTTAACTTAAAAGTTAGTAAAGTTTGACTTTTTAAAATTACTTTTAAAAAGCTATTGTTTTTAAGTTAAGCCAAACAGACTCTTAGTTTAATTGTGTAGTTTAAATTTGATATAATTTTACTTAATCAAAGGCTAATTATTAGATATAATGACCATTTATTCAAATTATATGTAAAACTTACAAGTATGTCTATAAAATTGAATTGAATTAATCCAATGATGAACACCTTTAAATAATTACAGTAAAATGTATATACATTGTTGTGATAGAATAGGTTCAAGTCAACTAACAATTAATCTCAAAGTACAATCAAGAAAAAAATTAAGTTAATTAGTGAAATTGATTTTATTTAAATTTGATATAATTATTAGTCAAAGTTAATTATACATAACCTTCTATTTATTTAAATTATATTTGTAATTTAGAATTAAAACCTTGTAAAATTGAATAGAAAAGAAAGATGAATACACCTTTAATTATACTAACTCAATAAAGATATTGCATGATAGAAAAGATTCAAGAAATGAAGCATATAATAGTTATATGATTTCATAGTGTGATTTTATCATAAAAAATGTTTCTTTAATTTACTTTATGCACTTATTTTATTAAATACTATTTTGATGAAAACTTGATTTTATGATATAATGTAAAAATTTATTTATACAAGCAACTATAAGAAATCTCTCAGATAAATATACATACATATTTCTATAAACATTCATCTAACTATATAAATTTGTTGCAACTAATTTACTGTGATCATATTAGTACTATTATTATAATAATTTTAATTGTACGAAAAAATTACTCAATGTAACTAAAAGACTATTATTTCTGTAATTTTAATTCATAATAAAAAATTATTAGCTATGAATTTTATCTCAGCAATAAATCTATGGCTATATCATTTTGTCATGACAGATCATTATAGTTATTAAGCTAATTACTATCACAATTTCTTATAATTTGAAGAAAAAATATTTATTCAGCCATAATATTTTATGTCAAATAATATATTGTGGCTAAAAGATTACTATTGCTACAATAAGTTTTGACTTATGGCAAAAATTAGTAATTAGCTACAAAATTTACTATAGCAAAAAAATCTATGATTACAACATTTAACTATCGTCATAATTTAATAACTTGAAGCAGAAAAATTTATTTAGCTACTATAGTTTGTTTCAAATAATTTATCATGGCTCAAAGGTTATTACTGCTACAGTAAGTTACGGAATTTGTTATAGTAAAAAATATGTGGCTATATCATTTAACTATTGCCACATTTTTTATTTACTTGAAGCAAAAAATGTTATTTAGCTACAACATTTTATTTCAAATAAGTTATTGTGGCTAAAAGGTTACTATTGCTACAATAAATTTTAACTCGCGGCAAAAATTAATAATTAGCTTTAAAATTTTACTATAGCAAAATATTTATGGCTATATCATTTAACTATTGCCATAATTCTTTATAACTTGAAGCAAAATATTTTTATAAGCTACAATGCTTTGTTTCAAATAATTCATTGTGGCTAAAAGGTTACTATTGCTACAATAACTTTTATTGCGTAGTAAAAACATATGATCAGCTATAAACTTTTATCGTAACAAAACAATTGTAGCTATTTATGCAGTTATAGCCACGATTATTAATGATTATAGCAAAAATGAAGAATTAGCTTCATCAATTTAATTTTCGTGGCTATGAAATTTTACAAATTTATAGATAGCTATGAGATTTGAAATTTTGTGGCTATTACTAGGTGATAG
Organism: Solanum appendiculatum; assembly: GCA_018342035.1. NCBI lineage: Eukaryota > Viridiplantae > Streptophyta > Magnoliopsida > Solanales > Solanaceae > Solanum > Solanum appendiculatum. The sequence continues at coordinate 608,626 of JAGDQO010000158.1, read as the reverse complement.
CTATGATTTTTGAATTCATAGCTTAAATTTCATAGCTATAGATATACTTTGTTGTAGCGTGTACTTCTCCCTTTTTCCCTTAGAATATAATTCAGAGTTCTAGTTAAATATGGGGCAAGGTAGGGACCACAAAATTAATTACAGAAGCTTCCTATTATGAAAATAATTCCAAATAAATAATTTGAACTATTCTTACCATAATAAATTACAAATCATTCCACTAGAAATTCGTAATTGCACTCCTCTATTTCGAAATTCCCCATTAAACACTTATGTAATTATCCATGTTAAGACTACAGATTCTAATCAATAAATTAAATTACTGACGAATTTAATTCAAAGATTAACTTCCTTTAGAGAACTGCTTAACTTATTTCATGTGTCGGATTCATAAATTCACTTGCAAGGTTTGATACAATGAAAACTTATAAGCTTCTCAAAAAGGCATATCATCAATCTCTATATCGAGACATGGATTTCGTCAACTAACTTATTATTTCACCAATATATATTATTATCATTCAATTTATCAGGCATATTGACTCATCTCAGAATCTCACCTTTTAATAAATCAAAACGATAATTAACATATACATATCATAATAATTATATCAGGATTAAGAATATAAGTACATTTAATAGTTTAGAGAATATGCTTTTGTCAGTCAGTCTAAAGCAACTATCTCTACTCGGTCCCGTTCAATACATACAAAATGCACTAGCACAAGAAGTTGGAACTATACCGTTCCCATAATCAAGATAAATTACATATAATCTTGTGCTACAATCGTACCGATGGCATGTCCAATTTCCATCTTAGATTGTGAACAAAAAACTTTATACTTATAAGAACCGATGATTTAATCCTCTGTGTATAAGCTAAAACTCTATACACTAAATCATCTACTATATAAGTAAACAGACATCATAAACGAATATATGATCTATTAAAACTGAATAAATACTATATCCAAACATATGGTTAATAGTATATATCCCAACAATCTCCCACTTAGACTTTTAACCATCACAATTGTTAGAATGTACTATATCTAAATGCATGGATAATAGTATATACCTTAACAATCTCCCACTTAGACTCTTAACTATGCATTTACAACTTTCGCAGATATTCCTTTTATATTTCTTCTCAAAATGATTTTATCAAGTTGTTTTCTTATGCAACTTCGTCTAGTAGTGCTTCATCGTAACTTATCGATTTTGTATTAGATCTGCAGAGGCCCTATCATGAAACACTTCAAAAGTGTACTTCTTTTCAGGAGTTTTATCATAAAAGTCCTCTTAAACATACAAAATAAATCAATCTTCGTTATAATTCTCCCACTACGACTAAGTACTACTACTATAGTCCCACCCTCATGTTCTTGAGTCTTAATATTTTCTTCAAAATCTTTCGATATTGAAATATTAACAACTTTTTCATGTAGTGTTCTTTAATTTGCTCAACATCACTCCCACTACTTGAGGTAGTAAATTTTCTTATGTCTAGTAACGTTTCTTCCACTACTTAAATGAAATGGAACGTCGTCTATTCGTACATAACAGTTAGATGTTCTTGAGCGATCGAATTTACAATTGACTCATTTGTTATTTCTTTGTTCAGTTGCTGTAAATCTAGTTTACTTCTAGGAACATGGTTTACTAAATGGTCCTTTTCTAGAAATCTGACAGTTGTGTCAACAATTGCCTTATTTTTTTTAGGACAATAAAATAAACCTTCTTTTATTCTTTTGGATATCCAATTAACACATACACACATCCCATTCTTAATTCCAATTTGCTTATTCTTCCCCTCAGCACATGTGTTGGACAATCCTATATCTGAACATTTCACAAATTAGACTTGCGTCAAATTCAAATAATTCTATAGTTGTCCAAGGTATTGATTTGAAAGAAATTAAATTCAGAATGTGATATGTAATTCTTAGAACATATCCCAAAAGAAACAAAATAACTATGAATAAGTCAATTATTAATCTTATCATCTTCATAAGAGTCTATTTCTTTTCTCTTTTACACCAACCTATTATAGAGTGCCTGGTGTAAATAATTTAAATGCAATTATTCTATCTGATAAGTGACTCATCAGCTCTGCAGAGAGGTATACATCACTACAATCAAATTGTTGTGGGTTTATATATTTTTCATGATGTTATTTTAATTTTTATCTTAAATATTTTGAGTTCATCAAGACATTCAAACTTACAAAACATCAAAAATATATGTTCATATCACGAGTAACCTTCTAAAAATTTCAGAATACTCAAATTCACCTCTTGCCTGAATGTTCATTTACCACACAAATCAGAATAGATTAATTCTAACTTATCATTACCTCTATTTCCTTTTTAAGAGGAAAGGTCTCTTAGTCATTTTTCCTTCTAAACATGACTCATATGTTGGTAGTGACTTCACTTTCAATGAACCGTTATGTCCATTCTTTAACCAACCTCGAAGTTCTATCCAGAATAAATGACTTAGACACTAGTGTACAGATAAGTTTCATTCAATTTAAATGATATTTTCTCTTATGAGATAGATTAATATTATTCAATTCATGAGAGATAATACTAATAAAAAATTCACGCATCAATATACCACAAGAGATAAAATATATTCATGAAACTCAATAATAGGAGAGTTATAAGAGAAATATATCAAGTACCATCTCTTATCTAGTTAGTAACTGAAAACAATTCCTTTTAACATGAGGTACATGTACAATGCATTCTTTGAATTAATATCTTCTCTCTATCGAAAGAAATTCTTGAGTAGTACTGAGTGGGTCTGCAAAGTCTATTGAAAATTTGAGATACAATATATTAAATAGATCATAGTATGTCGAATAATCCTAAATAACATAATTCAGGCCTCATTTATACATATATATCCATACATCTCGAATAGCCAATCGATGGGATTGGAGAACTACTCATGCAATATACGTGTACAATGACCGATTATTCACTCCATAAACTTATACGGACCTGACTCAGATGGAGAGTTTACTGTTAGTTTAAGTCAAGTGAAAATCCTCTAGTTGCATTGATCCAATCATATATTGCTCAGTTTAGGAGAGTTAATACAAATTATCAAAACTAATACATAGTGACTTGTATTAATTTCATCAGATATGGAGGAAGATCTAAGCCAGCACATGAAACTAATGTTTCACTATTATTTAATCTTGGCAATCAAGGGAGGGATACCTATAACCAAATATGACCAAAAACTCATATAAGGATCCCAAAAAAAATATTTCTTACTAGGTCTTTCTTATGAATCTACCAAATTCCAGATCAATCAGAGTCCCTTTTTTCGAATTCCAAAACTATGATCAATTTGGTTGAAAATGTTGTTTGGCCAAATTAGAATTTAAGTTTTTTCGTTCAATAACTCTTATCACATATCATCATTTGTGAAATAGATACACGGATCAAGAATAAAGAACAAAATTCTAAAAATTATTTACATTATCTGAGGACTATTTTCCAAAAATCAGCATGTTTATGTATACATTGAATATTAAAATTCAAAGCACGCCTCATAGATATCCATGCATCTTGAACGATAAATTTTGATGAAAAAATAACCACTCATGCTACATATATGGTGTCCGATATTCACTCCAGTAAATTTAAACCAAGAGCTAACTCAGATGGAGAGTATATTGTTAATTTAAATCAAGTGAATATCATTATCTCTAGATCCATTGATCTAATGATATATTACTCAGATAGGGAGAGTCAATATAGATTATCAAAACTAGAGATTAAATCTAGTGACTTGTATTAATTTCATCCGATATGGAGGACGGTCTAGGCCAACACATGAACTTAATACTTCACTATAATTTAGTCATGAAGACCATAGAGAACAAACTCTATCACCACTATATCATAGTCGAGTAATTTTTCGTTAAAATTAATTTTTAAGATACAAAAAATATCAAAAAGGAATCATCTAAACGACCTCAAATTAGCAAATCACTTCATAGCTATGAATATTTTTAATTTGATCGTTTCTGATGAACCTATTGAATTTCAAATCAATCAGAGTTCAAAAATAATATTTATCTCCAAAGCTATGATCAAATTAAGATTCAAATGATTTAAGGAAAGATAATCAGATCTATCCTTCTCATATATCAATTCATATTAAATCATAACGTGTAATCATGTTCCAAATTTAACATAAATATAACTGACATAAAGAATGACCTTATCATATTCAAATCAAATTTTAATCCGAGAAACTAACTAAAACCCATCTAAATAATTTTCGATGGAACCATCAAATTTCAAGTCAATTAGAGATCAAAAAAATTCATGACCACCTAAACTATGACATAGTTAAATATTAAAATAACTTGATTCAGATTTTCATTCTCTTTTTATAATTATCTCATGAGCATGAAACATACATTGTGTCCACCTTTGGCTAAGACACTCAATACCTTCTTATAGCAAATTATTCTCTAAATTAATACACTTGAGAATCCAAGATATTATGTTTCTCTCTTTTGAGTGTAAACCTCGATATCTCTTCTCATGAATTAATTAATCATTGCTAGTATTTTAAGGTAAATCACCATTTACGTAAATAAATATTTACCACTAATATTCACTTAGAATAATTTATACATGATTCATTGAGGATGTTCTAATGACTCAAATAAATAGACCATTTTAGTGAATCCTATTTATTAATCATAATTCTCAATTCATGTATTGCAATATATATTATCACATGTATAAAGTCTAAATTTTTTTCAATGATTTCAAATAATTAAACCACTTAAGTGATAACTATTTATTAATCACAAAATTCTTAATTTATACAAATTGATATATATGTAATGAATAATATGCTCAAATAATTATTGAACAAAAAGAAAAAAAAATTAATCCAATTGACCTGAATAGTGACTGTCACCGCCACTTAATAAGCTTTGGAATCAACAATCAATTAAGAACAAGTATTATAAAGTTAAAAAATACTTCACAATCAGTTCAATGATAATTTATTCATCAACAACCTCTATGATTCCCTTTCTTATCAAGCTTTGCAAATTTGATGGATTAATAAGAAACATCCCTAAAAAAATTGCAACTAGCCGCCGATAAGAAAAATAAAAAATAAATTACATGTGCAGAAGTTCTTACTGCCACATACTACGTGAACAAAAATTGGACACTTGATTTTCTTTTCACAGAAAAAAATTTAAGAAAAATAGGTCATCGCCACCATTTCCTTTTTTTGTCTTTGTATTCAACAGTATACCAATCAAAACTCGTGAATTTTTTGAATTTGTAAAGCTATTTTGAAACCAAAATCGCCACTAACACTTCATAAACTTTTCACATTTCTTGTGAAAAGAAAATTTCTCATAATATATACGTTAGTTATCTATAAAGATGTAAGCATGGCTCTGATACCAATTGTTGGAAAATTATATGCACAGCGAAAGCATACTAGAATCATACAACTTAAATGAATAATAGATAACCCATAGTTTATGCTATAACACATAAAATCATGCTAGAGCACATAAATTTTCTGAAATTTAATTCAAGAATTACCTCTTAAAGTGTGAGTAGATACCTTCAAGCGAATCCACAAGCTAGAACCTTTAAGCAAATCCACAAGTTGGACAGCAGTTCTGTGGTCTTCTACAGTGATCCCAAGTTCACTTCTGAACTCTCTCAATACTTGGGTGGGCAAGTATTGTATAGAAAACTTATATCAGTTCAATGGTTAGAAGAATCCCTATTTATAGAGATTTCTTCCTAGTCCAAGGAAGAGAAGAAAAAGACATGTACTTCCCCCTTTACTTAGAATAGAGAAAGACATATACTTCTCCCTTTTTCCCTTAGAATAGAATTCAGAGTTCTAGTTAAATATGGGCACGGTAGGGACCACAAAATTAATTACAGAGGCTTCCTATTATGGAAATAATTCCAAATAAATAATTTGAATTATTCTTACCATAATAAATTACAAATCATTCCACTAGAAATTCGTAATTGCACTTCTCTATTTCGAAATTCCCCATTAAACACTTATGTAATTCTCCATGTTAAGATTACAGATACTAATCAATAAATTAAATTACTGACGAATTTAATTCAAAGATTAACTTCCTTTAGAGCACTGCTTAACTTATTTCATGTGTCGGATTCATAAATTCACTTGCAAGGTTTGATACAATGAAAACTTATAAGCTTCTCAAAAAGGCATATCATCAATCTCTATATCGAGACATGGATTTCGTCAACTAACTTATTATTTCACCAATATATATTATTATCATTCAATTATCAGGCATATTGACTCATCTCAGAATCTCACCTTTTAATAAATCAAAACGATAATTAACATATACAGATCATAATAATTATATCAAGATTAAGAATATAACTACATTTAATAGTTTAGAGAATATGCTTTTGTCAGTCAGTCTAAAACAACTATCTCTACTAGGTTCCGTTCAATACATACAAAATGCACTAGCACAAGAAGTTGGAACTATACCATTCCCATAATCAAAATAAAATATATATAATTTTGTGCTACAATCGTACCGATAGCATGTTCAATTTCCATCTTAGATTGTGAACAAAAAACTTTATACTTATAAGAACCGATGATTTAATCCTCTGTGTATAAGCTCAAACTCTAACACTAAATCATCTACTATATAAGTAAACAGACATCATAAACGAATATATGATCTATTAAAAATAAATAAATACTATATCCAAACAAATGATTAATAGTATATATCCCAACACATTGATGCAAGACTAGTCCGAGGCTAATTGTTGATCTCTTCAATAGTCATTATGAGGGTACGACAACTATCAAAGGGCACGCGATTATCCTGTGATCTAATTTAATATGTTTTATAAATTCATCATAAAAAAATACATATATAAAATGATGGCGCACTTGACCTTCCAGTATTAAAATTTTTGTTTTATAGCGTAGGACAAATATATTAATTAGACATCAAAATAAAACTTTTGCAATCTTTCTTTTCAAAACTTGTACAAATACCATGCATCAATTGAATGAAAGTACAATAAAATTTTCTCACTCTTAATTTCTACATTATTATTTGATATAAATATATGATATCTGCTTTTTTATAGTTATTATTAATTGCTTGATTAATATGATAGGTCCTTGATTTAATTGTGAGATTTATCAAAATTAATTAGATAGATCAAGATAATGAGAATTACGTCTCTTATAACTAATTCTAAAATTATTCTTTACAATAGAATCATTAATTGGATATTAGTAATCCAGATAGATCAATATGTATGTGATGGTTTTTATTGGATAAAAAATTAGTTTATCTCGTCAACTAAATAACATACATAGATAATGCATATAATTAAAGATATGATCATTGAATCAACTTATTGGATTATCTTAATAGTTAGAATTATCATAAACGGTCGATATTTTTTTTAAGGACCTAATGTAAGAACTTTCTTTGAATTGAGTTTATCATCGTACATACGTAACTGACAAATTATTTATTTATTTTGATGTTGTGCACCCATGACCTTATTTGTAGTTGTAAAGATATTGAATATGAATAAATGCTTGTGGAATTATTTACTAGCGTAAAATACAATCAACATTATAAATATTCTTGGAGGACTTGCACGAAACAATCTCTTATGAATATAAAGATTTCAAATTCAATTTTGAATTGGATTAGAGAATTCCAATAAGGACTTCTTCACAACAAAAGTTCCTCATTAAGAATTAAATACAGGTTTTTTATTTTTGATGAATTTTCCAATAAGAAAATTGTATGTAGTCTAATTATGGGATTAGATTTATACTCCAAAAAAACCATCGCTTTAACTAAATAGAAAAAAATAGTCATAAATTATGTTAATTTTAAGGGTGATGTAAAACTTAAAAGTGTCCTAATAAGTCTTATTAGAAAAATATTTTGTTGAAAGTGTGTGAGTATAACATCATCTCGAGAGATTTATTTATTTTAAGTTGAAAATTTTCATCATAATATTCTTAATCCAATTTATTCTTGAATTCAAGGAGTTGATAGCAAATATCAATCTTGATATATATAGACATAGATTCTTTTTACTTGATTTGTCTGGAGACTTGAAGTTGATCCTTTGAGGTGCACATAAGTTTTAAATATAAATAAATTTATTCAAATTTTTTTATCTTTTGATGCACATTATTGTGCAATCTAGCATTTACATCATTCCATTTTATATGTTGCTATGAAATATTGCTTCATTTTAATTTTTGTTTGTCTTACTTTTTTTTTAATCTTCATTCCATATAATATATATAAGACTACAAGATTTAAGAGCATTTGGATACATTCAAAGATCATAAAATTGAAAATTATTGCGGTGTAAGAATTGCATATTATATATTTATAGTCGTTTTGTTTCTTTTAAAAAGAATAGTTTATCTATTTATTCTCCCAATTTTATTTTACTTGTTCATATTTGATTTAATACATCTCTTAAAAAATATATAATTAATAAAAATTACAAGTTTATTATATTATTTTATTTTTTAAATATAATAATTGTAAAAATACATT
>JAGDQO010000157.1:0-15247 GCA_018342035.1 Solanum appendiculatum | reverse complement strand
TTTGGGATAGTCTGCCAACATAGTGAATCTATTGTCAAATACCGGTCTTTGTGGGGTTTTGGCCGGTGTCATTGGAGGTAAGACGAATGGTTTCGTCAGAGGTTTTCCTTCTTTCGAAGGAGTATTAGGCTTGAAAGGCCTCATTCTTTCCCTGTAAAAATTCTCTTGTTAGAAAATCTGGTAAAGAGTTATTTTCTCCTTTTATGAAATCTATCTGAAAATCAAAGCTAGATAGTAGAGCTTGCCATCTAGCAAATATTTGTTTTGAAACAAGATTTTTTACATCTTTTTGCAAAATTTCTTTAGCTGATTTACAATCAACTCTTAATAAAAATTCTTTGTTAATTAAATCATCTTGAAATTTTGTGATACATAGCACTATAGACAAGATTTCCTTTTTAACAGTGGAATAGTTCCTCTGGGCAGAATTCCAGATACCAGAAGTGAACCTAACTAATTGTTCAGGAGATTCTGAGGTTTTTCTTTGCTTAAGAATACCTCCATAACCAATATCTGACGCATCGGTTTCTACGATCATAAAGTTATTAGGATTAGGAATACCTAGACATGGAAGACTTTGAACTAATTTCTTAATGGCTATAACAGCCTGAGTTTGTTCAATTCCCCAAGGAATTGGAGTCTTCTTAAGCCTTTTATATAAAGGTTCACAGGTTTGTCTGACTTTAGGTATGAAATCAGCCACATAGTTTAAACTTCCCAAAAATCTCTGCAATTGGGTTTTGTTAGTAATTTCATCAGGAAATTTAGATGAGAACTCGATGGCTCTACAAATAGGTTTATAACTTCCTTGATAAAGGTCATGACCTAAAAATCTGATTGCGGTTTGGAAAAGCTTAATCTTCTTAGCACTGACTACTAGGCCATTTATCTTAACAATCTTAAAGAAAGTATTAAGATGCTTAAAATGAGAATCAATATCATCAGAGAAGATAAGCACATCATCAATATAAACAATCGACATGTAGCTATAATCATTAAAAATGTTATTCATAATATTTTGAAATTCAGATGGGGCATTCTTTAACCCAAAAGGCATGACATTCCATTCATATTGTCCAAACGGGACATTGAAAGCAGTTTTATATTTATCTTTATCAGCAATTTGTATTTGCCAAAACCCAGATTTCATATCAAACTTACTATAGACATTAGCCTTATAAGTTCTTTTTAACAAATCTCTTTTATTAGGTATAGGATACCTAATCCATTTTAAAACAACATTTAAAGGCTTATAATTAATAACCAGTCTAGGTGCTCCTCTTTCTTTTTCAGCACTATTGTTGACATAAAAAGCAGAGCAACTCCAAGGAGATTTAGACACATTAATAATTTTATTTTTTAATAAATTATCAATTTCTATTTTACAATAATCAAGTAATTCATGATTCATTTGAATGGGTCTAGCCTTGGTAGTAATAGCCTGTTCATTAAATCCATCAATGTAAGGCAAATTCACAATATGCTTTTTTCTTTCCCAGAATGCATTTGGAAAATCAGAGCAAATTTCACTTTCAAATTTTTTATGAAGATTGGATATTTTAACTTCCATCTCCGCGATGGCCCGGTTTACTTTAATTGTTATCCTAACTTTTCAATAGACATTAATGATCCTAATGTCATGGACTCTTTGACACTCAATGTCAAAACTGCCGCTCATGCTTAATAAATTATCAATTTCTATTTTACAATAATCAAGTAATTCATGATTCATTTGAATGGGTCTAGCCTTGGTAGTAATAGCCTGTTCATTAAATCCATCAATGTAAGGCAAATTCACAATATGCTGAACTATTCCACTGTTAAAAAGGAAATCTTGTCTATAGTGCTATGTATCACAAAATTTCAAGATGACTTAATTAACAAAGAATTTTTATTAAGAGTTGATTGTAAATCAGCTAAAGAAATTTTGCAAAAAGATGTAAAAAATCTTGTTTCAAAACAAATATTTGCTAGATGGCAAGCTCTACTATCTAGCTTTGATTTTCAGATAGATTTCATAAAAGGAGAAAATAACTCTTTACCAGATTTTCTAACAAGAGAATTAGTTGCCATCTGTGTAGCAAGGCTTGATAAGGGTACCAACTTCAAACTGTTGCTATTAATAATTCTCTTGAAATTATTCGTTTGTTGAATGCTAACGATATTAATCGTTATAAAAATAAATTCAATTATTTGCATATTGGTTTAGTGCAAGTCGCTGTTAAGCCCTTTTTCATCTTCATCATCCTCCGGGGTTTTTGAAGAAGAGGGTGGGTGAGGAGCAGTCCTCGAAGGAGCAGATGGCGAATAAGGAGCCATCCTAGCTGGGACAGACGAACAAGACGCTCTTCTAGAAGCAGTTCTGGATAAAGAATTCTCAAGGAATTTTAGATCTATAGAACCATCAGGGTATTGAATTACCCTTTCAATACGAGATCTCTCTGAATGAGAGTAAAAGGGTTGAGTGATTGCATCAAAATGCCATTCATCGTTAGACAGAATGTCATTCCAATTGATCAATCTAGGGACGAATATTGAACTATGCTCATGATTGGCCTCCATAAGCATGGTTACACCCTTTTGGCTCTCAATTCGAGCCTTTGGTGCCAGAGTAGTAGACATAAGCCGATAATATACTCTGTAAATAATCGCTATTTCTCGAGTATTGGCTTTGCTATTAAGATTTTTAGTTTTGACATTGAGTGTCAAAGAGTCCATGACATTAGGATCATTAATGTCTATTGAAAAGTTAGGATAACAATTAAAGTAAACCGGGCCATCGGCTAGATTACTTTGAAGAACTCCTAACAGCGAATCATCAAAATTAAGAAATCTGTCATCTCTAAGGAGGACACAAATAGGAATATCTAAGCCTTTCCTGAACAGGGGCTTAACAGCGACTTGCACTAAACCAATATGCAAATAATTGAATTTATTTTTATAACGATTAATATCGTTAGCATTCAACAAACGAATAATTTCAAGAGAATTATTAATAGCAACAGTTTGGCGCCACTATTTAAAATATGTTGATTTGTATCCATTTTTAAAACATACTGTCTTAAGGGCTTACAGACAAGTTTTATAATCAGTATATGAACAACTAATTCAAACAAGATCAAACAATAATAATATGATAATATGCAAAGAGATATTAAAGATCTAGAACTTAGTTTCTAAGGGAGGTTCTCTTGGGTTTACACCTGTTCTTTCTCTAGAGTTATCTTGGCTACGGGATCACCATGCAAGGTCTAACGCTCTCCTAGCTTAACGACCTATTCAATTCGGCTAGCCAACGTATGAACCGGGTATTATTCGGTTACCTCACACACATAGAGAAGAATGGACACCTCACACCAGTTATAGAAACAAGTTTAAGAACATAATATCAAAATACATATTAAAATATTAAAACAGTTTAATCAAAGCTTAAATAAGTAATTCATAAACTAATATAAACTTTGTCATGCCCCAGACAGTATATTTTAAAAATGGATACAAATCAACATATTTTAAATAGTGTTAATTTGTCTTCACAAGCAACTAAGATTGCTAAACTTGAAAATGATCTTCAAAACTGGAATATACCAGAAGAACCTTTTAAAGCTATATATCATTTAGGTAAATTTAATTTATTCGTTAATCACAATATTAAAACTTGTGAATCAACTGTTGCTATTAATAATTCTCTTGAAATTATTCGTTTGTTGAATGCTAACGATATTAATCGTTATAAAAATAAATTCAATTATTTGCATATTGGTTTAGTGCAAGTTGCTGTTAAGCCCCTGTTCATGAAAGGCTTAGATATTCCTATTTGTGTCCTCCTTAGAGATGACAGATTTCTTAATTTTGATGATTCGCTGTTAGGAGTTCTTCAAAGTAATCTAGCCGATGGCCCGGTTTACTTTAATTGTTATCCTAACTTTTCAATAGACATTAATGATCCTAATGTCATGGACTCTTTGACACTCAATGTCAAAACTAAAAATCTTAATAGCAAAGCCAATACTCGAGAAATAGCGATTATTTACAGAGTATATTATCGGCTTATGTCTACTACTCTTGCACCAAAGGCTCAAATTGAGAGCCAAAAGGGTGTAACAATGCTCATGGAGGCCAATCATGAGCATAGTTCAATATTCGTTCCTAGATTGATCAATTGGAATGACATTCTGTCTAACGACGAATGGCATTTTGATGCTATCACTCAACCTTTTTCCTCTCATTCAGAGAGATCTCGCATTGAAAGGGTAATTCAATACCCTGATGGTTCTATAGATCTAAAAGTCCTTGAGAATTCTTTATCCAGAACTGCTTCTAGAAGAGCGTCTTGTTCGTCTGTCCCAGCTAGGATGGCTCCTTATTCGCCATCTGCTCCTTCGAGGACTGCTCCTCACCCACCCTCTTCTTCAAAAACCCCGGAGGATGATGAAGATAAAAAACTTATCCGTAGAGATAATGACAAAGGAAAAGTTACTGGTGTGGATTTTTCGGGAAATGTCCCTAAAGTTTTTTATCAAGAAATTCCTGGTAGTCCTACAGCCAGTGAAATGGAACCACCTCCAAATCAAAAAGATTCTATACCTGATCATTTAAAGATAATCAAATCTGAAAAGGATTTTATTCCTAATCCTCAGACTCTGCAAGAATCTTGGACTCATCCTCATAACCAAATCAACAGAGATTGGTATAAGGCTACTTATACTCTCAAAGAAAGAGAGAATTTTGCAAACTCTTGGATGTTGGATATGAAAAGAATCCAATGTGAAATAGATTTCTTCAAATGGTTTGAAATGACCGGAAAAATTGATAATCAGAAAGACTCTCTTAAAGTCATTATCAATAAATGGTATACTACTTCAAACAAGGTTGTTGAAAGCATTACTCCTCCTCTTGAAGGAATAAATATCCCTATTTCCGGAACTATTATAAAAGCTTCTCCTTTCAAAATCCTCTCTGAAGAAAAACCTTCTGTCCTTGCCACCAATCTTGAAATCAACAAGATTATAGAACAGAATAATTATACAAATCAAATTCTTCATGTTGTTTCTAGACAAATTGAAAATTCCAAAGAAAGAGCCTCTTTTTCAGGAAGGCCTGTCCCTCTATCTTCTACAAACATGAGTCAGAAAATAGACCCAAATCCTATATTCAAAATCAATGAATTTTCCAGAGAAAATTATCCTAAGCTCAAAAATACCTTTGATATATCTGACAATATTTTAGATAAAATCAATGAAAAACTTGCCAATTTCTCTATATCGGGAAAAAATAAGAAAGCCTCTTCCATTCCTACTACAGAAGAATTTCGTCAATCTGTTATTGGTGGTAAAAAAGTTGCTACCATAAAAGAGAAAGATGATCTTGTCCAAAAACTCTCCAATGATAGATTTCATAACCGAAAAAACTATCATTAAAGACCTTCCTTCCCTGATCTCCAGTATGAGGAAAATGCTTTTCTCTCCACTTCTTCTCATGAAGGAAGTAGTATTACTGAATGGAACATAGATGGTCTTGCAGAACCTCAAATATACAACAAGCTCCACGAGATGGGAATAGCAATCACAGCTTATAAAATAAGAAATTCATCTGATAAGGAAGCTGCTTCTATGATTGTTGCAGGATTTACTGGTATGATTAAACATTGGTGGGATAATTATGTTTCGGAAGAAACTAAGAAAATTATCTATGAAGCTCATGCTACTGAGATAGTAGTTAAGATGGAAGGAACTACTGAAGTTCCAACTTAAGTGGTTAAAGAAGATGCATGTGCTACCCTTCTATACCACATTGCTAAACATTTTATAGGAGAACCAAAATTGTTTCAGGATAGGAGTCTCCAAATCCTTAACAATATTAGTTGTCCTTCTTTAGATGATTTCACCTGGTATAAGTATAATTTTATGCAAAAGGTTATGATTAGACCAGACTGTAACTTAGACTTTTGGAAAGAAAGATTTGTTAGCGGTCTCCCTCCTCTCTTTGCCGATAAGGTAAGAACCAAAATCCAAGATAGAAATGATGGAAAAATTCCTTATGATCAAATGACATATGGTGATCTTATTAGTGTAATAAACACTGTAGGATTAGAACTTTGCACAGACATTAAGTTGAAGCATCAACTTAAAAAAGAAAAATCTTCGTCTAGAAGAGAATTGGGAAGTTTCTGCCAAGACTTCGGATTTGTTACTTTAACCCCTCCTTCTAGGAAACTTAGAAAGGAAAGCAAAGATAGTAAAAAAACTCATCGCAGCAAGTCTAGAAGAACTTCTGATAAAGAATATAAAAAATCGTCCAAAAGAAGAAAAGGACGAAAAGGATTTAAGAAATCCAAAGAGGATGTATGTTGGACTTGCGGAAAGACTGGCCATAGAGCTAATGAATGCAGATCTGGCAAACAAAAGAGAATCAACAGTCTCGAGATTGATGATGAAATTAAAGAGAAACTCTTTTCTATCCTTGAAGAACCTTTATCCGATTCTTCAAATAACTCTGCTGAATATAGCGACGAAGAAAATATCAACGTTGACTATGATTCAGATTCCAGCCAATCCGGTAGAGATTGTAACTGCACAGAAGCATTCTGTGTCTGTGAAAGTATTCCTCAAATTAGAGTCCTTAGCAATGACTCCAAAGAAGCTTGGCGTCGACATTATCGAGCATATTGATAATGAAGAAGCTAGGAAAAAATATCTTGTAGAACTCAAGAACCTCATTCTCAACCAAAAGGAAAAGCCTAAAGCTCGCCCTATGGTTGAACCCTTCAGCATGAAACAAATCATGAACAGGTTCGAAAGAAATGCCGAGCCTTCTATATCTGATCTTCATTTAGAAGTCAAAACTCTTAAAGAAGAAATCAGAGACATTAAGTCTAGACTTGGAAAAGTCGAAACTGATGCCATTGCTGATAAAATCTTAAAAGAGATTGATAAGCAAGACTTTAATGAAGAAACTAAAGATGAACCTGAAAAGGATAACCTTGATTATCCTCCTTTTCAGATTGATCTTAGTGCTGAACCAACTCCTAATATCGCTTCTACCTCTAGTCCAGGTATCGATGTTATTACCTCTGTCAGACCTCAGAGTCATCATATTCCTATTAAAATTGTTGTTAATAAGAACTTTGTTATTAATAAAATAGCTTTACTTGACAGTGGTGCAGATAGAAATTGCATTGTTAAAGGTATTGTTCCTACAAAGTACTTAGAGAAAAGTACTTCTAAACTATATTCTGCTACTGGTGAGTTGCTGAAAATTAATTATAAGCTTTCTAAAGCTCATATTTGCAATAATAGTATCTGTTTAACCAATGATTTTATTATTACTGAAGATATTAATGAAGATATCATTCTTGGAATTCCTTTTATCACTCAGATAAAACCTTTCATTACTAATCTTAATGGTATTACTACTTCTATTTTGGGAAAAGAGTTACATTTTCCATTTGTTAAAACTCTTTCTCAAGATGAAAGTAATTTTATCAGAGATAAGACCGTTTTTAGAATAAACTCTTTATCTCAACATGTTAATTTTCTCAAAGAAGAAATAAAAATTAAAAAAATTGAGCAAATTTTAAAAACCCCGGAGATGGAAGTTAAAATATCCAATCTTCATAAAAAATTTGGATATTTTAACTTCCATTGGTGAACCCGACGTGAATCGAACACGCAACCTTCTGATCGACCTTTGGCCTCTACTTTTCTCAAGAGTCAAGTTGCTATTCATAATCAGGGTCCACATAAGACTGTGCAATTCCTTTTAGGTCGCACATGTCTCCATTACTGCTGCCCGAAGATGCTGCATCGCTGACGAGTTGCATGATTTGTGTCTCTGTATAATCTTCAAGATTATCCATAGCCTTTTTAAGCTTAGCTTTAAGTTCTTCTTTAGAAGTCTTGATTTTACCCGGTCTGACGACTGGAGTATTAACGATGGGTTTTCCAACTGGCTTGGGAGTCCATCCTTTGATCATAACTTCTTTGGCTAAGAAGCGGATTTTATCTATTTCTACCTTGGTAAGATTCCAAGAAATAATATAAGAAATTCTTTTCTGAATAAAAAACTTACATAGTTTAATATATTCTGGGAGAGTAGATAGCTCCGGATTATTCTGAAACTCACTGAACTTGACATGGAATTGTTGTGGCAATATCTGCAGATTTCCCCCAAAAATGTTCCACCATTCGTAGAACCATTTAGGAATAATTGTTTTAATTACCTGGGGGCAATATTTGACAAACCAAGTATGTCTTGGTCGGAGGTACATGAAATTAAACCAGGCTGATTTGTAATCATGCCAATTGTATGTTTGTGGCCTATGAGGCATTGTTAATGACACTGGAGTGTGTAAATGATCCGTATACCATTCGAACGGAGACAAGATTCTCTTGATTGTGAACCTGGAGTATCTGATGAAGTCAGGGTTTTGATCATCCCTGTTATGTTCAATCTCGATGGATTCGGTATCTACCAAAATAGCTTCATAAAACTTTCTGGTTTTGTAGGAACAGTCTGTATCAACAAAGTTGCCATCTGTGTAGCAAGGCTTGATAAGGGTACCAACTTCAAAGTTTTCAAATTCTCTATCTAAAGCAAGTAAAGGTAACATTTGGGTTGTTACAAAATCAAAATTTTCTTCTTTTGGGATAGAAGTTTGAGTAGGAGTAGGAGTAGGTATTTCAGGCTTAACAGCTTGGGCAAAAGACTCAGGGGTCTTCATAGTATAATTGTCTTTAGTTTGGACATTAGAGCTTGAAGCTCCTGGAGTTAAAGGTCTGTTTGGCCTTAATTGTATCAATTTGGTAGGATTAGGGGGAGGAGCAGGCAATTTGGGATAGTCTGCCAACATAGTGAATCTATTGTCAAATACCGGTCTTTGTGGGGTTTTTGCCGGTGTCATTGGAGGTAAGACGAATGGTTTCGTCAAAGGTTTTCCTTCTTTCGAAGGAGTATTAGGCTTGAAAGGCCTCATTCTTTCCCTGTAAAAATTCTCTTGTTAGAAAATCTGGTAAAGAGTTATTTTCTCCTTTTATGAAATCTATCTGAAAATCAAAGCTAGATAGTAGAGCTTGCCATCTAGCAAATATTTGTTTTGAAACAAGATTTTTTACATCTTTTTGCAAAATTTCTTTAGCTGATTTACAATCAACTCTTAATAAAAATTCTTTGTTAATTAAGTCATCTTGAAATTTTGTGATACATAGCACTATAGACAAGATTTCCTTTTTAACAGTGGAATAGTTCTTCTGGGCAGAATTCCAGATACCAGAAGTGAACCTAACTAATTGTTCAGGAGATTCTGAGGTTTTTCTTTGCTTAAGAATACCTCCATAACCAATATCTGACGCATCGGTTTCTACGATCATAAAGTTATTAGGATTAGGAATACCTAGACATGGAAGACTTTGAACTAATTTCTTAATGGCTATAACAGCCTGAGTTTGTTCAATTCCCCAAGGAATTGGAGTCTTCTTAAGCCTTTTATATAAAGGTTCACAGGTTTGTCTGACTTTAGGTATGAAATCAGCCACATAGTTTAAACTTCCCAAAAATCTCTGCAATTGGGTTTTGTCAGTAATTTCATCAGGAAATTTAGATGAGAACTCGATGGCTCTACAAATAGGTTTATAACTTCCTTGATAAAGGTCATGACCTAAAAATCTGATTGCGGTTTGGAAAAGCTTAATCTTCTTAGCACTGACTACTAGGCCATTTATCTTAACAATCTTAAAGAAAGTATTAAGATGCTTAAAATGAGAATCAATATCATCAGAGAAGATAAGCACATCATCAATATAAACAATCGACATGTAGCTATAATCATTAAAAATGTTATTCATAATATTTTGAAATTCAGATGGGGCATTCTTTAACCCAAAAGGCATGACATTCCATTCATATTGTCCAAACGGGACATTGAAAGCAGTTTTATATTTATCTTTATCAGCAATTTGTATTTGCCAAAACCCAGATTTCATATCAAACTTACTATAGACATTAGCCTTATAAGTTCTTTTTAACAAATCTCTTTTATTAGGTATAGGATACCTAATCCATTTTAAAACAGCATTTAAAGGCTTATAATTAATAACCAGTCTAGGTGCTCCTCTTTCTTTTTCAGCACTATTGTTGACATAAAAAGCAGAGCAACTCCAAGGAGATTTAGACACATTAATAATTTTATTTTTTAATAAATTATCAATTTCTATTTTACAATAATCAAGTAATTCATGATTCATTTGAATGGGTCTAGCCTTGGTAGTAATAGCCTGTTCATTAAATCCATCAATGTAAGGCAAATTCACAATATGCTTTTTTCTTTCCCAGAATGCATTTGGAAAATCAGAGCAAATTTCACTTTCGAATTTTTTATGAAGATTGGATATTTTAACTTCCATCTCCGGGGTTTTTAAAATTTGCTCAATTTTTTTAATTTTTATTTCTTCTTTGAGAAAATTAACATGTTGAGATAAAGAGTTTATTCTAAAAACGGTCTTATCTCTGATAAAATTACTTTCATCTTGAGAAAGAGTTTTAACAAATGGAAAATGTAACTCTTTTCCCAAAATAGAAGTAGTAATACCATTAAGATTAGTAATGAAAGGTTTTATCTGAGTGATAAAAGGAATTCCAAGAATGATATCTTCATTAATATCTTCAGTAATAATAAAATCATTGGTTAAACAGATACTATTATTGCAAATATGAGCTTTAGAAAGCTTATAATTAATTTTCAGCAACTCACCAGTAGCAGAATATAGTTTAGAAGTACTTTTCTCTAAGTACTTTGTAGGAACAATACCTTTAACAATGCAATTTCTATCTGCACCACTGTCAAGTAAAGCTATTTTATTAATAACAAAGTTCTTATTAACAACAATTTTAATAGGAATATGATGACTCTGAGGTCTGACAGAGGTAATAACATCGATACCTGGACTAGAGGTAGAAGCGATATTAGGAGTTGGTTCAGCACTAAGATCAATCTGAAAAGGAGGATAATCAAGGTTATCCTTTTCAGGTTCATCTTTAGTTTCTTCATTAAAGTCTTGCTTATCAATCTCTTTTAAGATTTTATCAGCAATGGCATCAGTTTCGACTTTTCCAAGTCTAGACTTAATGTCTCTGATTTCTTCTTTAAGAGTTTTGACTTCTAAATGAAGATCAGATATAGAAGGCTCGGCATTTCTTTCGAACCTGTTCATGATTTGTTTCATGCTGAAGGGTTCAACCATAGGGCGAGCTTTAGGCTTTTCCTTTTGGTTGAGAATGAGGTTCTTGAGTTCTACAAGATATTTTTTCCTAGCTTCTTCATTATCAATATGCTCGATAATGTCGAAGAGAGCTTCTTTGGAGTCATTGCTAAGGACTCTAATTTGAGGAATACTTTCACAGACACAGAATGCTTCTGTGCAGTTACAATCTCTACCGGATTGGCTGGAATCTGAATCATAGTCAACGTTGATATTTTCTTCGTCGCTATATTCAGCAGAGTTATTTGAAGAATCGGATAAAGGTTCTTCAAGGATAGAAAAGAGTTTCTCTTTAATTTCATCATCAATCTCGAGACTGTTGATTCTCTTTTGTTTGCCAGATCTGCATTCATTAGCTCTATGGCCAGTCTTTCCGCAAGTCCAACATACATCCTCTTTGGATTTCTTAAATCCTTTTCGTCCTTTTCTTCTTTTGGACGATTTTTTATATTCTTTATCAGAAGTTCTTCTAGACTTGCTGCGATGAGTTTTTTTTACTATCTTTGCTTTCCTTTCTAAGTTTCCTAGAAGGAGGGGTTAAAGTAACAAATCCGAAGTCTTGGCAGAAACTTCCCAATTCTCTTCTAGACGAAGATTTTTCCTTTTTAAGTTGATGCTTCAACTTAATGTCTGTGCAAAGTTCTAATCCTACAGTGTTTATTACACTAATAAGATCACCATATGTCATTTGATCATAAGGAATTTTTCCATCATTCCTATCTTGGATTTTGGTTCTTACCTTATCGGCAAAGAGAGGAGGGAGACCGCTAACAAATCTTTCTTTCCAAAAGTCTAAGTTACAGTCTGGTCTAATCATAACCTTTTGCATAAAATTATACTTATACCAGGTGAAATCGTCTAAGGAAGGACAACTAATATTGTTAAGGATTTGGAGACTCCTATCCTGAAACAATTTTGGTTCTCCTATAAAATGTTTGGCAATGTGGTATAGAAGGGTAGCACAGGCATCTTCTTTAACCACTTCAGTTGGAACTTCAGTAGTTCCCTCCATCTTAACTACTATCTCCGTAGCATGAGCTTCGTAGATAATTTTCTTAGTTTCTTCCGAAACATAATTATCCCACCAATGTTTAATCATACCAGTGAATCCTGCAACAATCATAGAAGCAGCTTCCTTATCAGATGAATTTCTTATTTTATAAGCTGTGATTGCTATTCCCATCTCGTGGAGCTTGTTGTATATTTGATGTTCTGCAAGACCATCTATGTTCCATTCAGTAATACTACTTCCTTCATGAGAAGAAGTGGAGAGAAAAGCATTTTCCTCATACTGGAGATCAGGGAAGGAAGGTCTTTTATGATAGTTTTTTCGGTTATGAAATCTATCATTGGAGAGTTTTTGGACAAGATCATCTTTCTCTTTTATGGTAGCAACTTTTTTACCACCAATAACGGATTGACGAAATTCTTCTGTAGTAGGAATGGAAGAGGCTTTCTTATTTTTTCCCGATATAGAGAAATTGGCAAGTTTTTCATTGATTTTATCTAAAATATTGTCAGATATATCAAAGGTATTTTTGAGCTTAGGATAATTTTCTCTGGAAAATTCATTGATTTTGAATATAGGATTTGGGTCTATTTTCTGACTCATGTTTGTAGAAGATAGAGGGACAGGCCTTCCTGAAAAAGAGGCTCTTTCTTTGGAATTTTCAATTTGTCTAGAAACAACATGAAGAATTTGATTTGTATAATTATTCTGTTCTATAATCTTGTTGATTTCAAGATTGGTGGCAAGGACAGAAGGTTTTTCTTCAGAGAGGATTTTGAAAGGAGAAGCTTTTATAATAGTTCCGGAAATAGGGATATTTATTCCTTCAAGAGGAGGAGTAATGCTTTCAACAACCTTGTTTGAAGTAGTATACCATTTATTGATAATGACTTTAAGAGAGTCTTTCTGAGTATCAATTTTGCCGGTCATTTCAAACCATTTGAAGAAATCTATTTCACATTGGATTCTTTTCATATCCAACATCCAAGAGTTTGCAAAATTCTCTCTTTCTTTGAGAGTATAAGTAGCCTTATACCAATCTCTGTTGATTTGGTTATGAGGATGAGTCCAAGATTCTTGCAGAGTCTGAGGATTAGGAATAAAATCCTTTTCAGATTTGATCATCTTTAAATGATCAGGTATAGAATCTTTTTGATTTGGAGGTGGTTCCATTTCACTGGCTGTAGGACTACCAGGAATTTCTTGATAAAAAACTTTAGGGACATTTCCCGAAAAATCCACACCAGTAACTTTTCCTTTGTCATTATCTCTACGGATAAGTTTTTCATCTTCATCATCCTCCGGGGTTTTTGAAGAAGAGGGTGGGTGAGGAGCAGTCCTCGAAGGAGCAGATGGCGAATAAGGAGCCATCCTAGCTGGGACAGACGAACAAGACGCTCTTCTAGAAGCAGTTCTGGATATAGAATTCTCAAGGAATTTTAGATCTATAGAACCATCAGGGTATTGAATTACCCTTTCAATGCGAGATCTCTCTGAATGAGAGGAAAAAGGTTGAGTGATAGCATCAAAATGCCATTCGTCGTTAGACAGAATGTCATTCCAATTGATCAATCTAGGAACGAATATTGAACTATGCTCATGATTGGCCTCCATGAGCATTGTTACACCCTTTTGGCTCTCAATTCGAGCCTTTGGTGCAAGAGTAGTAGACATAAGCCGATAATATACTCTGTAAATAATCACTATTTCTCGAGTATTGGCTTTGCTATTAAGATTTTTAGTTTTGACATTGAGTGTCAAAGAGTCCATGACATTAGGATCATTAATGTCTATTGAAAAGTTAGACATTAGGGCCAATAACTGGCCGCCGATCCGTTATTGGCCCTAATCTAGAGACTGTTGATTCTCTTTTGTTTGCCGGATCTGCATTCATTAGCTCTATGGCCAGTCTTTCCGCAAGTCCAACATACATCCTCTTTGGATTTCTTAAATCCTTTTCGTCCTTTTCTTCTTTTGGACGATTTTTTATATTCTTTATCAGAAGTTCTTCTAGACTTCTGGCGATGAGTTTTTTTACTATCTTTGCTTTCGCCTTTCTAGTTTCCTAGAAGGAGGGGTTTAAGCATAACAAATCCGAAGTCGTTGGCACAGAAACTCCCAAATTCTCTCTAGATTCGAAGATTTTTCCTTTTTAAGTTGATGCTTCAACTTAATGTCTGTGCAAAGTTCTAATCCTACAGTGTTTATTACACTAATAAGATCACCATATGTCATTTGATCATAAGTAATTTTTCCATCATTCCTATCTTGGATTTTGGTTCTTACCTTATCGGCAAAGAGAGGAGGGAGACCGCTAACAAATCTTTCTTTCCAAAAGTCTAAGTTACAGTCTGGTCTAATCATAACCGTTTGCATAAAATTATACTTATACCAGGTGAAATCGTCTAAGGAAGGACAACTAATATTGTTAAGGATTTGGAGACTCCTATCCTGAAACAATTTTGGTTCTCCTATAAAATGTTTGGCAATGTGGTATAGAAGGGTAGCACAGGCATCTTCTTTAACCACTTCAGTTGGAACTTCAGTAGTTCCCTCCATCTTAACTACTATCTCAGTAGCATGAGCTTCGTAGATAATTTTCTTAGTTTCTTCCGAAACATAATTATCCCACCAATGTTTAATCATACCAGTGAATCCTGCAATAATCATAGAAGCAGCTTCCTTATCAGATGAATTTCTTATTTTATAAGCTGTGATTGCTATTCCCATCTCGTGGAGCTTGTTGTATATTTGATGTTCTGCAAGACCATCTATGTTCCATTCAGTAATACTACTTCCTTCATGAGAAGAAGTGGAGAGAAAAGCATTTTCCTCATACTGGAGATCAGGGAAGGAAGGTCTTTTATGATAGTTTTTTCGGTTATGAAATCTATCATTGGAGAGTTTTTGGACAAGATCATCTTTCTCTTTTATGGTAGCAACTTTTTTACCACCAATAACAGATTGACGAAATTCTTCTGTA
>JAGDQO010000156.1:0-42343 GCA_018342035.1 Solanum appendiculatum | reverse complement strand
AAAAAAGAAGAAAAAGAATAAATATGAAAAATTAAAAAAAAAAAAAAACACAAAATAGATTTTTGAGTGTAGTAAAGAAGATGATTTTCAATGGGAAGGGGGAGAGGGGGGGGGGGGAAGGTATCATCACGGTCCTCCACCTTTTTTCACCAAAAAAATGGATACCAACACTCATATTTTATATTTTTTTCTCTCTTCCTCCCCCCCCTTTTCTCCCAAAACAACACCAAAGTAGGAAAAAGAAAATCTGAAATAATTAAATATAAAAAAATAGATTAAGAAAAACATAATAAAGTATTGTTGGGTGTAATGGAGAAGACAACTCCCATCGCGGTGGGGGAGGGGGGGGTTTAAATTGATTTTTTTAGAATTTAGTTTTTATTTTATTTACTAATTAGATTTTAAAATAATTTAATTTGTTTTACTTAAAATAACACATGTAATCATTTAATTGGTTGTTTGTCACGTCATCAACAAGTGTATTACACTCTCCTTCAATTATTTGGTAATTGTCAAAAAAGTGTCAAAATGATACAACGGAGCCTGACATGAGGTATTTAAAATTAACAAACCTTAGTTAAGATGTCTAAGTGAAAATTGATCCAACTTTAGGTGCTCATTGATTAGTGTCCTCTTAAGAAGGAATACCCAACTTCTGGGGTCAGCTTCGATCACGAGGAGAGAAGAGCGGACCATTGAAAGTCTCAATTCCTATCCGCCCAAGGTAGAGAGTTCGGGTATTTTCTTTTCTTGGATCTTATCGATCTATGCCCTTTAGGTCTATGGGGTATCCCCTTTTCCGCTTTTCTTTCTTTCATCTTCCTAATGGGTTCAGCCTTATTAATTCAAAGTCTTAAATGTATTCTTTCATAAAACATCTGTGAAATGTGGAAAAAGATAATATCAACATCCCTAGACTTAGTCACAAGTGTACAAAACTCTAAGATCTCAAAATATAAAACAAATACTTCATTGTATGAGAATTATGAAGACATAGACAAACATAAATATAGAAAGTATGGAGATTGCAGAACAACCAAGCAACTACCTGCAAAACTATGTGAACGATCTGAATAGCCGCGACGATAACCTACCACTCGTACTGATAACCCGCACGATAAGGTGCATAAAAAAGGATGCAAAACTATGTACATCTAGAACAACAATTATCATGTGATATCATCATAATTCAACTTCGAATTCATAAAAAAGAGTAAAAATCATCAATTACCATGTACATGATGAAAATAAGCCGCATATCCTTTAAATCATGCTCAGAAGCCAAGAAATCATCCCACACAATAATAAAATAGTCAATTAACCTATATGGTGAAATCGATACCCAGATAAATTCTCATCATCTCATTTATATAGGACCCTAGTATCCATTATTATACCTAATTTTAATTAAACAATAAACTAAACTTCATAAACAAAAAAAAAAATCAACTTACCTTAACCAATGTCTGAAAAGTCAAATTATGACTTTGACATTCCTTAAAGTCTGCAAACTTTCTCAATCTAGTCAAATATATAATCTAGGTGAATAAAGAAGTTAGTAGATACCTATATTATCATACAAATAATTGACTCAAATTTGATCAAAAAGTCAACCCTTTGTTCCTCAAACTTCACAAACTCAACCAATGACCCAAGGGAATCATTATGCTTTATAGACTCACCAGACCACTTTATGCAGGTGATCCTTACCACTTTGCTCATGTTAACTATTATGAGTTTTATTCATATTTAAACATCACATGCATGACACTATACGTGTTACATTATTCTAACCATCAACGAACCACCCAAACGGGTCATTACAACCTAATGGAACCATCAAACCTCATATATGAACTAGTTAGCTCAAAATTAATTTTGACTTCTCAAAATAGAATTTCTTCTCTAATACGCATCCGGTTGTCTCAGAAACTATGTCACCCATCCCGATATATTATAAACCGCATAATAAAGTAATGGTAAAAGTTAAATTTGGGATAATGTTTCGAAAACACAGAACAACCATGTGGATCGTTATAAGATTAATTACTCCTTATTAATTAGGAGTGGGAGTTGAGGTGTACGAACGCTGCACTATTAAATTGTACAAAAGGCATCATGAATTGTACTATATATGTTTGGCCTACTTTACTGTTGAATCAACACGTGGAATGTGCATGTTTCAATATTTTAGATACACAATAATTCCCTATAATTTTCAATCACTCCACTCCTCTAATTCTCTCTCTTTTTCTGCTCTCTAAGTTTGTTTGGCTATCATTTTCTTTAGGTAAATTTTTCTTATTCCTCTGATTTTCTTTGCATCTTCATGTCTCCTCTTATTATGGTAAGAATTCTTTCATAAATTCCGTCTTTTTTTACTCTACATTCTGGTTGCTACAATTTTCTAGCCTCTGTTGTGTTGGTTAAGTTTTCTCCCATGTTTCTTTGTTTTTTTTCCTTGTCCTGTCTTTACATTTTCACTTTTCACTCTTCACTTCTCGATTTCCTTGAAAATTTTGTTTTCTTTCCCAATTTTGAATTTTCTGTTGTTTTGAATAATTTCTTGCTACATTTGTACATGCACGTTTGGATTCGTTCGTGACATTTACCTGTTGAAGTCATCTTTTCGTTTCTAACCTAATTTTTTACACAACATTTTTCTGTATCATCATGTTGAAAATATTCTGTATTCTAAAAAGTTTTTATTATTGGTCAATATGGTACTTTGTGGCTAAGGATAAAATTGACTTGGCAGGTCCATATGATGGTATATGGCTCTTCATATGAAGTGGCATGGCTGTCAAATGCTTTTCACATTTGTATCCAAAGCCTCACCTTTGTTGCTGCTGCTATAAATAGGAGTCGAAGGCTTCACAGAGAGAAGTAAAACGAAGCAATTCACTATGTTATGACTCGTGGTACAGGCTCTAATGTTCATTATGTTGTGAATGTGAAGACCGAGAGAAGCACTAATTCTACCTCCTTTTACATTTAGAGTTGGTGGAAGGTGTTGAGTTGAAACCTCGCCATATATATTTCAACCTGCAGAGTTTTAGGAATGCATGTTGTAAGAGAGCGTACGAAGTCACTCGACTCAAAAGAGAGGAATAAAAACCAACATTTCGAATTTTGGAGTTTTGACTTTTGATGTGACGTGATTACATATTAGATCTCCGCAATTTATGTTGCTTAGACTCATCAAAAATATTGATGGGTATGTGTCGGATTCTTTAAAATAATGTATTTTTTAAAGACTCGATCGACACGAATGTGGCAAAGTCGGCAATTGTATTTTAAGATGAATAGAATAGTTAACATATATTGCTGGTCGTAAGATGAGACTTAAGATATTTTTATTACTCCTCCGGTTGTTATATTTCTACATGCTTATTTTTTTTTAAATCAAGCTGCTAACTTGAATTTCTTATTCCTTAGAACAAAGTGCTTAAATACCATTATGCTCCCTTAAATGGTATGAGTTTCATTATGCTATTATTTATGGATCCATTATTTATGGCATGTGCAGATTTTTCTTGATCAAGATTTAATATGTTGGGCCAGTGCTAGCACGGCCTTCTCCCTTCTAGTATGTATATATGCAAAGGTAGTTGTCCTGAATGATTTGCACTAACCTATATTTTGTGTTTGATAGTACCTAATCCAACGAGTTAGCAACACGTAGCTCTAACTAATTTTGGGAAGATAGTTTTTTTTTTTTGAATCAAAATGGAGTGGCAAATTCTTTTTTTTTATACCACTAGACACTTGATCTTTTATTAACATAAAAATCCTCAATAGGGATAAGTACAAACAATGGGGGTTAGGTCTTATCTTACCAATCCTAATAAGGTTATGAACCTTTACTAATTAACAAGCATGAATAAAATAAGAATTAGAGAGAACTAGGTATTCTATGACTATCATTGAGTTTGTAATACACTCTATGATGATATTAAATGAGGATACTTAAATAATGCAAAAATATAAAAGCCGAGAAGAAGTTGTGTTATAAACCTCAATCTTCCTTTTACAAATGTGTGAATTAAGAAAAATAGGTTGCCCGTCTAAAGTAACCTGAAGTATTTTCCTTTTGTCGTCTTCTTCAAATCTATCCAATAATACTTGATAGTTCATCAGTTCTTCTTGGGTTTATTGGATCTTGTTAAATATTCTATTGACACTGTCATATGATTTTGCTTTGCCAGTTGCATAGGTAATTGCCTTGGAACAAACTCCTCAGTCACTTTACCATCCCAACTGTGTTGCCTACCATGTGTCTTTTTTTTTTCTTTTGTTACTTCCACTTCTTTGACGCCTAGGTGAGATATCTCCATCCCTAACCACTTTATCAAAACACTCGTCCAGTATATTATCTTCCTCATCCTCATCAAAAAAATCATCGCCAAATCAATAGCATAAGCATTAGTGGGACAAAATCATGATGCTAAGACCTCTAATTCATTCTTATTTGCAATCACACCTTGAGACACAAATTCTAAAGCTTGTGGACTTAATTTTCCATTCAAAAGAGGAGGTGAAACCTGCTCTTCTTCATCAACCAAATCAGCCCACCTAGGAGCACTCATCTCTCCCTGTTTTTCATTTGAAATAATCAAATTATTTATGAGATTAGCTTGAGAAGGTGATGATATACCTTTCACCAAATATTTTTCATTCTCTTTGGACAAAATAAGACACTACTTCTACTAACAAAATAAGACACTACTTCTACTATCTTTAGCTTCAAATATAATAGATGTATGTTGGCTCAACTACTGCTTGCTCCCTTGTAGTTATATTCTGTTATATATAATATTTTCTTACCAAAAGAACTGTTTGTAATAAATTAAAAAATTTCAAGTTCCGTTTCTGCCCATTTTTTAAGAGGTTCTTGATACATAGATGGCAGCGTGGAGAAATTTGGGTAAAACTAGCCCCTTTTCCCCTTTGTAGTATATTTAATAACAATATATATTATTAATTTGTAAGGAATTTTGTTATGAACCAAGTCCAGCCCAATGTGGATACCAAGGTCACACAAGTAGTCACTGGCTGACAAGAGCTATTGGGCCAAGAATAAGCAATAGGGCTAGGTTAAGAGCTATTGGGCCAAGAACAAGCAATAGGGCTAGGTTAATTTGGGATCCGGGTTGAATAGTGGGTATGAGAACGGTTCCATCAAAAAGGGTAGTGATATGTGATTTAGGGATTATGCAAATTATTGAGTAAAGACTCTAATTCTCTCATCTCCATTCTTAGTCGAGCTTCTCATCTCCTTCTATCTCTATATTTTGTGATCATCTTTCCCTTCGGTTAACCTTCTCAGTTTCATTTTAAGGACGTTAGTTGTTATTAGCTTGTTGTTTCCATTTCTCAATTGTATTTTGTGTTCTTCAGTGATTATAATACGTATCATTGTTGTGTTGGTAACTTGAGTTGTTACATTGGTGCTTTCATTTTTGCACTCTAATGGCAGTGATGGTATTAGATCGATTCAGCGGTGCTGGTAATTTAGAGGACTGTATTTATAGGGCAGAACGATACTTCACTTTCATGGGCTTCTCTGAGGAATATTGGCTACCTCTTCCTTCCTTATATCTCGATGGTGAGGCCCTCGAGTGGTTCCGTTGGATGTTTCGCAACAAACAATTTTTTGATTGGAATCATTTCAAAGAAAAGTTAGCATTGCGTTTTCAGAAAGAAACCTATGCAAAGTCTTCTGTGGTGGATGCTCAAATTACCAGTATTCTCACGTTGCTTCAGAAGATTGAGAACAAATATTCATTTACGTCTCAGCAGGTTGTAGTAGAAGATATTAGGATTAGTGCTGCCACATTCTTTAGCGGAGAGATGACGTCTCCTTTGACCGAAGAAAACTCAAGTCCTATGGATAATATTGAGGGTCATCTAGAGAGCTGTTTGACACTTTTATCGATGACCATTCAGGTCATGTGGACTATATGTTCGATGAAATGTCTACTGGAGTTTTCACCAAAGAAGTTGAAGAAACTTCTTCCGCCTCTAGCTTTGTAGCTGATTTGGACCATATTTAGTCTTCTAAGGAGTTCGATGGATGTTTTCATACTGCCCCATGGTAGTAGCAGAGGTGCAACCCGATACTCCAATCAAAATGCTTGATGAAGAAGCATCAGAACCTAAACACATTAAAGTTCAACTGTTCGATGAAGGTTCCCCAAAAGATATGTCAAAGAGGTATGTTACTGCTAATTCTCTGGATCGTGGCTTGAGTAAACAGAAAGTTGAACTTGAGACCTTTGACAACAAGTCTCTTGCTGAGTTTTTCATGGAGCATGAGACTATTGAGGATCCATATCTTGATCATTTTTTTCTTGAGATCGGGGATAGCATTCCACGAAGTAACATGCCTTCGGATGAATTGCTTGTTGTGGCGCATGGAAAGTCTAGTGATGAATTCAGTGCTCACAATATTTTGTGTCAAATTTTATTTAATCCTGGTGATATTGTCGCTATTCATGGAACTGCAACATATCTATGTATATGGGATCCAGGTATAAGTTTCAATTTTAAGGCTCTCATAGGTACAGTGAACATGCATCCACCATTATTGTTGGGCTCTACTGGTACGTTAGGCTTCATTGCTTATGCTAACTCCGTCACTCAAGTGTGGGATCCCGGATAACAAAGGTGCATGCATTCTCCCATTTTTGCTGTTTTTTCTTGCATTGACAGCAGTTACTTCTTTGAATTTTAGTTCTCGGGACACTTTTGCTAAGTGTGCTATTGCATACAAGATGATAGTGATGGAATCAAAAGTGGATGATACATGCGCTGAGGTGAATCGTGTGTTTGAGGACAGTTCCCAAAGAGTTGCATCAAGAGAGATACAATCAATTGCACCTCTGAATATTATACGTCTTCCCAAATTATTTCGATTCCTGCAACAACTACTAGCACAACTAATTTTTGTTCTCCAAGCTCCAAAGAGTAAGGTAGGGTATGCAACAATAGGAGGCGATGTCTCTTTAAGAAAGAAAATAATTGAGCATGCTACAACTGTTTATTTAGCATGGCTACAAGGCTGCATCAAGACTATGGCAGACTTGATTGAGCAAGAGTTGCGTAATTTCTCTATGCTTGAGGAAATCATGGTTTACTTTGGCGCTCAGGGTGTACCAGCTAGTTATGCTACAGGTCCTGACCTTGAATTTGAGTATATTCTCAAGGGATATGGTGCTGATGAATTCATTAGTTTGATAATGCATGCCATTTTAAATTCGGGTGATAAAATTGGCTGCCCTCCCACTTTCTCACTGTATGAATTTGCTGCACTACAAACTTGTGAAAATGATCATTGGAGTTTGATTTTGATTGATAGTGTGTTTGAGTTGGTGAAAGTTGCTTCGAGTGTTGCCGCTTATATTGTTCACAAGGCAATGCTCAATGAGAGTAAAAACACATTTATCTTGGTTAGTTGTGGGAAGTTTAAAACTACAACGATGCTTATGCACTATCTTGCCCATTTCGGTGGCCATAGACGCATTAAAGAGTGCATAATAGCACAACAAGTTTTGGAGTCAAATTCAATACTTAAAGTACTTCACAATGTTATTAATACAATTCCAATTAAGTTTTCGAGTCAGCGTGGTATGTCTTGCAAGATTCAGCTTGCGGAGCTTGGAAAAACATATGGTGGTATTATTGATGCTCATGACTCTGTTAATATAAACAAGGACATGAAATTTATTGGGCTTAGTAAGAAAGAGCAGATGACAATTCTAGAATTGTGGCTTCTGTTATGATTCTTGGTGTCTGGGAATTCTCTAAAGGCAATGAAGTTGTTTCCTCAATCCAGCAAGTTGACAGAGTTTGGTTTCATCTTTGCACCACTATCACAACTCTTTACATAGACTCAATTCTTGGAAGATTCAACATTATACTGCCCGTGTGGCTCTACTCAAACCTTGAGGACAAGGTTCTTATTGAGGACGAGAGTATTGTTATGAACCAAGTCCAGCCCAATGTGGATACCAAGGTCACACAAGTAGTCACTGGGCTGACAAGAGCTAGTGGGCCGAGAACAAGCAATAGGGCCAGGTTAATTTGGAATTCGGGTTGAGTAGTGAGCATGGGAACGGTTCCATCAAAAAAGGGCAGTGATATGTGATTTAGGGATTATGCAAATTATTGAGTAAAGAGTCTGATTCTCTCATCTCCATTCTTAGTCGAGCTTCTCATCCCCTTCAATCTCTATATTTTCTGATCTTCTTTCCCTTCGGTTAACCTTCTTAGTTTCATTTTAAGGACGTTAGTTGTTATTAGCTTGTTGTTTCCATTTCTCAATTGTATTTTGTGTTCTTCAGCGATTATAATGCATATCATTGTTGTGTTGGTAACTTGAGTTGTTACAAATTTCTCGTTTGATTTCCTTTCGTACAAGTGATTAGCATGACATTCTTTAATAAAACTATGTTTCCCCTCCTACAAATACACGATTCACATTGATCTTCTATATAATTCTTCTCCTCTTTTCTTAGTAAGCTATCAAAATTAAAAATTATTTTACTCATATTCAAATTACCCTAGTTAAATATGACAGGGGATGGAAGATGTACTAAACAAGATCACTATGATTGTTCTCTCAAATTTACCAGTGAAATCTCTTTTACGATTCAAAGGTGTTTCTAAGCAATGGCATTTATGGATTTCCAATCAACGGCAAGGAGGAGCGATCATCAAGCTGATGTCTACATTTCTAAGATAGGGGGTTTAAGACCTTCGTTTTGCTCCATAAACCAACAACTCACTTCGGAAAGGCTCAATTATACTTTTTGGAAAAAATGTGAGATGAGTAGATAAAGGTGTCTGACTTTGGGTTCTTGTCCTGGTCTTATACTAGTAAGTTTAAATCTAGACGTTTTCTTGGGGAATCTTGCCACTTGATTTTGCTACCTAAACACCCCCTCCCCAGTCCCTTAAATTTGACTTGTTTTATTCAAATCCCCTTTAAACTATCCTTGGTTAAGTTGACTTTTTTCTAATTCCTACCCCTCAAATAAGTCTAAATTATACCATGTACACTTGACTTTTCTATAATCCAATTGATTTAAAATGATGTTTGGCTCATGAGAATGTAAAATAATTAAATAACAACCATATCATATCATTATGATGTGTAAATTAAAAAGAGTAAATTTCCCAATATATCACTCAACTATAAAAAATTACATAAGAAAGTTTTTTGACTTTGTTTTATATCAGTAAACGAAGAAGAATATGGAATCTCTTTTGTTATTTTCCCAATTTACCATTTTATTTTATTGAATTGTAGCTACTAGATATAGATAAGAACAATAAAAAAAACTACATTCTCTTGAAAATACTTGTTCCCTGCTGACACAAGATGATGAAAATCCTTGACATTTGAAACTTTGTCCATTAATAACAAGTCATATAGCTAGGCAGCTATTCATGAAATTAAAAATTTATCCACATGAAGTCATATAGCTATCAAATATTGAATGCAAATTTGTCATCGTTAGTACATCACTCACTATATATACCACTATATGCATGCTTCCATTTCACTTCAAACCAGATAGTAAAAACAACTAAGAATAAAGAAAATTAAACAATGAAATTTCATGTGGTTATTTTGATGATTTTGGCCTTGTTGCTAACCACAACAAGTGCACAACAATGTGGAAGACAAGCTAGAGGGCGCGCGTGTGCCAATAGGTTGTGTTGCAGCCAATACGGGTACTGTGGCTCGACTAGGGCTTACTGTGGATTTGGTTGCCAGAGCAATTGTGGTCGTTATGGTGATACTGGCAAAGGTGATAAGGTTAACGATGATGAACACAAGAACAATGATCACAACTAATGAACGTATGATACTTCTATATATATGTGATCCTGAGCCTTGTAAAAAAAATAAGGTATAATATCATGTGTTGTGTGTTTAATATAAGTTGTAATTTTAGAATAAAGTGAGAGTGTGTTATGTGACTTTCACTGGGATAAGAATAGTGTCATGTCTTGAACACTATATATGTAAAAACTATCTTCTTTTTTTTAATTTCTGGGGTTTTATATGTGATATTTATTAATGTTGGTTAAACAACACTAAAAATGCATGTCTGATAATTCCTCCGCTTTTAATTACTTGTCATAGTTTTCTTTTTGAGAATCAAACGATGAACCTTGACTAACATTTAAAGATGTATTTTTTTAATCATATTATAATACTTTTCGTATGGTTTTTAATATCTAAATTTTGTTTTAAAATATTGAATTGATGTAATATAATTGACTCTCGAAAAACACAACGTGACAACTGAAAAGAAACGGATCAAGTAAGTATTAGGGCTATTTTTATATTTGGTATCGATGATTTTTAAAATTGATATAGTTGTAGCCGCTATTCGATTGAGATAAATTAATTTTCCAGCTCAGCTCATATCATCTTGTCGCCAACGTAGCTTCATGTTTATGTATTTTTATTCTCTTTTCATATAGTTCCAATATAATAGGATTACTGAAGAATTTATTGAATAAAAGTAAGAAATCATGCGTGTCAGGGAGCTAAAGGACATAATACTAAATCAATATATAATAGGTGAAATGACACTTATACAATCATAGTAGGTGAACCATAATAGATTTTTAAAATCAATTTAATACAGTTATGAATAAATGCTATAAATAGTTGTTTCATAATGGAAAACACACATGTAAAAAAAAAAAACTTTACATCACCCAAAGCCTGATATCGCAAGTATAAGAGCGACTAGATTAAGTACAAAAAAGCATGTGCACTCAATAGAATTGTTGACATACTCTAATTAAACTGAAGTGATGGCAAGGATTGACTTTGAAAATGCTACTTTCACACTTAATTAACGTCGAGATAAGTATTGAAAACACCCGTATACTTGGAGTGAATTATTACTTTAGTCTCTCAACTATTGATAGCCTTAAAAACACCCCTTTACTTGATTAAGTGAATTTAAAAACACCCCTCTTATGTCACATAGTGTCCACTATGCGTATATGTGGGTTTTTTTTGCTGATGTGGCGTAAACATAGATATATACAGTAAAAAAAGAAAAATATTCAAATAATTAAATGTTAAAATTTAGTAATGAAGAAAATTTTTTTTTTTTAAAAAATATTTTCTTACCTCATCCCATCTTCTACCTAGGTACCCCAACTCCACCACCCATCCCACCCCATCCCCTCACCCCCAAATTTTTTTAAAATTTTTTTTATCCAAC
The DNA here is from genome assembly GCA_018342035.1 of Solanum appendiculatum. NCBI lineage: Eukaryota > Viridiplantae > Streptophyta > Magnoliopsida > Solanales > Solanaceae > Solanum > Solanum appendiculatum. The sequence goes on along the minus strand of JAGDQO010000156.1, from coordinate 31,085 downwards.
ACCCACCGAGTACCCGAACTCCTCCCCTCCCAAAAAAATACTTTTTAAAATAAAATATTCTTTTTCTTATCCCACCCCCTACCTCGCCCACTCCCCGCCAAAAAAAAAAAAGTTTAAAAGAATTTTTTTGGGAGTGGATAGGTAGTGAGGTGTGAGGTTGAGGTACTGGGTAGAGGATGGGGAGGGGTAATGAGAAAAATTAAATTTTTAAAAAGAAAAAAAAGTTCTTTTATTTTCTTAAATTGCTAAATTCTTAGCATTTAATTATTTAAATGTTTTTTAAATATTTTTTCTATTACATATATCTATGTGTACGCCACGTCATTAAAAACTTCCACATATATGCACATGTGACATGAGAGGGGTGTTTTTAAATTCACTTAATCAAGTAGAGGGGTGTTTTTACTCCTGTCAATAGTTGGGAGACTAGAGTAATAATTCACGCTAAGTTTAGGGGTGTTTTCAATACTTATCTCATTAATGTCAATAAGAATTCCACATAAACAGTACAATAATTTTATAGGCCTACTAAAATATCAGGAATCATGAAATGGATAAATGATCACAAACTGTTATTGTGACAACTCAAAATTGTATTAAACCGTGAGGATACCTACCTTATCAATAGGTATCAAAATATTTTTATTAGATATCAAAATAAAATCACAATTAAAACAATGCAATAGTGAATGACATGAATATAATCAAGGCAAGTAAATAAAATAGGGAGAAGTCATTTTTATTTATAAATAAAATTAAGAAAATAAATAACAGATTTTCTCAAGAATGTTTTCACTCTGATAATTCAAATTTACGTAACAGTTTACTTTTTACATGTAAAAATTAATCTAAAAAGGATCGTAAGTAATGATATTCATATTATCGATGTTAAATCCGTGGAAAAAATATTTTTCCTCTAGATTTATTGAATTTTTTTATTTTATTCTTTTTCCAATATAAAATGTTTTCTCCTCATCCTACAAACTCATGATGCCTTCTTTATCTTTATCTCTCAACTTGTATAAAGAATGCATCACCAAATTTTATCTCTTTAACTTAAAATTAGTATTATTAGTCACCTACATGAACTCAACACTTCTATTTATAGAATGTCTTGTTTGAGATAAAATTCAATCACTATAAGTTAGGATAGATAAGTATGTTGTTAGCTATATTATCTTCCTATTTTTAGATAGTTTGTTATTAATAATTGTGTATACATTCAACAATTCTACATTTATTTTTCTACTCAATAGAAAACACATTGAATTCTCTCAACATGTAACATGCCTTTAGGAGATAATTAAGTAGAATAAATTCCACCAAATTTGTAATGCATAAAACATATAAAAATTCCAACAGTAAATAAAATTGCTAACTACCCAACTTATATATATATATAATAAGCACAAGCCATTTTGAATTTAATTAAATTAATGAAATAAAATATCACCTGAATTTAAATTAATGAAATATATATTATTTCATAACTTTTCCTTTCACTTTTATTCCATCCGTAAATAAATCTTAAAAAAAGCAGAATATAGAATATGATCTTTTGTGACATAAATATGAGAATAATAAGAAACTATATTCTTCTTAAAAATACTAGACAAAGTGGTTCCATGCTGACACAAGATGATGAAAAACTTTGGCATTTAAAACTTTGTCCATTATTAAGTAGTCATATATATAGGCAGCTATTCTTGAAATTTAATTTATCCACATGAAGTCATATAGCTAGCAATTTAATTATCCATTAACTTTCTCCCTTGTGTGATTTAACTATTTGGTCTTTTGCTTAACTTTATTTTACACTACTGTAAAATAGTGGGATGAATTTTTATTCTCGTAGTCTTCAAGTTTTCTTAATTTATCACCTTTTAAACTGTAGAAAATATCAAAGGTGTTTTTTTTCCAAAGTCCTACAGAAGGATGCATGATATCTACTTGTAACTTTTATATGCAGTTTTTTTAAAAAATAATAAAAATTAACTGAAACATACCTATATCGAAGTGAGACCAAGATACTGGGACAATTTTGAAAAGTCTAATTTTGATTATACAAAAGTAAATAATCGAAAAAATTAGCATGGTATATATTTCCTTTAGGATGAAGGACGAAGGCGGTGGGTTAATACATGAATATAAATCATTAAAAGGAAAAGAAGAATAAGCATTCAGAAGTACTAAATTAAACGTTATGCGTTTCCCATAGAAAATTTAGTAGTAATATCTGAATATTAGATTCATGAGTTGTTGTAACTTTTCCTTTGTAAAGCTTTTGGCCTTTTATGACCTTTTATTAATATATGAATTACGTTTGATCAGGTTATTCTTTTGTTTTAATTTAACAATAAAATTTCATAAGTGAGGTCTGAAGAGGATAGACTATACGCACATTGTACCACTATCTCGTGAAGGTAGAGAGACTTTTGTTTTAATTTGTCTTGCAATATTTCTTGCGTTATCAAAATCTTTTAAATATTATAATCTGTATTAAGCACTTTCTACCTAATTCTGACCAATCTTTTTGTTGAACTTGTTGTCATGAATAGCTTTTTATTCTCGAAAAACTATTTTTAGAGCTTTCAATTATGTATGCTCCTTGTTTTCAATCTTTTCGTTAGAACTTTTGGTTATGCATACCTTTTTTTTTTGGGTCTTGAAAACTTATTTCTTTAGAAGTTCCAAGGTATGCATGACCCTTTGTTCCCATTCTTTTCACTAGGAATATTATGGTCATGTATAGCTTTTTGTTTTGTTCTTGATTTGATGATAATAAGAATATAAGATATGATACAGATATAATAGCCTTTTTCGCAACCAATAAGAGATAAATAAACTTTTTTGGTTAAAACCAGACTTATTTTAATTAGTAATAATATGCATCATTACAATCCAGGTGGGTATAGAACAAACTTGTGTCAGTACTAGGTTCATCAGTACTAGAACTTATATTGTTGCTTAGTCTAGTAGTACTAATAGCATCTCTATTACATAATATATTACTAGGTACATGATCTTCCTTCTGCATTTCATCAAAACCTTGCTCCATTCTATCTTCTTCCATTGCCTTGTTGGCAAAAGATGGGATTGTTGACCATTTCACAAAAACTTCTTCACCTTCCATTTCAGCCCCTTTCTTTGCTGGTTGTGCCTTCTACGACTGTGCCTGATTGTTAGGTTCTCATCCCTAGGATTAATGCCCTGCAATCAAGAATAGTATTAGTAAAGGTTTCATGACCCTTGCGTATTGACTTGATAGCTTCTGAGACAATATTTGTGAGTTGTAGAGTGTGAGCTTGTCTTAGGCCGTGATAGATAGCAATGATTTCCACATGTATGGCACTTTTTGCTGTGATTTTAGTTGAGAATCCTAATATCCAATTCCCCTGTTTTTTCCTTGTTTTTTCCTCAGAACACCACCTGCTCCTCCCCTAAATGATTTGGGGTTATACGTACCATCTACATTAAACTTATATCCTTTATCTTCATATTTGTGGATTATTTCATTATTATCCAGATCAGTATTCCTGCCATGGGTCCACGTTCATTCCTATTTTATTCAAATAATTACAGATAGGCAGCCTATCGTGATGGCATAACCACAAGAAAATTTTAATTTTGTTGGGGCATTGTTGATCCCATATCTATTTGAAACTGTTGCTCTGGTGGTTTATCTTGGGAGTCTTGGTTTTAAGGTGTTTGTAAGTTGATGAGGTGCTAAAGATACCGGAGCTAGTCAATGACCAGGAAAGGTATATCTTTTGCATTAATTGTGGTTGGTATGATAATTCCCCTAATTCATTGACTTATATCATGAGGTACCATGAATGGTATGTTACTTAAGTCCCACTTCCCATTCTTAATGTAGCAGTCCACAGTTTGGTTTAGTTCGAATTGATTTAGTGGGCCAATTAGACTTTCTCTTAGCGTCTTTTGGTGTGGAATTCAATTATCTGTTCGCAATCTTATTTTATCCCTCTTACCTAAAACCCAAAGGAGGTGATTGGTACATACTTCTCAACCTCTTTCAATGTTTTTCCAGATTTTACTTTTTGTTCTTTGAAATTCTTCTAGTGAATGGATGCCCTTGTTTTTTAGTGTAAATTCCTAATAAGGTCGAACCCCAAAGTATTGTTGGGTTTTTAAGGATTTTCCATGCTAGCTTACCCATTAGGGCCAGGTTCTTCCATTTACAAATTTGAAGGCCTAGTCCCCCTTGAGACTTGTTTGTTGTTACAACATCCCAAGATAGTAGATGTAGTTTTTTCTTAGTGTTAGTTGTTCTCCAAATAAAATTTGTTGTATTTGGTCTATCCTATTTGTAATACTAGCCGGTAGCTTGAAGAGCTGCATTATATGTTGACAATCTTGCGAGCTATGATCAGGGCTGGCTAAGGGTGAGGCTAGTATATCTTTTAATAGTGAAATTTATAATTTTAGTGTACGTACATATATATATATATATAAAAGAAATAAAAACTATTTATTTTTCATAAAAATATTTTAAAATATTAAACTAAACTACTCAATTCTTCTTAGTAATAAATAATATTTTTACAATAACATCCAAGTTATTGTATTGAAAGAAATGACTAATATTTTATTAATTTGAATTAAATCTTTATTGTATAAATAATAATATTGCTATGTAAATAATTTATGAAAAAGTAAAAAAGGCAACACCAATGAAAAAAATCTATCACCAGAACAATGATAAAATAAATTTTGGCAGGTGCAATTATTCTTAGTTGTACTATGGGTCCATACTTTTTAAAACATCATATACTAAACGCATCGTTGTAACTTTTATGCACATAAAAATTAATGAAGACAAAGTTTAACCAAAAAAAATTGAAAGAAAAAGAAATAATAAGATCCTATGTCTTCAGTCTTGAAAGAATCCAAAAAGAACATAGTAGACTATAAAATTTCCTCATTCACTCGGGCAGAGTTCTGCCCAATGGATTAAGGATGTCAAGAGCAATGATGAAAACAAGGATAATGATGAAAAGAACCCAACAATCTGAATGAGGAGTGACTTTGGATCTGCGATGATGAAGTTCCACCAGAAAATTCTCCCAACCCCAACAATAACAACAATGAGGAGGGACCTGGAAAGAAAAGAAAGAAGTCGAGAATAACAGTTCTACTTTTTTGGTAAAATGTCATTGTGATAAAGAACTTAGTTTTCGTAGAGTTCTACATCAAAGATAGCATAAGAGAGTAACACAAACAATTAGATTTTCCGTGATTGGTTTTATTGAGATTACGCTGGACTTAATATAGCCTTACACTTAACAAGAACAGAAAAAAATAGACCGCTAATGACTCTAAGTAGTTAAGATAAAATAAACATCTAATAACCCACACGAATAGGACTTTATGGAACAGTCCTTGACCAAATCAAACTTGACTAACAATCCCTCCCTTGAACTTATTCCTCTTGTCAAGAATTAGTTCAAGTCTGAATGGAAGCACAAGGCAAACTCTTCATGCAGTTTCTGAAATACTTCTACTTTGAGAGGTTTTTTCAGTAGGTCTGGAAGTTGATCTCGAGTGCCGCAAAATAGCAAAGTAACAACTCCTTCTCTAGTAAGATCTCTTAGGAAATGAAATCTTATCCTTATGTGCTTAGAACAACCATGTAAGACCGGATTCTTGGACAACTTAATAGTTGAAGCATTATCACACATTAACTTTGTACCATCTGCCTGAAAATGACCAATTTCTTTTAGGATCCTCCTCATCCAAATAGCTTGACAAGCACATGCAGTAGCTGCAACAAACTCAGCCTCTATGGTTGACAAGGTGACGATAGGTTGCTTTCGAGATGACCAAGCTACTGCTCCTCCACTCATCGTAAACACATAACCTGAAGTACTCTTGCTATCTTCCATGTCGCCAGCATAGTCGCTATCAGTGAATCCAACCAGCTCACTAGCTCCTCCCCTTTTATAAAACACACCATAGTTCACAGTACCCTTTAAGTACCTTAATATCCTTTTCACTATTGCGAAGTGTTGTTGTGTTGGGCATGCCATGAAATGACTAATAAGACTTACAACAAACCTGAGATCAGGATGAGTGGCTGTGAGATACATCAGACTTCCCACTATCTACTTGTATTGGGTTGCATCCACCTTTGTCATCTGCATCTTTTCCAATCTTTTGTCCTGGAATGATAGGATTACAAACTGAATTGTAATTTTCGATTCCAAATTGGCTTAAAACTTCAGCTGCATACTTCCTTTGGCATATGAAAATACCATCAGGTCTTTGTATCATGTCAATTCCAAGAAAGAACCTCATCTGTCCTAAGTCTATCATATCAAACTCCTTTTTCATGGAACATTTAAATTCACCCAACAACTCTTCATCATTGCCAGTAAATAAGAGATCATCAACATAAATACTTACAATGAGAATTTTACCTCCTTTTCTTTTGACAAAGAGTGTTTGTTCACTGGAGCTGCTCTCGAATCCTTCCTTGATGAAATAAGACTCTATTCGACTAAAACAAGCCCTAGGTGCCTGTTTTAGTCCATAAAGTGCCTTTTGTAGCTTATACACCAACTGCTCACTTCCCTTTTTCTCGTAACCTTTTGGCTGTTCTACAAAGACATCTTCCCTCAACTGCCCATATAGGAAAGCTGATTCGACATCTAATTGATACAATTGCCAACCCCTTTGAGCCGCAAAAGCTATGATCATTCTCACGGTATCCATTTTGGCCACAGGTGCAAAAACTTCAGTAAAATCAATCCCATGTTCCTGAGTATAGTCTTTAATTACCAATCTTGCTTTGTATTTGTCAATTTACCAAAATCATTTAGCTTGGTTTTATAATCCCATTTTACTTCAATTTTATTTGCATCAGCAGTAGTTCTATCAAATGCTAGGTTTGATTTCTTTCAATAGATTTGATTTCTTCATCTATGGCCAATCTCCATTTTTGCCTTTTGACAGCTTCCTCAAATTTTGTAGGATCTGATATCATCAAAAAGGCTATGTTTGCTTCATCTTTTTCAGACAAACCTTCACCGAAAGTATAATCTGCTGACCACACCGGTGGACGTTGATTTATGCTCTCTCTTATTGCCATGTCTGGTGCAACATTTGATGAATTATTTCCCATCAGTGAATTAATGTCGGCTTCTGTGACTTCTCCTTGAGCTATATTCTCTTCTTCAATGTTGTCTCCCTAATCTAATTCCATTAGTTGTTCTCCTTCAGGATTTGCATTCCAATCCCACATACAATCTTCTTCAAAAATTACATCGCGACTAACTATAATTCTTTTGGCAACCGGATCAAACATTCTATACCCTTTAGATCAGATTCACCACTAACCCCAAATAGAACACAACTCACACTTTTATCTCTAAGTTTGGTTCTCCTAGCATCTGGAATATGAACATGCCCCACACATCCGAACACTCGAAAATAATTGACTGATGGCTTCTCTCTGCTCCATACCTCTTCTGGGGTCATATCTTTTACAACTAGGGTAGGTGATTGATTCAAGACGTGAATCGTCCACCGAACTGCCTCTGGCCAGAATAACTTGGGTACTTTCTTTTCTGTCAACATAGCTTTCACCAAGTTCATTACTATACGATTCTTGCGTTCAGCCACTCCGTTTTGTTGTGGAGTATAGGCTGTGGTCAATTGTCTACTCACTCCATGTTGTTTGCAAAAATCATTGAATTCGGCAGAATTGAATTCTCCTCCTCTATCTGTTCTTAAGCATTTAATGGGCATCCCCATTTCCTTTTCCACAAGTATTTTGAAACATTTAAAGTGATAAAATGTTTCTGATTTTTCTAAAAGAAAATTAGTCCATGCTTTCCTAGAAAAATCATCTATAAAGCACAACAAGTACCTCTTTAGGTTGCTTGAGGCTGGTAAAATAGGACTACAAAGATCCACATGAACTAGACCCAATTTTCCAGTTGCTCTCCACAAACTCCTTTTCGGAATTAGAGTCTGATGTTGCTTGCCTTTCATACATGCCTCGCAAGTGGAGCTTGGTGCTACGATTTGTGGCAAACCTTTCACCATATTTTTGTATTTCAAGGTGCGCATGCCTTTGTAACTGAGATGGCCATAACGGTAGTGCCAAAGAGTTGACTGATTTATATTGCTGATTTAAAGACATCTTGCTTCAATTTTTCTGGATGAGGGCTCAGGAAGAAAAATAAACATTTGATTTGCACTCATAATGGATTCTGCTATCTTTCCTTTTTGTGGATGACAAACACTGCACACACCATCCTAAAATAGCACAGCTAATCCTTTTTCTTGAAGCTGCCCGATGCTCAAGAGATTATTTGTGAGTTTAGGAACCCAATATACATCACCAATGGAATAACACACTCCTTGCAAGAGTAACTTCACAGTTCCCTTTCCAGTAACCTTCATTCTTATATTGTTTCCTAGCTTGACAGTGTGAGAAAAAGTTGTGTCCAAGCTTGAAAACAAATCTTTATTTCCACACATGTGATTTGAGCATCCAGAATCCAAAAACCACGCATCGCTCATCTTTGCTTCATGTAGTTCTATATAGGCCATTAACAACAACTCATCTTCTTCTTCCAATTCTGCATAACTTGCTTCCTTATTCAACATTAGACATTCATATTGAAAATGTCCTAAGTTGTGGCATTTATAACATTTAACGGTTGCTTTATTGTTGAAAGTTGTTCTTCCTCTTCCTCGTCCTATTCTCCTGTAAGGTGCTCTCCCTCTGTTGCTATTTCCTGAGCGACCTTCCACTTTCAGAACTTGATCCTCATCATCATTGCTTGGTCGGTGAAATTTTTGTTCATGCACCACTAACGAACTTTGTAATTCATTGATGGACATGTTGTCTGTATCTTTTGATTCTTCGATGGATACTACAACATATGTGAACTTGTCAGTTAGAGTTCGTAGAATTTTTTCAACAATTTTTCTCTCAGGCATATCTTCTCCATTTCTCCTTATCTTATTTGAGACCATCATCACTCTTGCGAAGTACTCAGTGATGGTTTCATCCCTCTTCAATGCTAGAACCTCAAACTCTCTTCTTAATGAATTTAGAAGAGATTTCTTCACCTTCGAATTTCCTCCAAACTTCCGCTTCATTGAGTCCCATACAATATTAGATGTGCGGCGGTCCAAGATTTGTTCAAAAACAGTTCGATCAATTTCTTGAAACAAATAATATTTGACTTGGTAATCCTTGATTCTAGCATCGTCGAGTTGTCCCTGTTGTGCTTCGGTCAGTCTCATCCCTTCTCTTGGATCTTCAAAACCAATCTCCACCAAACTCTATAGACCTTTTGCCCTAAGAAAATTTTCCATCAGTTCACTCCAGTGGTCATAGTGAGCATCAAAGTGGGGAGTTTTGTGAGAGTCTTGTCTTCACTCATTCTCACATCGTTTGATCACTTGAAGCTTGAAACTTCGTTCCTTTTCTACAAACCCAGTGGGGGCTCTGATACCAATTGTAGAGTTCTACATCAAAGATAGCATAAGAGAGTAACACAAATAATTGGATTTTTAGTGATTGGTTTAATTGAGATTACGCTGGGCTTAATATAGCCTTACACTTAACAAGAACAGAGAAAAGTAGACCGTTAATTACTCTAAGTAGTTAAGAGAAAATAAACATCTAATAACCCACAAGAATAGGACTTTATGGAACAGTCCTTGACCAAATCAAACTTTACTAACAGTTTTGAGTGTTCTCATTCTGGCTATTAATACATTAGGTATTTTCTTTGATATAGAATAGTTCTAGGCATACACATTGTACTCCTGAAAATTGTGTGCAGACTTGCTTGATTATCAGGAAAGGCTAACCTACTTTGTTTATCTATATGACAAGTACAATAATGGTATTTTCTCTACTGCATTTGCCGGGAAGCATATTAGAAAGAAAAATAAAATTTCTTATTTCTTAAAGAAGATTTGGCATAAGCATTTACCTTTTAAAATGTCTTTTTTAATGAGGAAAATTTTGAAAAGTAAATTACCTTTTAATGTTAGTGTTGTGGTGTTTTTGTTGCCCTATTGACCAAAGAAATACTATGCACCACACTTTCATTGGGGGGAAATTGCAGAACATATGTGGAATTTTTTTGGATACCCTATTGGAATTTTTTGTGAGGATGTACATATCAAGTATATGCTCCAAATATGGTGGGATATCAAGCCAAAAAAACTCACTCCATCAAACTATTTTACAAATTATTTTTGTCGTAATTTATTGGGAGATATGGAAAGCGAGATGAGTAGTATATGAAAGAAACAAATGTTATACAATGAGGATTCATTATCAAATTCTATCTCATCTAAAATGGGTAGTGTCCAGGGCAAAGAGTAATACAAAATGGAGCTCGAGGTGGGGAATTATCTATCAACAGATTACCGGCCTTATTCTCAAAATTGAATATACTATTGTTAAATGGCTTAAAACCCCTGAAAATTTAATGAAGATTAATACTGATGGAAGTAGGGAGGCCAATGGAAGAGCTGGAACGGGAAGGATTTGTAGAGATCATAGAGGTAAAATTATCATGGCCTTTGATCGAAGTATTGGTAAGGATACTAGCAATACGGCCGAAGCCAAGACTGCTCTAAATGGCCTGGAATGGTGTTCTCAAAATAGTCATAACAATGTAATCTTGGAACGTGATTCAAAGATAGTTGTTGAGATGATCAAAGGTAATTACAATCTTAGCAAATGAAGAATATCATTACTCTATTCAAAATATTTCAAGTACTATTACTTGCGAGGTTCGACATTGTTATAGGGAAGCCAACCAAGTTGCAGACGCTGGCAAAATGTAGTATTACAAATGAAGTGTTGGTTATTTTTGCACATGCGCGCTCACCTACCATCAATAGCTATCGAACCTTAGAAACTTGATCTCATACAAATGGAGTCCCTAAGGCATAAGAAAAGGACGAATTATTTTGTATAGAACTGATCCAATTGAGATGTTATAGTTAATTTTGTATATCACACTGGACTTGTAAATTTGTGCAAAACTTATGTAGTTTTTGTCAGAACCTTATTTTTGCGAAACAACTATTGGAACAATGGGTCGAGCTTAAGCTCTCTTTAGCATTGTAATTTTATTCATCAATATAAAGGTCTCACCACCATACGTTGATAAATTTGTTTTTAAAATGACAAGTTTGACAGTTTTGATGAGTACTTGTGTCTATATGACCTTTAAGTGTTGAAATATGTTGCATAGCCTTGAGTGATAGGTGTCCAAGCCTCATGTGCCATAAATCAGAGTTATTTGTATCCTTTATTGTTACAACAACCACTACATTTGTTTCATCTCTTAGCAAATGTAAACATTTGTCTTCTCCACCGGTCCCAATCACCCTGCCACTGTAAAGTTCCTGCAACACACAAAAGTTAGGAAAGAAACTAACACTGGATGATAGGTCCTTAGTAAGCCTTACAACATATTGGAGGTTGAACTTGAAATAAGGCACATGTAAGACATTTCTTACTTTGAATCCTCCCATAATAATAAATTCCCATGTACTTCTTATCTGAGCCTTATTACCTGTTGGCAATTGAACTGTCTTTGATCCTTGACCTCTAAATTGTTTTAAGTCATTTAGCAATTCTTCAGAGAAAGTGATGTGATCGATGAGTTGCCCCTGAATCAATAATCCATTCATGTGCACAAGGTTGAGCCATTAGTGAAAAAGTACGTGCTAAATTTGTCTTGTATTCACCTGTTCCTTTGTTGTGCAACAAATTCCTCACTTGATCCAACTCTTCATTATTCAGCTTAGGATGTGCCATTCCCTGTCTAGTCTCAGTCTTTTCAGCAGTTGCATTGTTAGCATATGATCTAAAGTTTTCAATTTTTGCAATTATTATTATAGGTTCCTTACCTAGCTAGAGCCACCAGTTGGATAAAATCCAGTTTGATTGCCAGTTGAATTGCTCTTCTTCTTGCTTTTGAAGTCCGATGGATATCCCACCAACCTATAGCAATTCAGTGTTTGATGATTCTTATAATCACATATCTCACAAGCTGCTACAGCTATTTGTTTCTTCCCTTTAAAAGCTTGTCCCTTTTCTATAATCATTGTGAGTGGTTCCTTGTTTGAATCAATTACACCTAATACTCGTTGGCTTTCCTCTTGCATTATAGTAGCATAAGCTTAGTTTATACTAGGTGTTTGTGTTTTCAAAAGAATATCACTAATTACATGGCTGAGAGACTCATTCAATCCCATTAAGAACATCAATAGTCTTTGCTTGTGTAAGTGATCTATGTAAGGCTTGACTTCAGTACATTAACAGGAAGGAAATGGTACCAACATATCAAATTTATCCCACAAATCTCTCATCTTAGAGTAATTTTCTGGTCTGGTAAGCTTGATTGCAATCAATGCCACACTAGGTGTATCTGATTGTTGTAGATACTCATACAACGGATGACTCTATGAAAGAGTTGCAACTGTGAGTTTTGTCATAGTTGTGCCCTAGATCTAGCTGAGATAGTGTAAATTTTACAGAAATCAATCTACCCAGTGCTCGCTGCTCTGATACCATGATAGAATACATCATAGAGTGTTGTATAATTGATTTCTTAGCATGACAATTTAATGAAATAGTGTGAACACCATAGATGCATAGAGTGAAGAAAAGAGAGAAGAAACATTTTATTGATTGGTTGTTGTTAATACTTTGAGCTGAACTTAGCTCTTTATACAGTTGCATATAGATTCTACCGCCACTAACCGCCTCTTTCTCACAGCTAAGCACCAGCTGTCGCTTCTGCCTAACTAACTAACAGAACTAGCTAATAGAGTAATTAACTAACTGCTCTTAACAACATCTAATTCTCCAATAGATGCCCCACTTTTTTTTGGAAAAATTACCTAAATGCACAACATATTTTACCATATTCTCAAAAATTCTCTATCATTTAAAAAAATTACAAAAATTTCTACCCTCTCCTATTCTCGAATACATCACTTTACGCATTGTATCGGGACGTACGCGATGTATCGAGACATTGAGTGATATATCCTAAATCAAGACACGATGTATCGGAACGTTGATGGATGTATCCGAAACCGAGACGCGATGTATTGGGACATTTTGAGATGTATCCGGATTCCACCAAATTTAAAGAATTTTTGTAATTTGGAAAAGAGTAGGGATATAATGTAATTAACTCTTAATACTATGGGATCTGTGTAAAATTCCATTTTTTAAAGATATACAAAAACTAAATTACAATAGAGCCATAAAAAATAGTTTAAAATTACAATATAGCCTAAAAGATTAATTTGAAATTTTTTCTTACTTTTTTTCTTTCACACTTTTTTTTTATGATTGAAAATGTAGAATGTGCACATTCATCATAAAATCAATGAAAATTATAGAAGTGCAAGGTATCTGAAAGCACAATGCATATGAGAAAATGAATGATGGTGTCAGAATCTCCGCCCTAGATTTCATTATCGGCAACATACATCGATGGTGTTCTAGATGCAATTTCCGCCGAAAGATCACATTTCTTTTTATTTCTCATATTTTTACACTAAAAAAATATGACTCAAAAACTCAAATAATAATAATTAAAGAAGTTAAAAGATAATTCATATGTAAAAATGATCAGATATCTCCTGAACTTTGCTAGAAGGATCATATATACTATACATGAATTTTTTTTACAATTAAAATTCAAAAAAATTATTTGAAATTAATTTTTTCATGTCAGTTAGTTGAAAAAGTGTATATGTGACTATGTGAGCCATTTTTGTAACGATAAAAGTATATGTGAACCACTTTATACGAGGATATATCAACTCTAAATGACAAAATTGAGCGATATATCAAGTTTTTTTCCTTCTTCTTTTTTTATTTTTTTAAAATAAAGTAACAACCGACATGTATATATTTTAATAGTATGATTAGTTCCACTCAAAATCGTGGAAGCCCCCAATAATTACAAAAAGGAACGTATAATAAGTACATTTAAGGAAAAAAAAAGAGTTGGGCAACGTTTAATTATCATAGCATTGTTTGTTCCATGATAATTTTATTTCTCAAAATTATCAAGTCGCAGCCCCCTGACACTGAGAAATTGTTGTACTATTTCTGTTTAAAAAAGAATGGCCTAGTTTGACTCGATATAGAGTTTAAGAAAATAAAGAAGAATTTTCACTTTTGTGATCCTAAATTGAAGTTAGGTTAAATGTATCAAAATGCCCTTTAATCTTGTGGCCTTTAACATGACACTTGAAAAATTCAAATTAAAGTGTTGTCAGAAAAGAAAAAGAGTCATTTTTTTAAAACAAACTAAAAAGGGGAAAGTAAGTCATTCTTTTTTAAATGGAAGGAGTACAATTTTGGGATAACTTTTCCAGTTGATAACTCGTCTTGTAGATGATTCTTGAATGTTGTGGGTAGGTTCTAAGGACTTTGAATCGTGTTTGATTCACTTTTAGCATACTCAACTCAACTCAACTCAACTCTGAGAAATAGCCCAACTCACTAAAGCATACAATATATGTAAAACAATGCTTTAAAATATATGAATATATAAATGCAACTCAGTATATAAAATATAATATTTTACTCTTGGGGAGTTTCTCTAACCAAAAACCATCACTATGAGATAGTGATGATACAACGCTTTGCACTGCCATTGCCGCTGCCGTCCAATACCTTGCCAGAGTAAGGGACGATCAACCTCATTGGATCCACAATCAATAAAAGTCCTCTTTTTGGGACTAGAGAAGCATAGCCTCTATCCTACGCTGGCTACGTAGTTTATGGGGTTTTAGTTCTTATTTACTCTTACCCAAATCGGCGCTCAATACTACTCCCAAAAGACTCAATGTGCTCATATGCTCAATCAGATCAATTTACTCGAATCATTTCATCTAGTCTCATTGGACTCTCATCAAACTCAATCTCATCTCAATCATCAATTCTTTCATTTAAAACATGTTTTCAAACTTATTCATATCTCCTCAAGACTCTATCTCAATCAATCATTCATACTCAAAATACTCATGTTCAAAATAATAGAAGTTTAAGAACCTTTCAAAATCAACTCGGACTCAACTAATTCTCATTCAAAAACGCTTTTAAGACTTACTCACATCTCATTAAACTCTTTTCTTGAAAATAACATTTATGCTCGATTCTATACTCATTAAGACTCTGGAGATCATGTATAGTGAATGATGGTGATACTTTATCTTACTCGAACTCTGAAAATCATACATAATAAATAGTAATGCAAAGGCTTCGAAAAACTCATTCTTAAAATAATGCATCATAATGGATGACTCAAAACTTTCAAAACTCAAACGAATGTACTCATGGATGCTTATGTTCCCTTAAAACTTTTCTCTTACTCATAGCATAAAAAAATACTCTTTACTCAATTAAAACAGTGCATTATAAGAAGCAATGTAGTAACTTAACCAGGGTTCCTGTGAAACTAGGCATGAACAACGATTTGAGAATAAGACTCATATGGATAAACACAATCTTGATAAATAAATATGGAACTCAATGATGGAAATCATAACTCATTTGAAAACTCAATAGCATTAGGGTTAGAACTCAACTTAAATCTTTAATGACAAAATTGAGATATAGGGTGCGTGGACGAATTCAGTCTAACGCTATGAATAGCCTTACATACCTGGAAGATTAAGGTTACAATTGCAATTCGAAGGCCTTAGTGAAAGCTCTTGAAACACTAGCTTTTCTCCTCTTCAATATTGCTCTCAATAATTCTAAGTGTTAAAGAGAGTATATGTTATTGGATACTGATAAGGGGCTTAAGTAAGTCCCAAAAGCGTCAGGGTTTTAATTATAAAAGAGTGGGAAAAGATGAAAAAAACCCTCTATAATACTGCCGAACTGATCTACGAGACCATCTGTGGTTCGTGGTTTGATCTACGGACCGTAGATCCCATCCGTGGAATTGATATTGAATTTTTAAGGCTCAAAAGTCCACTTACGGGTCTAAACAATGGGCCGTTGGTTGGATCTGTAGGTTTTGGGTCTCAAAAGTTGACTCTCAGTACTCTACCATTGACTTGATGGGACGGGTCATCGTTAAACCTACGGCCCGTCGGTTGGAGTCGTCGTTCACAGACTCAGAAAACTCTGATATGGCAGTCTCTGGTAAAATGGTCATAACGTTTTACTCTGAGATTGAAAAAAGGCAAACTTGGTGGCGTTGGAAAGAGGACTCAAAGACCTTCAATTTTATTGGTTATGGGCTATCTAATTGTTTATGAACTGAGAGATATGGTCATTTGAAATTGACCTAAGTAGAATCTTATGTCAAAACTTAATCGATAAGAAAGTTTTCAACTCAACTTTGTGCTAGGGGTTCTTGTGACCTGATGTCATATCCAAAATCATTTCCACACTAAAGAATTGAACTTAACACCTAAGATCAATTAAGAATCATTCCGTACGACCTTATATACAAATACAAGAATTGTTTGGGTCTTAGATAAAAAATTTATGGGGTGTTATATTATCTCCCCCTTGGGATCATTCGTCCTCGAATGATGGTTAACTGAGAATGGAGGGGAAATGAGTTATTATCATTACCTCTCTTGATTTCTGAGTTTGCCTACTAACATAGGCGGAACTGATTGATACTAATAGTTTTGAAACTGGACTCAAGCACGCTTGGCACGAAGCTCACATAAGATTTCAAGATTACAGGCCATGACATAAAATAAGGGTATCCAGGCACGAAGTAAGAATATGACTACTATGCCTCGAGTGATATGACTGGTAGCTTTTAAGCTTAGCAACACTTCTCAACTATGCTCTCCTTTCTAATAACTACACTTCATTAGCTGCAACTCATAGCTCCCACTAGAGTATAAGACTACTCTTACAAACATCTAAGTCAAATCATTTGCTCTTATTGTATTCAAGCCTAATCTTTAATTCAGAAGGTGAGAAACATGAGGTGGTTATACTCATCTAAACCACAAGATTTAGGTTCTATACCTGTATAAGGAATCTCATCCCAGAAATAATTCTCTTTATAACTACATTCAACCAACCTTGAGCCATATCAAGAAACACCTAATGCATCATACATTTATCTACATGTTAACAACACCGCATTCAATCCTAGTACTATAACCACTCCATGAACTCCTACTAACCAATACCAACTGAAATTTCACGCATACTATGAGGAACTATCTAACTACTTTCACCTAACTATTACTCATAGTAAAACTTCATTCATCCTTCCTCCATTTTTATAAACTTATATGGAATAAGCACACTACTTCTACCACAATAAGAAACATCAACTCTCTGATTCTATAATTACTCAACTACTATCGACAACATCGCTGTCAAAACTGAAGAGGATCACTGAAAGAACTTTAGGCAACAAATCATAAGCACGATTCATTCGAGAAATCTGACATAAGAATATGCATGACATAACATTATGTTGCTAATCATTGAGAGTAACACATGAATTTACGAGACTGAGCAAACTATGAGACATGAGTGCTTATCTAAATAGGTTCATATTACGAGGCTGATACCCATAAATTTATGGAGTAAGATTGAGATCAATGGGCTAAAGTCTTTGGCCCTCATTTTGAGAATTGAGCATTGATGTGAATCTGTCTGAAGTGTATAAGCATAGGTCATGAACACAATTCTGATATTAGAAACATCAACAAGATGTTGTAATAATTGAACTTTGAGGGATACGCTAGAGTATGAATGGATTGATATATCACCATAACTCTTTCTGGCTAATGATTCTCAACACTTGACTTGGTTTCTCATATTATCATCTCCCCCTTAGGTCTGAAGCTAACACTTTGAAACTATGGATCTATTACATCATCTCTAAACTGGTCTACATTCGCTTTACTCTAATACTCGGGAAAGGCTTATCTCATGGCTTTTGAACCCTCCATGTGAAGGTACTAGGATTCCTTCTAAGATCTCTTTCTAAGATGCTTCTCTTAAGCTCTTTACATTTGCTTATAATGCTGCTTTATCTAACTTTTAAGGGAAAACAAATAATGGTTACATCAACCTATTCGACATTGATAGCTCAAATATACTATCTAGGCATACATGAAAAATCATTAACTTAATTAGAACCTCATCTGACTACATACGATCTCGGGTACACCTCTCAATGCTCTTGATAATCTAATGACTTAGCCATACTTCATTGCTCTCATCTAAGAGTCATAATACCATACTTGTACCTCTCACATTTATTGCAAGTAACATCTTAATTCCTCACCTACTAGATCAGATCTCAAACTAATATCATCACCCTCATGTTGCCATCCTTATAATCACGACACTCATCTCAAATCCAAGCTTAGTGTCTATTACTAAATACAGATATCAATATAATTGATCGCTTACTATTCTAACTTACAACTACTAGATAAAATTAAGAAACACTGTCCCACTAAGACCTCATGATAAGCAGTCAATCTTTATCTCTCAGTCTACATACTTATAGTTTACTGTCAAATTCATTTTCACCAGCTAAGTACCACTTACCCACTCACTATACATCATTGCCTAATTAGTTCTATAACCCTCTGAATATCGTGAGGCTCTCCTTTCAAAAATTATAAGCCTAGCTTAGATCTATCACCTCATGAATACTCAGCTCTTATATTCATCACTTACACTTGGTCGATACTAATGCATTGACACCTCATCATAAACATCTTTCTGGTTAAAGTATACTCTAACTCATCCATACTAGTAACTTTTACTCTACATTCTATCATGAAATCTATACCAACTCATCACTTCTTAGTCTATCCATAAGGAAAAACTTCTCATTAGTAACTTACTGGGTGCATGACTGCAACTACGCACTTTACTCAATAACTATCCACATCCCTAGGTTACTACACTTCTAAATGTATACTTCTAACTCTAGACACTTCTACTACTTACTGGCTTATAACATAGCAACTCTTACTATCTTTCGGGTGAAAAGTACTATCCAAGCTCTAAAACATACTTCCTTATAAGGGTCTCAATTGAAACGAGGTTTAGAGAAGAGAGTTTGGGAGTGCATCTCGCCTTTAGCTCAAATGCACAATTCATATGAACTAAGAGTGCATTCTTTAAAATATAAACACTTAAGCTTACTCACGGGTATCTCTCAAGCCCTTCTGTAGTCTCATAACTTTCTTTAAGACTTTTACTGAGAGTAACTCATCAATAAGAATCTGGACTTTATTATTTCAACCACCTTGTGTATGAGGGTAGTCGAATGGATTTGAGGAACGCACGAGTCTGAATAAGTTTCTTAGGTAACAACTTTATCGCATGATCCTGAGTATGAAAGAAGGGAAATTTTTCTTAAATGTCTGTAGTCCCTCATTTATAGAAGTGAGGTCCTCACAACCATAAATAAGATCCTACTGATACGACTTCATAGACACCCTAGGATACTTGAACTCTGTGCTCTGATACCAAGTTTGTCACGCTCCGTGTCACGCTCCGAGTCTACACCCTAGGCGTGGCCGGCACTCGGAGACCATTGCTGGTCCCAAGCGAACCACTTGGTCTGATCACTCATTCAATCACTCAGTGAAAGACTTAGATAAATCAAAGAAGGCACTCAAGTGGGCTAACAATAACCAACTCAATAAAGGGATAGTTTAAACACTCAGTTCAAATCAACTCAACATCATAATTCAATAATGAAATTTTAGTTAAAAAAATAAACTCTAAAAGAATCATTCTAACTCGAATCTGACTCTGTCTATGAAGCCTCTAACTGACTCGTAAGAAGGTGCCGAGACAAGCCCATGGCAACCTCAAAATACTAAAAGTAAAGACTCAGGAGCACCTCCGAATGCAAAGAGGTCTCACCAAATGGCGTGTACATGGAACATACGAGTATGTAATAAAGCTAAAAAGGAACTTACTCAAAGATACTCAACTTAACTCAAAGGACTCAACTCTGAGAAATAGCCCAACTCACTAAAGCATACAATATATGTAAAATAATGCTTTAAAAGATATGAATATATAAATGCAACTCAGTATATAAAATATAATATTTTACTCTTGGGGAGTTTCTCTAACCAAAAACCATCACTATGAGATAGTGATGATACAACGCTTTGCACTGCCATTGCCGCTGCCGTCCAATACCTTGCCAGAGTAAGGGACGATCAACCTCATTGGATCCACAATCAATAAAAGTCCTCTTTTTGGGACTAGAGAAGCATAGCCTCTATCCTACGCTGGCTACGTAGTTTATGGGGTTTTAGTTCTTATTTACTCTTACCCAAGTCGGCGCTCAATACTACTCCCAAAAGACTCAATGTGCTCATATGCTCAATCAGATCAATTTACTCGAATCATTTCATCTAGTCTCATTGGACTCTCATCAAACTCAATCTCATCTCAATCATCAATTCTTTCATTTAAAACATGTTTTCAAACTTATTCATATCTCCTCAAGACTCTATCTCAATCAATCATTCATACTCAAAATACTCATGTTCAAAATAATAGAAGTTTAAGAACCTTTCAAAATCAACTCGGACTCAACTAATTCTCATTCAAAAACGCTTTTAAGACTTACTCACATCTCATTAAACTCTTTTCTTGAAAATAACATTTATGCTCGATTCTATACTCATTAAGACTCTGTAGATCATGTATAGTGAATGATGGTGATACTTTATCTTACTCGAACTCTGAAAATCATACATAATGAATAGTAATGCAAAGGCTTCGAAAAACTCATTCTTAAAATAATGCATCATAATGGATGACTCAAAACTTTCAAAACTCAAACGAATGTACTCATGGATGCTTATGTTCCCTTAAAACTTTTCTCTTACTCATAGCATAAAAAAATACTCTTTACTCAATTAAAACAGTGCATTATAAGAAGCAATGTAGTAACTTAACCAGGGTTCCTGTGAAACTAGGCATGAACAACGATTTGAGAATAAGACTCATATGGATAAACACAATCTTGATAAATAAATATGGAACTCAATGATGGAAATCATAGCTCATTTGAAAACTCAATAGCATTAGGGTTAGAACTCAACTTAAATCTTTAATGACAAAATTGAGATATAGGGTGCGTGGACGAATTCAGTCTAACGCTATGAATAGCCTTACATACCTGGAAGATTAAGGTTACAATTGCAATTCGAAGGCCTTAGTGAAAGCTCTTGAAACCCTAGCTTTTCTCCTCTTCAATATTGCTCTCAATAATTCTAAGTGTTAAAGAGAGTATATGTGTATTGGATACTGATAAGGGGCTTAAGTAAGTCCCAAAAGCGTCAGGGTTTTAATTATAAAAGAGTGGGAAAAGATGAAAAAAACCCTCTATAATACTGCCGAACTGATCTACGAGACCATCTGTGGTTCGTGGTTTGATCTACGGACCGTAGATCCCATCCGTGGAATTGATATTGAATTTTTAAGGCTCAAAAGTCCACTTACGGGTCTAAACGACGGCCCGTAGTAGTACTTACGGCCCATTGGTTGGATCCATAGGTTTTGGGTCTCAAAAGTTGACTCTCAGTACTCTACCAATGACTTGACAGGATGGGTCGTCATTCAACCTACGGCCCGTCGGTTGGAGTCATCGTTCACAGACTCTGAAAACTCTGATATGACAGTTTCTGGTAAAACGGTCATCATGTTTTACTCCGAGGTCGTAAAAAGGCAAACTTGGTGGTATTGGAAAGAGGACTCAAAGGCCTTTAATTTGATAGGTTATGGGCCCCCTAATTCTTTATGAGCTGAGAGATATGGTTGTTTGAAATTTACCTAAGTAGAATCTTATGTCAAAACTTAATCGAAAGTTTTCAACTCAACTTTGTGCTAGGGGTTCTTGTGACCTTATGTCATATCGAAAATCATTCCCACACTGAAGAATTGAACTTAACATCTAAGAACAATTAAGAATCATTCGGTACGACCT
Source organism: Solanum appendiculatum (assembly GCA_018342035.1). Lineage (NCBI taxonomy): Eukaryota > Viridiplantae > Streptophyta > Magnoliopsida > Solanales > Solanaceae > Solanum > Solanum appendiculatum. Next base: position 9,078 of record JAGDQO010000156.1, on the reverse strand, counting down.
TTTACGTAAATTCAAGAATTGTTCGGGTCTTAGCTAAGAAATTTCTGGGGTGTTACACGTGGGGAGAGTTTTAGAGATTAATTAAGGTCATAAAAATTCTCTACCACAACGATGAGTTGAAATTAAAGCTCCTTTACTAATTGAGTTTCGGTATATTGGATCAACTTCAAATAAGCATATCTCTTAGAATATGAAGAGTTATATATCCATTACCTACCAAATTAAAGGTCGATTCTTCTTTCCAATGACACTGACCGCTTATAAATGTAATTTTAACAGTACAAGTTCAAAGGGTACTTTTAGATATTGAAGTGCACTAGGGACTTTTAGATCAAATTATTACAAGGCTAATTAACAAATGGGAATGACTAACCATTAGAGGATGTGGTGTAGTGGATGGTGTTGCTTCTTCCTTAACCAGAAGTCTAAGATTCGAGCCTTGGGTATGAAAAAATTCTTGATAGGGAGCGCTACCCCCTAAATGGGTCCCTACTTGGCGCAAATACAAATTAGTCGGACTTCAATGCGAGTATCGAATTCAAAATGAGAAACTAAAATAAATAATGGGAATGGCTAATTAAGCGACAATCAAAGAAATTGGCTAAAAGTATCAAGGGGCTAACTATGAATATTGTTACGACAGGCAAATACTAAGTGAAAATTTGGCATCGTCACAAAAAATGTCTAGATCATGTCCTACTTTTAATATAATATAATTAAATAAATAATAAATAAACTAAATTGACTGTTTTTAGTTTGGGGTATTATAGTAATTTAACATTCAAGTTTGGGAGTTCATGTTTTTAAAGTAGTATATAGATATATATATATATATATATATATATAGATATAATAGTTATGAATGAATTATTTATTTGATTATTTTTATTTTGATGAATGACTATGCGTGTGTTTGGTATGAAGGAAAATGTATTTCATGAACAATGTTTTATTGGAAAATAAGTTGGGTTTTAACTTACTTTCTCATGTTTGGTTAGTAGTGAAAAGTATTTTCTAGTGTATATGAGATTGGTGAATGAAAAATATTTTCTTAGAAAATATATTTATTTTTTGGCTAGAGAGAAGAAAATACTTTTTAGAAAATAGTTTCTGACCTGAAAATCAACCCCGATAATCGATTCGGCACCTGACCCTAACACTCGATTCGAACCTGACCCCAACCCTCGACGTGGGACCCAAAATTTGAACTGGAACCCGATCCTGAACATTACCCGAATCAGGACACGATCCCAAGGTCAAACCCAAGAGCTAACCCAGGTAGTGACCCGACATTCAAACTGGAATATGATTTCTACACCGGAACCTGAACCTGACTTGAGAATCAACCTCGATCCTCGACCTGAGACTCAACCCCAAATCCTGACTCCAATATTTGACTCAAGATCTATCTTTTGAAATGGAATCCAACCCCGACATTTTGACTCAAAACTCGATCCTCGATTCTTATTTGGGACCTAACCCCAACCCTAACACCCGACCCCAAATTAAGCTCCGACCCCGAACCTGACACTCGATCCCGTTCTGAGACCCAACCCTGACTCCAACACCTAACCCGAGATCCGATCATGAGACCCGACCTCGACTCCTACCCAAGGCTTGACCCAAAAACCCAATCCAAAACTTGACCCGAGACCCGACCCCAATTTCGATCCAAGTCCCGATCCTTACCTCGACACCCGACTCGAGACCCTTCTTGAGGCCTGGCCTCTACCCAAGACCCAACCCCTACCAGTGACTCGATCCAGACACCCAACCCGAGATCTGACCCCAAAACTTGACCCGCTACCCAACCCCTAGGCCTGTCCACAACCCCGACTCTGATACCTGCCTTGAAACTCGACCCCGACTCTGAGATCCGATACTGACCCTGACTCGAGACCCTTGAACCAACCCTGACTCGAGAGCCGAGTTCCAACCTCGATTCGAGTACCAACCCCAACCCTCGAGACCCTTCCAAAACCCAGCCCCGACCTCGACCCTAACACTTGACCCAACCTCGACCTTGGCCCTACACCTGACCCGACTTCGATCCAGAGCTGAGACCCAACCTAACCCGAGATCCGACCCTGACCCCGACACTCAAGCCAAAAATCCAACCTCTAATTCTAACTCAAGATTCGATCCCGACTCAATTCGGAACTCGGGAGTTGGGTCTCGAATCCATAGAAGAATAAACAAATAAATAGTCTATGAAGTACTACACAAATAAATAAGAGTCTATCATAAATCGACTAAATGGTTGATAATAAGTACCAAGAATACCTAAGGAAAGCCATATAAAGCATACGATGCATTCTTCTTTTCATTATACACTTCCCACTGCTTTTTCAAATTAATTTTCTTCTCCAGATAGGTCAATGTTAAATGAAAAGACTCTTTTCCCCATGGATATCTTTTGAAGAAATCTAAATCATCTGCCATACTGATGTGGTTTGAATTCACAATCTTAGATCGATCATGCGCAAGCAGCATCACGTGGATGAACCAAACTAAAGAGCACTTCAACTTCTGCTCGTTATTTAATTTGGTACCCTTGATTAAACTCAACAATTTTGCACGAGTGAGTTTCTTATTCTATGTCACCTTGAAATGAAAATTTTCACCTTTTTTAAGGACTTTGTTCATTTTTGATTCACGGGGGTATGCTGAGCAATTTAGCCCTGTAATCAATGCAAATTCTTTTAAGCCAAAACATATAGGCTTATCATTCACACAAAACCAAATTTCATGCAATTTCTTGTCATTCTTCACACGTCACAACAACATACAATGGACCATCTGTTCATTAAACTTAAAACAATCTAGAATATGCCTCGAGGGTCCAAAACAAGTACCCTTAAAGTTATGATAAACTTTTTGAACAACCAGAAGTTTTCTAAAGTCACGATAAATAGCCAGCCTAGCTCTTACAGAAATGAAACGATCCTATTTCATCTAACCATGTCGCTAGGTCATACAAATTACCAAATATATCTCTTGCATAAATTGGAAAGGATAGAGGATCATCCTCATCTCAATTATGGGTGTCTCTACTACTCTCTTCATCTCCACTATCACTTTCCCCTTCACTAGACTCAACATCATCACTAGCATGAGCACTAGTGTCTTGAGAGTTGTCAATCTCTGCCATTATTTCCGTTTCTAAGTCAGACTCGGGTTTAAGTTCTTCAACTAATATTTTTATCTTTTTTGAAGTTTTGAAAACTTATTCAACCTTTCGTTTCTTAATTTTAGAAGCAACAGGAACATATTGTTTAGTGCTTCCACCTCTAGTTTTAGCCGTACTTTATAATCTACAAACAAAAACAGATTTATTAACCACTAGTTTGTTAACACAAATAGAGTAATGCTCAAATAAAATATGCAAAATAAATAGCCGTTCCAACAGAAATCAACAATGCAATGGACAGAAACACCATTAAAGTTGATCAAAGTTCTGTAAAAATTTCAAAATCAATAGGCGAGATAAACATAAAAAGTTTAAAAAATTCTAGGCATTATCCAAAGAAAAACGTCATCAGAGATGCGGAATCAAGAACATGAATAAAAAGGGTCAAAAAAAGGGGGTCTGATGTTCACTAATTATAGCAAATATTCAAACTTCATTACACTACAGTAATAAAAAAAACTAAATAGGGCTAAAAGTTACCGGAACACACGATTAGAGAAGGTTCAACTTACCAAGGACGAGAGCTTTGAACTTGGGGAAGAAGACAGAATAAAAAAATTCACCAGTAGCGTAGGAAATAGATGAAGGTTTATTTTCACCAATAGCATAGGAAAAGGAAGATGAAAACATTTGAGAAGTTGTGGAAGTTTCATCTTTCAAGAATGGAAGATGTCCTTGGAAGATGAAACGTTGGAGAAGAAAGGTTGCAAAAAGGTTTTTCAGATTTCTGAAAAGTGTCAAAAATTGAAACAATATTAATTTAAGTGCATTGAGATTTAATATACTTTTATAAACTTGTATATTTTCCCCAAGGTTTAAAATAGGAAAAACTACGGAAAATAGAAAACTACAATACATATTAAAGGTACATAGCTATAGTATACTTTATTTATTTTTTATGGATATATTTAATTATTAAATAGCAAATATAATTCTACACACCTAATCAAGTTTTTTCAGCCCCTCTTTATGCTTCACTATTCCCTAGTTCCCACCTTTAAAGTTTTTGTTTCCATCTATCCCCAAATCACGTCTCTTTCCCCCAAATTTTCTTACAAATTAACAATCTTTGGCATGATTTACGAGCTATTTTGTGATTCGGATTCATCAGATATCTTCTAATTCTGTTTTTTTCTTTTTCATCGAAGACTATAGTTGTATACATGTTTCATCTATCTTTATAGGGTCTCAGTTAAAGGTTTTTTTTTCACCATTACAATAGCAGAAGTCAGTACTCCGAAGATGGTCATAAGAGGTATACATTTTTTTGATAAATTGTTGGAAGAAGTACCTTCGTTTGATTTGTGTATCATTCAAGAGCAAGCCAAAATTTCAAGCTCTATTGTTGCAATGGAGACCGAGAAGCGAACAAAGATTCGTATACATATTGATGTGTTGTACACTTGTATAATTGTACTGTTTTAGCTTCATTTTGTCATATTGCTGGGTTGTACATGATACATTAATACTTATATTGTTCAAACAAATATACGAGTTCATTGTATTCAAAGTATGTTAGTCAATTATTGTATTCATATGAATATCATATTATTTGAATAGGAGGAAGGAATTGTTTTTTTTAATACTTTTCAGATTTTTATACAGAGAATACTTATACACTTGGATACTTCTATTGTATTAGATGTCATTGTCACTTGTATTGAATTATTATCATAAGTTTAAAATGTGGATATATTGAGTCTGTTGTATCCAATGTATGCCAGTGAATTGTTGTATTCTTATCATTTGTATACCTATACTATTCATGTGTGTGTTCAATAGTTGCATTAATATACTAAATGTACGCACAATGCATTTACTGTATGCAAGAAATCAAAATTTTTGTTTTAAATAAGATTTTGAGTATGTTGTATCCCCATTTTTTTTGTTAAACGAATAGGAATTCAAGAGTATATGTTGTGAATAGGTCATTATTTCTTGTTAATTTAATAATAAGAAGTTGAGAGTTTAAAGGGTGTAATTAAAGGATAGTCAGTTATAATAACAAAAAGCTCCTTATTTAGTGCATTATATTTAAAACTGTATCGTTGTTTTTTTAAAAATCCTATAAATACTATAAATACAGCTAGATTTAGACAGAAAATATAGCTATTTTGGGTAAATATAATACTTATAGCTATTCTAATCTAATAACCCTAAAACTATAGTCATTTTTGTAAGTTGCTCTTTAAAATATTAAAGAGGCCCATGACCCCCACAATCCAATATAGCCCAAGTTTTAAAAATGTTAAAGAGGCCCATGACCCCACAAACCTACCCCACTTTTTCCTTTTTTAAAATCCTAACCCTAGAAAATAAATGGAACAGAAATTAAGTGACTATTGACTACATTGAGTTTTGACAGTGGGTACATATCCAAATAATCTCCGGTTACTCTTCACGATTGAGAAGAAGGAAAACAAGGGTTGAGTATAAAATCCTAGATTTGTCACTTACAAGCTTAAGGTAAATGATTCTAAATTGAATATGCATTTATTTCATGAATATAACCCTGGATTTGTCATTTGAGCATTAAATCAAAGATGCAAATTGGAAATTTTCGAATATAAATCTATAATCAATCCATTTGAAGTATCCAAATGGACTCTAAATTGCTAATCTAAAGAGGATAATAGTCTCTTGACATGTATAGTTGATGAAAATGAAATAAAAAATTAATGTTTTTGATATGTCTCCAGATAGTGCTGCAGGACTAGATGGATTCAATGATAGTTTTTGTCAAACATGTTGGGGGATTATCAAGCATGGTATCATTAATTTTGTGTAATACCTTTTCAAAGGAGGTAATATCACTAAATTCTCTTCTCATACTTGTTTAATCCTTATTTCTAAATGTGAAACTCCTAACACCTTCTATGTTTTAAGGCCAACTAGAACAAGAAATTAAATAAAGTAAAAAATATACACAACACAACTATTAAAAGTCATCAATCCATATAAAGATTTTTGAAGCTTTATTGAATAAGTTTATTTCGAACTTTTATATGTTTCATGTAACTTTATTTGCGGACTCTCTTATAGAAATGAATTGGGCTTCTTCAGTTTGACAATCAGTAATATAGACTACTACTGCCAGATTATTATCAATCCCTCTATCTTCACTACTATCTCCATTGCAGATTTGAGGACTTTGTCACTTGTCCTTCAAAGGTGTTACAATTTGCATTTTCCTGTTGTTGTCGCTATAAACTACCACTTTCCAACTATCTTTGCAGGTTTGTTATTTATCCTTCATGAAAATCAGTTAGCACAGTAACCAAATTAGTCCTTATTTCTCTAGTTACTTTATTTTCTATCTGCATCTGCACTCCCTTAGGAAAATTGCCTTTTAGATCCAGCATCACCTTCACACGCGCACAACTTGATCTGGTCTTAGTAATGATTGTTTGATCTAGTTGAATTGGTTTACCCACTGTTGATGCTAAAGAAAATAAACATTCTATGACAAAAAAAAGGTGGATAATAGATTAGAAAATGAAATCCACATCATTGCCATCAATGTTTTCTCATTAACCTAAAACCTACAGTCATAGATTAGTGTGTGCATAAGATATGAATATCCATCTCTTCATGTGATGTAAAAGGCTCCCTTGGTACCATATTAGTAAAATCTTCTTGCTGAGTTAGATGACGCGGAAGAAAAAAAATTAAAATCTTTTTACCATGGTAAAGAGATTGTGGATTTATGGCATTTTCATAAACTGGTTTTGATAATGATAAATTGTGTTAAAGCTTTGAGAACCAGGTCAACAACCAGGTTCACAAATACAACAGGCTCATGATACAAGCCACGTGGAGCGAAAAGGAAAGACATCTTTTAAAAGGAAGGAATTGATTAAATTAGTTCCAGCCTTTTCTGGACAACAGTATCCCTTAAGGACTAGGAAACCTAAGCCGCGTAATCAAGGGAGAAGTTCTTGACCTAATCTCCAGATATAAAAGGAAGTCTTAGGATTGGAAAGCTTTTTGTCAATTGCAAGCATAAAGAAAATAGTTTTTCTTCATAACGGCAAGAGACAACAAGCAACATATCAACAATACTTATTTGTTAAAAAGGCTAACACCTTGAAAGAAGGATCCTATGGCTGCTCCATCAATATCTCAGGAAGGTGCTTCCCAAACAAGGCCACCACTCTTCAACAGATAATACTATGGGTGGTGAAAGAATAGGATGATGGATCATATAATCGGAAAAAACCATGCTTTGTGGAATGTAGTACTGGACGGACTAACGATTCCCATAAAACATGGTGAGGATGGAAACACCTCAAGTTCCAAAGGGTAGATTAGAGTTAACTGTCGATGACAAAATTGTTGTTCAAAACAATGTCAATGCCAAAAACATTCTAATATTTGGAATTGGTTCTGATGAGTACAACCGTATTTCATCATGCTATACAGCTAAGCAAATATGGGATTGTCACGATCCGATTTCTAAGGTCATGATGACACCTACTACATCCCATCAGTAGGTAAACCTAACCCATATCTCGGAACCAGAAACAACGAGCTATCACATGGAAGGTATACATGAAGAAGCAAGGAAAAAATAATCAGAAGAAGAACGAGAGGTAGACAGATAAAGACATAACAAGATAATCCCAAGACCTGACATCAGTTGGTAATTGAGCATCTAGTCAAAATAGAAGTACAAGGCTTTACAAATACAATAAGTAAAGAATTGTCATCGAAACATGATTTTAAGTTTTTGTGGAGTGATTTTGTCTTTTGCAATATATCATGATAATTTATTCGCTCGATTGTCTTCCTCAATTCCATCACTTAGGAGACATTTTTGAGAAACCATTGAAATTTTTTTGATCTTTTAAATATTTCATATAGGATACATGATCAATTTCATGTTTTTGTTAATGACATACACTTCTTAATAAACGTGTATCATGAAAAAAAATTATTTGTATGATTTCAATCTAACTATATAGTCCTGGTATGTTTTTCAATTGTAATACTCTTTTATCTTGTTAAGTTCCCATATTCTATTCATTTAATTCCCTTTTTCTTCGTGAAATGAAAATAATGTGGAGTTAGAGATTTTTGATTTATAATTTGGGAATATTTTTATTTTTTCTTTTAATTTTTATATAAATGATTTTTGGTTTTTCTTATACTTATCTTCATTTGTTTATACACTCTTCCAAAGGTTATAGAGAAAAGTAAAGTGGTTCGAAGGCAATGGTGGTAACACAAATAGTTGCTTTAAGTCAACCACTGAAGGATGTTGCTAACACGATTGTAAGATTTTTGATGAGTCATTTTTCTCTTGTTCTATTTTAATTTTGTGTTTTTTTTTTCATTTTTGAAGAGGTTTTCCAAGCCATTAAACTTTAAGAATACAAAGTTAAAATAGAACAGGAGAAAAATAACTCATAAAAAATCTTACAGTTGTGCTTGCAACATCCATTAGTGGTTGACTTAAAGCAATAGTGTGTATTTACACCCTTGCCCCCGAATCCTTTTCTTTTCTCGTGATCGTTTGGAAGACTGCATAAACAAATGAAGATAAGTATAACAAAAAACCAAAAGTCCTTTATACAAAAAATTAATAGAAGAATAAAGTAAAAATATTCCCAAATTATAGATCAAATATCTTAAACTACACATTATTTCCATTTCACAAGGAAAAAGGGGAATCAATTGAAAAGAAGAGAGAATTTATGTAACACCCCAGAAATTCCTTAGCTAAGACCCGAACAATTCTTGCATTTGCATATAAGGTTGTACCGAGTGATTTAATTGTTCTTAGGTTTTGAGTTCAATTATTTAGTGTGGAAATGATTTTGGATATGACGTAAGGTCCCAAGAACCCCCTAGCACAAATTTGAGTTGAAAACTTCATTATCGATTAA
>JAGDQO010000155.1:0-43960 GCA_018342035.1 Solanum appendiculatum | reverse complement strand
CCTTTTACGTAAATTCAAGAATTGTTCGGGTCTTAGCTAAGAAATTTCTGGGGTGTTACACGTGGGGAGAGTTTTAGAGATTAATTAAGGTCATAAAAATTCTCTACCACAACGATGAGTTGAAATTAAAGCTCCTTTACTAATTGAGTTTCGGTATATTGGATCAACTTCAAATAAGCATATCTCTTAGAATATGAAGAGTTATATATCCATTACCTACCAAATTAAAGGTCGATTCTTCTTTCCAATGACACTGACCGCTTATAAATGTAATTTTAACAGTACAAGTTCAAAGGGTACTTTTAGATATTGAAGTGCACTAGGGACTTTTAGATCAAATTATTACAAGGCTAATTAACAAATGGGAATGACTAACCATTAGAGGATGTGGTGTAGTGGATGGTGTTGCTTCTTCCTTAACCAGAAGTCTAAGATTCGAGCCTTGGGTATGAAAAAATTCTTGATAGGGAGCGCTACCCCCTAAATGGGTCCCTACTTGGCGCAAATACAAATTAGTCGGACTTCAATGCGAGTATCGAATTCAAAATGAGAAACTAAAATAAATAATGGGAATGGCTAATTAAGCGACAATCAAAGAAATTGGCTAAAAGTATCAAGGGGCTAACTATGAATATTGTTACGACAGGCAAATACTAAGTGAAAATTTGGCATCGTCACAAAAAATGTCTAGATCATGTCCTACTTTTAATATAATATAATTAAATAAATAATAAATAAACTAAATTGACTGTTTTTAGTTTGGGGTATTATAGTAATTTAACATTCAAGTTTGGGAGTTCATGTTTTTAAAGTAGTATATAGATATATATATATATATATATATATATAGATATAATAGTTATGAATGAATTATTTATTTGATTATTTTTATTTTGATGAATGACTATGCGTGTGTTTGGTATGAAGGAAAATGTATTTCATGAACAATGTTTTATTGGAAAATAAGTTGGGTTTTAACTTACTTTCTCATGTTTGGTTAGTAGTGAAAAGTATTTTCTAGTGTATATGAGATTGGTGAATGAAAAATATTTTCTTAGAAAATATATTTATTTTTTGGCTAGAGAGAAGAAAATACTTTTTAGAAAATAGTTTCTGACCTGAAAATCAACCCCGATAATCGATTCGGCACCTGACCCTAACACTCGATTCGAACCTGACCCCAACCCTCGACGTGGGACCCAAAATTTGAACTGGAACCCGATCCTGAACATTACCCGAATCAGGACACGATCCCAAGGTCAAACCCAAGAGCTAACCCAGGTAGTGACCCGACATTCAAACTGGAATATGATTTCTACACCGGAACCTGAACCTGACTTGAGAATCAACCTCGATCCTCGACCTGAGACTCAACCCCAAATCCTGACTCCAATATTTGACTCAAGATCTATCTTTTGAAATGGAATCCAACCCCGACATTTTGACTCAAAACTCGATCCTCGATTCTTATTTGGGACCTAACCCCAACCCTAACACCCGACCCCAAATTAAGCTCCGACCCCGAACCTGACACTCGATCCCGTTCTGAGACCCAACCCTGACTCCAACACCTAACCCGAGATCCGATCATGAGACCCGACCTCGACTCCTACCCAAGGCTTGACCCAAAAACCCAATCCAAAACTTGACCCGAGACCCGACCCCAATTTCGATCCAAGTCCCGATCCTTACCTCGACACCCGACTCGAGACCCTTCTTGAGGCCTGGCCTCTACCCAAGACCCAACCCCTACCAGTGACTCGATCCAGACACCCAACCCGAGATCTGACCCCAAAACTTGACCCGCTACCCAACCCCTAGGCCTGTCCACAACCCCGACTCTGATACCTGCCTTGAAACTCGACCCCGACTCTGAGATCCGATACTGACCCTGACTCGAGACCCTTGAACCAACCCTGACTCGAGAGCCGAGTTCCAACCTCGATTCGAGTACCAACCCCAACCCTCGAGACCCTTCCAAAACCCAGCCCCGACCTCGACCCTAACACTTGACCCAACCTCGACCTTGGCCCTACACCTGACCCGACTTCGATCCAGAGCTGAGACCCAACCTAACCCGAGATCCGACCCTGACCCCGACACTCAAGCCAAAAATCCAACCTCTAATTCTAACTCAAGATTCGATCCCGACTCAATTCGGAACTCGGGAGTTGGGTCTCGAATCCATAGAAGAATAAACAAATAAATAGTCTATGAAGTACTACACAAATAAATAAGAGTCTATCATAAATCGACTAAATGGTTGATAATAAGTACCAAGAATACCTAAGGAAAGCCATATAAAGCATACGATGCATTCTTCTTTTCATTATACACTTCCCACTGCTTTTTCAAATTAATTTTCTTCTCCAGATAGGTCAATGTTAAATGAAAAGACTCTTTTCCCCATGGATATCTTTTGAAGAAATCTAAATCATCTGCCATACTGATGTGGTTTGAATTCACAATCTTAGATCGATCATGCGCAAGCAGCATCACGTGGATGAACCAAACTAAAGAGCACTTCAACTTCTGCTCGTTATTTAATTTGGTACCCTTGATTAAACTCAACAATTTTGCACGAGTGAGTTTCTTATTCTATGTCACCTTGAAATGAAAATTTTCACCTTTTTTAAGGACTTTGTTCATTTTTGATTCACGGGGGTATGCTGAGCAATTTAGCCCTGTAATCAATGCAAATTCTTTTAAGCCAAAACATATAGGCTTATCATTCACACAAAACCAAATTTCATGCAATTTCTTGTCATTCTTCACACGTCACAACAACATACAATGGACCATCTGTTCATTAAACTTAAAACAATCTAGAATATGCCTCGAGGGTCCAAAACAAGTACCCTTAAAGTTATGATAAACTTTTTGAACAACCAGAAGTTTTCTAAAGTCACGATAAATAGCCAGCCTAGCTCTTACAGAAATGAAACGATCCTATTTCATCTAACCATGTCGCTAGGTCATACAAATTACCAAATATATCTCTTGCATAAATTGGAAAGGATAGAGGATCATCCTCATCTCAATTATGGGTGTCTCTACTACTCTCTTCATCTCCACTATCACTTTCCCCTTCACTAGACTCAACATCATCACTAGCATGAGCACTAGTGTCTTGAGAGTTGTCAATCTCTGCCATTATTTCCGTTTCTAAGTCAGACTCGGGTTTAAGTTCTTCAACTAATATTTTTATCTTTTTTGAAGTTTTGAAAACTTATTCAACCTTTCGTTTCTTAATTTTAGAAGCAACAGGAACATATTGTTTAGTGCTTCCACCTCTAGTTTTAGCCGTACTTTATAATCTACAAACAAAAACAGATTTATTAACCACTAGTTTGTTAACACAAATAGAGTAATGCTCAAATAAAATATGCAAAATAAATAGCCGTTCCAACAGAAATCAACAATGCAATGGACAGAAACACCATTAAAGTTGATCAAAGTTCTGTAAAAATTTCAAAATCAATAGGCGAGATAAACATAAAAAGTTTAAAAAATTCTAGGCATTATCCAAAGAAAAACGTCATCAGAGATGCGGAATCAAGAACATGAATAAAAAGGGTCAAAAAAAGGGGGTCTGATGTTCACTAATTATAGCAAATATTCAAACTTCATTACACTACAGTAATAAAAAAAACTAAATAGGGCTAAAAGTTACCGGAACACACGATTAGAGAAGGTTCAACTTACCAAGGACGAGAGCTTTGAACTTGGGGAAGAAGACAGAATAAAAAAATTCACCAGTAGCGTAGGAAATAGATGAAGGTTTATTTTCACCAATAGCATAGGAAAAGGAAGATGAAAACATTTGAGAAGTTGTGGAAGTTTCATCTTTCAAGAATGGAAGATGTCCTTGGAAGATGAAACGTTGGAGAAGAAAGGTTGCAAAAAGGTTTTTCAGATTTCTGAAAAGTGTCAAAAATTGAAACAATATTAATTTAAGTGCATTGAGATTTAATATACTTTTATAAACTTGTATATTTTCCCCAAGGTTTAAAATAGGAAAAACTACGGAAAATAGAAAACTACAATACATATTAAAGGTACATAGCTATAGTATACTTTATTTATTTTTTATGGATATATTTAATTATTAAATAGCAAATATAATTCTACACACCTAATCAAGTTTTTTCAGCCCCTCTTTATGCTTCACTATTCCCTAGTTCCCACCTTTAAAGTTTTTGTTTCCATCTATCCCCAAATCACGTCTCTTTCCCCCAAATTTTCTTACAAATTAACAATCTTTGGCATGATTTACGAGCTATTTTGTGATTCGGATTCATCAGATATCTTCTAATTCTGTTTTTTTCTTTTTCATCGAAGACTATAGTTGTATACATGTTTCATCTATCTTTATAGGGTCTCAGTTAAAGGTTTTTTTTTCACCATTACAATAGCAGAAGTCAGTACTCCGAAGATGGTCATAAGAGGTATACATTTTTTTGATAAATTGTTGGAAGAAGTACCTTCGTTTGATTTGTGTATCATTCAAGAGCAAGCCAAAATTTCAAGCTCTATTGTTGCAATGGAGACCGAGAAGCGAACAAAGATTCGTATACATATTGATGTGTTGTACACTTGTATAATTGTACTGTTTTAGCTTCATTTTGTCATATTGCTGGGTTGTACATGATACATTAATACTTATATTGTTCAAACAAATATACGAGTTCATTGTATTCAAAGTATGTTAGTCAATTATTGTATTCATATGAATATCATATTATTTGAATAGGAGGAAGGAATTGTTTTTTTTAATACTTTTCAGATTTTTATACAGAGAATACTTATACACTTGGATACTTCTATTGTATTAGATGTCATTGTCACTTGTATTGAATTATTATCATAAGTTTAAAATGTGGATATATTGAGTCTGTTGTATCCAATGTATGCCAGTGAATTGTTGTATTCTTATCATTTGTATACCTATACTATTCATGTGTGTGTTCAATAGTTGCATTAATATACTAAATGTACGCACAATGCATTTACTGTATGCAAGAAATCAAAATTTTTGTTTTAAATAAGATTTTGAGTATGTTGTATCCCCATTTTTTTTGTTAAACGAATAGGAATTCAAGAGTATATGTTGTGAATAGGTCATTATTTCTTGTTAATTTAATAATAAGAAGTTGAGAGTTTAAAGGGTGTAATTAAAGGATAGTCAGTTATAATAACAAAAAGCTCCTTATTTAGTGCATTATATTTAAAACTGTATCGTTGTTTTTTTAAAAATCCTATAAATACTATAAATACAGCTAGATTTAGACAGAAAATATAGCTATTTTGGGTAAATATAATACTTATAGCTATTCTAATCTAATAACCCTAAAACTATAGTCATTTTTGTAAGTTGCTCTTTAAAATATTAAAGAGGCCCATGACCCCCACAATCCAATATAGCCCAAGTTTTAAAAATGTTAAAGAGGCCCATGACCCCACAAACCTACCCCACTTTTTCCTTTTTTAAAATCCTAACCCTAGAAAATAAATGGAACAGAAATTAAGTGACTATTGACTACATTGAGTTTTGACAGTGGGTACATATCCAAATAATCTCCGGTTACTCTTCACGATTGAGAAGAAGGAAAACAAGGGTTGAGTATAAAATCCTAGATTTGTCACTTACAAGCTTAAGGTAAATGATTCTAAATTGAATATGCATTTATTTCATGAATATAACCCTGGATTTGTCATTTGAGCATTAAATCAAAGATGCAAATTGGAAATTTTCGAATATAAATCTATAATCAATCCATTTGAAGTATCCAAATGGACTCTAAATTGCTAATCTAAAGAGGATAATAGTCTCTTGACATGTATAGTTGATGAAAATGAAATAAAAAATTAATGTTTTTGATATGTCTCCAGATAGTGCTGCAGGACTAGATGGATTCAATGATAGTTTTTGTCAAACATGTTGGGGGATTATCAAGCATGGTATCATTAATTTTGTGTAATACCTTTTCAAAGGAGGTAATATCACTAAATTCTCTTCTCATACTTGTTTAATCCTTATTTCTAAATGTGAAACTCCTAACACCTTCTATGTTTTAAGGCCAACTAGAACAAGAAATTAAATAAAGTAAAAAATATACACAACACAACTATTAAAAGTCATCAATCCATATAAAGATTTTTGAAGCTTTATTGAATAAGTTTATTTCGAACTTTTATATGTTTCATGTAACTTTATTTGCGGACTCTCTTATAGAAATGAATTGGGCTTCTTCAGTTTGACAATCAGTAATATAGACTACTACTGCCAGATTATTATCAATCCCTCTATCTTCACTACTATCTCCATTGCAGATTTGAGGACTTTGTCACTTGTCCTTCAAAGGTGTTACAATTTGCATTTTCCTGTTGTTGTCGCTATAAACTACCACTTTCCAACTATCTTTGCAGGTTTGTTATTTATCCTTCATGAAAATCAGTTAGCACAGTAACCAAATTAGTCCTTATTTCTCTAGTTACTTTATTTTCTATCTGCATCTGCACTCCCTTAGGAAAATTGCCTTTTAGATCCAGCATCACCTTCACACGCGCACAACTTGATCTGGTCTTAGTAATGATTGTTTGATCTAGTTGAATTGGTTTACCCACTGTTGATGCTAAAGAAAATAAACATTCTATGACAAAAAAAAGGTGGATAATAGATTAGAAAATGAAATCCACATCATTGCCATCAATGTTTTCTCATTAACCTAAAACCTACAGTCATAGATTAGTGTGTGCATAAGATATGAATATCCATCTCTTCATGTGATGTAAAAGGCTCCCTTGGTACCATATTAGTAAAATCTTCTTGCTGAGTTAGATGAAGCGGAAGAAAAAAAATTAAAATCTTTTTACCATGGTAAAGAGATTGTGGATTTATGGCATTTTCATAAACTGGTTTTGATAATGATAAATTGTGTTAAAGCTTTGAGAACCAGGTCAACAACCAGGTTCACAAATACAACAGGCTCATGATACAAGCCACGTGGAGCGAAAAGGAAAGACATCTTTTAAAAGGAAGGAATTGATTAAATTAGTTCCAGCCTTTTCTGGACAACAGTATCCCTTAAGGACTAGGAAACCTAAGCCGCGTAATCAAGGGAGAAGTTCTTGACCTAATCTCCAGATATAAAAGGAAGTCTTAGGATTGGAAAGCTTTTTGTCAATTGCAAGCATAAAGAAAATAGTTTTTCTTCATAACGGCAAGAGACAACAAGCAACATATCAACAATACTTATTTGTTAAAAAGGCTAACACCTTGAAAGAAGGATCCTATGGCTGCTCCATCAATATCTCAGGAAGGTGCTTCCCAAACAAGGCCACCACTCTTCAACAGATAATACTATGGGTGGTGAAAGAATAGGATGATGGATCATATAATCGGAAAAAACCATGCTTTGTGGAATGTAGTACTGGACGGACTAACGATTCCCATAAAACATGGTGAGGATGGAAACACCTCAAGTTCCAAAGGGTAGATTAGAGTTAACTGTCGATGACAAAATTGTTGTTCAAAACAATGTCAATGCCAAAAACATTCTAATATTTGGAATTGGTTCTGATGAGTACAACCGTATTTCATCATGCTATACAGCTAAGCAAATATGGGATTGTCACGATCCGATTTCTAAGGTCATGATGACACCTACTACATCCCATCAGTAGGTAAACCTAACCCATATCTCGGAACCAGAAACAACGAGCTATCACATGGAAGGTATACATGAAGAAGCAAGGAAAAAATAATCAGAAGAAGAACGAGAGGTAGACAGATAAAGACATAACAAGATAATCCCAAGACCTGACATCAGTTGGTAATTGAGCATCTAGTCAAAATAGAAGTACAAGGCTTTACAAATACAATAAGTAAAGAATTGTCATCGAAACATGATTTTAAGTTTTTGTGGAGTGATTTTGTCTTTTGCAATATATCATGATAATTTATTCGCTCGATTGTCTTCCTCAATTCCATCACTTAGGAGACATTTTTGAGAAACCATTGAAATTTTTTTGATCTTTTAAATATTTCATATAGGATACATGATCAATTTCATGTTTTTGTTAATGACATACACTTCTTAATAAACGTGTATCATGAAAAAAAATTATTTGTATGATTTCAATCTAACTATATAGTCCTGGTATGTTTTTCAATTGTAATACTCTTTTATCTTGTTAAGTTCCCATATTCTATTCATTTAATTCCCTTTTTCTTCGTGAAATGAAAATAATGTGGAGTTAGAGATTTTTGATTTATAATTTGGGAATATTTTTATTTTTTCTTTTAATTTTTATATAAATGATTTTTGGTTTTTCTTATACTTATCTTCATTTGTTTATACACTCTTCCAAAGGTTATAGAGAAAAGTAAAGTGGTTCGAAGGCAATGGTGGTAACACAAATAGTTGCTTTAAGTCAACCACTGAAGGATGTTGCTAACACGATTGTAAGATTTTTGATGAGTCATTTTTCTCTTGTTCTATTTTAATTTTGTGTTTTTTTTTTCATTTTTGAAGAGGTTTTCCAAGCCATTAAACTTTAAGAATACAAAGTTAAAATAGAACAGGAGAAAAATAACTCATAAAAAATCTTACAGTTGTGCTTGCAACATCCATTAGTGGTTGACTTAAAGCAATAGTGTGTATTTACACCCTTGCCCCCGAATCCTTTTCTTTTCTCGTGATCGTTTGGAAGACTGCATAAACAAATGAAGATAAGTATAACAAAAAACCAAAAGTCCTTTATACAAAAAATTAATAGAAGAATAAAGTAAAAATATTCCCAAATTATAGATCAAAGATCTTAAACTACACATTATTTCCATTTCACAAGGAAAAAGGGGAATCAATTGAAAAGAAGAGAGAATTTATGTAACACCCCAGAAATTCCTTAGCTAAGACCCGAACAATTCTTGCATTTGCGTATAAGGTTGTACCGAGTAATTCTTAATTGTTCTTAGGTTTTAAGTTCAATTATTTAGTGTGGAAATGATTTTGGATATGGCGTAAGGTCCCAAGAACCCCCTAGCACAAAGTTGAGTTGAAAACTTCATTATCGATTAAGTTTTGACAGAAGATTCTACTTAGGTCAACTTCAAATAACCATATCTCTCAAATCATAAGGAATTAGGTGGCCCATGACCTATCAAATTGAAGGTCTTTGAGTCCTCTTTCCAATGCCACTAAGTTTGCCTTTTCTCAAGCTTGGAGTACAAAGTTATGACCGTTTCACCAGAGACTACCATATCAGAGTTTTCTGAGTCTGTGAACGACGACTCCAACCGACGGGCCGTAGGTTGAACGACGACCCATCCTGTCAAGTCATCGGTAGAGTACTGAGAGTCAACTTTTGAGACCAAAACCTACGAATACAACCAACGGGCCGTAGGTACTACTACGTGCCATCGTTTGGACCCGTAAGTGGACTTTTGAGCCTTAAAAATTCAATATCAATTCCATAGGTGGGATCTACAGTTCGAAGATCAAACCACGAACCGTAGATGGTCTCTTAGATAAGTTGGGCAGTTTTAAAGAGGGGATGTTTTAGTCTTTTCCCACCCTTTTGTAATTAAAACCTTGACGTTTTTGGGACTTACTTAAGCCCCTTATCAGTATCCAATACATATATAATCTCTTTAACACTTAGAATTATTGAGAGCAAGATTGAAGAAGAGAAAAACTAGGGTTTCAAGAGCTTTCATTGAGGCTTTCAAATCGCGATAATAACCTTAATCTTCTAGGTATGTAAGGCTAATCATAGTGTTGGATTGAGTTCGTCCACGCGCCTTACATCTAACTTCTATCGATTTTTTAGTATAAGTTGAATTGAGCCCTAATTCCTTGAATCCCGAATTTGAGTTGATTCCTTGTTCTTTGAGTTCTATTGAATTATGCATTGAAATTGTTGTTGTTTCTACACTTTTACTTCTTGAGATTTTCATTCATGGCTACATTCCCATGAACCCTAATTGAGTTAATGATCATGGTTTTACTATGCTTTATTTTGAATTGGGATTGATGGTTTTCATGCATTGAGAAAAGTATGATTTTTAACTGATTTGAAGCATATTCTATCGAGTCTAAATAAGCATGAGTTTTTGAGCTTAAGTGATGGTTTTGAGAAAAGTGTTTTAATGAGATGTGAGTGGTTTGAAAGCATATGATTTGTAAACGAAAGAACACGATGAGTTCAGGTGAGCTTGAGTTTTGAAAGGTCCATTGAGACTTGATGAGATGATTTGAAATGTGTTACGTGATAGATATGAGCATAATGAATTGATTTGGGGAGTAGTATTGAGCACCGATTTGGGTAAGAGTTTAAATAACTCAAGCCCCATGAACTACATAGCCAGCGTAGGATAGGATCGCACCGTTAATTCGGATGTTTCCTTATTGTCCAAAAAGAGGACTTGTTGATTATGAATCCAATGAGGTTGATCGTCCCTTACTCCGGCAAGGTATTGGGCGGCTGCGGCAATTGCAGTGCAAAGCGTTGTATCATCACTAGCTCATAAGTGATGGTTGTCGGTTAGAGAAACTCCCCAAGAGTAAAATATTATATTTTATATACTGAGTTGCATTTACAAATCCATATCTTTTAAAGTACTGTTTTACATATATTGTATGTGTTAGTGAGTTGAGCTATTTTTCATAGTTGAGTTGAGTATCTTTGAGTAAGTTCTTTTTTAGCTTTAATACATACTCGTACGTTCCATGTACTAATGCCATTTGACCTGCATCGTTTTATGATGTAGACATAGGTGATAGAGATCCTCAACAGGCATACCGTTGAAGGTCATATTCCATCCAGCGTTTTGGTGAGACCTCTTTGCATTCGGAGGTGCTCCTGAGTCTTTACTTTCAGTATTTTGAGGTTGAGGTAGCCGTGGGCTTGCCTCAGCACCTTCTTATGAGTCAGTTAGAGGCTTCATAGACAGAGTCAGAATTGAGTTAGAATGATTCTTTCAGAGTCTATTTTTTTAAACTACAATTTCATTATTGAATTATGATGTTGAGTTGATTTGAACTGAGTGTTTAAACTATCCTTTAATTGAGTTGTTGATTGTAAGCCCACTTGAGTTTCTTCTTTGATTTATCTAAGTCTTCCGCTGAGTGATTGAATGAGTGATCAGACCAAGTAGTTCGCTTAGGACCAGCAATGGTCTCCGAGTGCCGGCCACGCCTAGGGTACCCTCTCGAGGAGTGACAAACTTGGTATCAGAGCATAGAGTTCAAGTGTCCTAGGGTGTCTATGAAGCTGTGTCAGTAGGATCTTATTTATGGTTGTGAGGGTCCCACTTCTATAAATGAGGGACTAAAGACATTTAAGAAAAGTTTCCCTTCTTTCATACTCTTAATCGTGCAATAGAACTTTGTCTTAAGGAACTTACTCAAACTGGTGCATTTCTCAGATCCATTTAACTACCCTCATACTCAAGATAGTTTCAAAGCAAAGCCCAGATCCTTATCGATGAGTTACTCCCCGCAAAAGTCTTCAGAAAGTCATGAGACTGCAGAGGGGCTTGAGAGAAGCCCGTGAGTGAGCTTAAGTGTTGAGATTCGAAAGAATGCACTCTTATTCTTATGAATCGTGCTTTCATGCTAAAAGCTAAATGTACTCCCAGACTCTCTTCTCTAAACCTTGTTTCAGTTGAGACCCTTATGAGGAAGTGTGTTTTAGAACTTGGATAGTATTTTCACCCGAAAAGATAGTATTTGTTACGATATTATGAGCCAGTAGTAGTAGAAGTGCCCAGAGTTAAAAGGATGCATTCAGAGGTATAGTAATCTAAGAAAGGGAGATAGTGATGAGGTAAAGTACGTTGTTGCAGTCATGCACCAATAAGTTATTAATGAGGAGTTTTTCCTTATGGGTAGACTAAGAAGTGATGAGTTGCTGTAGATTTCATGATAGAAGGTAGAGTAAGAGTTACTAGTATGGATGAGTAAGAGTATACTTTGACCAGAGAGAAGTTTATGATGAGGTGTTAATCCATTAGTATCGACCAAGTATAAGTGTTGAATAGAAGAGCCGAGTATTCGTGATGCGATAGATTTAAGCTAGGCCTATGATATTATTTTTTTTAAAAAGGAGAGCCACATGATATTCAAAGGGTTATAGAACTAATTAGGCAATGATGTATAGTGAATGGGTAAATAGTACTTAAGTTGTGAAATGGAATGTGACAGTAATCTGTAAGTATGTAGATTGAGAGATAAAGATTGACTACTTGTCATGAGATCTAAGTGAGCGAGTGTTTCTTAATTTTATCTAGTAGTTTTAAGTTAGTATAGTATGTGAGGAATTATGTTGATATCCATGTTTAGTACTAGACACTAAGCTTGAATTTGAGATGAGTGTCGTGATAAAAAGGATGGCAATATGAGGGCGATGATGTTAGTTTTGGAGATATGATCTAGTAGGTTTAACATGAAGTAGGTGAGAAATTAAGGTGTTACTTGTGATAAGTGTGTGGTACAAGGGTGGAATTCTGACTTTTAGATGAGAGCAATAAAGTGCTGCTAAGTCATTAGAGTGACAAGAGCATTAAGAGGTGTACCCGAGATTGTATGTAGTCAGACGAGGTTCCAATTAAGTTTATGATTTTTCATGTGTGCCTAGATAGTATATTTGAGCTGTCAATATGGAATAGGTAGATATAAGTATTATTTATTACCCTTAAGAGTTTGGTCGAGGAGATCATATATAGTCAATGCGGGTAACGATCATAGAAAGACTTCGATAGAAGTGAGAAGAGGTTAAGAGAAGCATCTCAAAAAGAGGTCTTAGAAGGAATCTTAGCAACTACACATGGAGAGTTCAATAGCCATGAGAGTGGCATTTCCTGAGTATTAAAGTAAATTGATTGTAGATCAGTTTAGAGATGATGTAATAGATCCATAGCTTCAAAGTGTTAGCTTCAGACCTAAGTGGTAGATGATCATAAGATGAGAGACCAAGTCAAGTGTTGAGAATCAGATAGTAATGTGCTCAGAAAGAGTTATGGTGATATATCAATCCATTCATACTCTAGCGTATTCCTCAAAGTTCAGTTGTTACAACATCTTGTTGATGTTTCTAATATCATAATTGTGTTCATGACTTATGCTCATACACTTCAGACATATTCACATCTATGCTCAGTTCCCAGAATGAGGGGCAAAAACTTTAGCCCATTGATCTCAATCTTACTCCATAAATTTATGGATATCATTCTCATAATATGAACCTATTCAGATAAGCACTCATGTCTCATAGTATGCTCAATCTCTCAAATTCATGCTTTACTCTCAATGATTAGCAACATAATGTTATGTAGTGCATATTCTTATGTCAAATTTCTCGAATGAATCGTGCTTATGATATGTCGCCTAAAGTTCTTTAAGTGATCCTCTTTAGTTTTGACAGCGATATTGTTGATAGTAGTTGAGTAATGATAGAATAAGAGGGTTGATGTTTCTTATTGTGGTAGCAGTAGTGTACTTATTCCATATAAGGTTATAAAAGTGGAGGAAGGATGAATGAAGTTTTACTATGAGTAATAGTTAGGTGAGAGTAGTTAGATAGTTCCTAATAGTATGCGTGAAATTTCAGTTGGTATTGGTTAGTAGGAGTTCATGGAGTGGTTATAGTACTAGGCTTGAATGTGGTGTTGTTAACATGTGGATAAATGTATGATGCATTAGGTGTTTCTTGATATGGGCTCAAGATTGGTTGAATGTAGTTATAAAGAGAAGTATTTTTGGGATGAGATTCCTTATAGAGGTATAGAACCTAAATCTTGTTGTTTAGATGAGTATAACCACCTCATGTTTTGCACCTTCTAAATTAAAGATTAGTCTTGAATACTATAAGAGCAAATGATTTGATTTAGATATTCGTAAGAGTAGTCTTATACTCTAGTGGGAGCTATGAGTTGCAGCTAATGAAGTGTAGTAATTAGAAAGGAGAGCATAGTTGAGAAGTGTTGCTAAGCTTAAAAGCTACCAGTCATATCACTCGAGGCATAGTAGTCATATTCTTACTTCGTGCCTGGATACCCTTCTTTCATGTCATGGCCTGTAATCTTGAAATCTTATGTGAGCTTCGTGTCAAGCGTGCTCGAGTCTAGTTCCAAAACTATTTGTATCAATCAGTTCCGCCTATGTTAGTAGGCAAACTCATAAATCAAGAGAGGTAGTGATAGTAACTCCTTTCTCCTCCATTCTAAGTTAACCATCATTAGAGGACGAATGATCCCAAGGGGGAGATATTGTAACACCCAAGAAATTTCTTAGCTAAGACCCGAACAATTCTTGCATTTGCGTATAAGATCTACCGAGTGATTCTTAATTGTTCTTAGGTGTTAAGTTCAATTATTTAGTGTGTGAATGATTTTGGATATGACTTAAGGTCACAAGAACCTCCTAGCACAAAATTGAGTTGAAAACTTTATTATTGATTAAGTTTTGGCATAGGATTCTACTTAGGTCCATTTCACGCGATGCTATCTCTCAGATAATAAGGAATTAGGTGGCCTATGACCTATCAAATTAAAGGTCTTTGAGTCCTCTTTTCAACACCACCAAGTTTGCCTTTTTTCGAGCTCGGAGTAAAACGTTATGACCGTTTTATCAGACACTGACATATCATAGTTTTCTGAGTCTGTGAACGACGACTCCAACCGACGGGCCGTAGGTTGAACGACGATCAATCCTATCAAGTCATCGGTAGAGTACTGAGAGTCAACTTTTGAGACCCAAAACCTACGGATCCAATCAACGGGCTGTAGGTACTACTACGGGCCGTCGTTTGGACCCTTAAGTGGACTTTTGAACCTTAAAAATTCAATATCAATTCCACAGATGGGATCTACGGTTCGTAGATCAAGCCACGAACCGTAGATGGTCTCCTAGATCAGTTGGACAATTTTAAAGAGGGGTGTTTTCATCTTTTTCCACCCTTTATAATTAAAACCAAGATGTTTTTTTTACTTATTTAAGCCCCTTATCAGTATCCAATACAGATATAATCTCTTTAGCACTTAGAATTATTGAGAGCAAGATTGAAGAGGAGAAAAGCTAGGGTTTCAAGAGCTTTCATTGAGGCCTTTGAATCGCGATTGTAACCTTAATCTTCCAGGTATGTAAGACTAATCATAGCGTTGGATTGAGTTCGTCCACATACCCTACATCTAAATTCTATCAATTTTTGAGTATAAGTTGAATTGAGCCCTAATTCCATGAATCCCAAATTTAATTTGATTCCTTGTTCTTTAAGTTCTATTGAATTATGCATTGAAATATTTGTTGTTTCTACACTTTTACTTCTTGAGATTTTCATTCATGGCTACATTCCCATGAACCCTAATTGAGTTAATGATCATGGTTTTACTATGCTTTATTTTGAATTAGGATTAATAGTTTTCATGCATTGAGCAAAGTATGATTTTTAACTGTTTTGAAGCATATTCTATCGAGTCTAAATGAGCATGAGTTTTTGAGCATAAATGATGGTTTTGAGAAAAGAGTTTTAATGAGATGTGAGTGGTTTGAAAGCATATGATTTGTAAACGAAAGAACACGATGAGTTCAGATGAGCTTGAGTTTTGAAAGGTCCATTGAGACTTGATGAGATGATTTGAAATGTGTCACTTGATAGATGTGAGCATAATGAATTGATTTGGGGAGTAGTATTGAGCACTGATTTGGGTAAGAGTTTAAATAACTCAAGCCCCATGAGCTACGTAGCCAGCATAGGATAGGATCGTACCGTTAATTCGGATGTTTCCTTATTGTCCCAAAAGAGGACTTGTTGATTATGAATCCAATGAGGTTGATCGTCCCTTACTCCGGCAAGGTATTGGGCGGCTGCGGCAACGGCAGTGCAAAGCGTTGTATCATCACTAGCTCATAAGTGATGGTTGTTGGTTAGAGAAACTCCCCAAGAGTAAAATATTATATTTTATATATTGAGTTGCATTTACATATCCATATCTTTGAAAGTATTATTTTACATATACTGTATGCTTTAGTGAGTTGAGCTATTTCTCAGAGTTGATTCCTTTGAGTTGAGTTTAGTATTTTTGAGTAAGTTCTTTTTTAGCTTTATTACATACTCGTACGTTCCATGTACTGACACCATTTGGCCTTCATCATTTTATGATGCAGACACAGGTGATAGAGATCCTCAACAGGCATACCGTTGAAGGTCAGATTCCATCCAGCATTTTGGTGAGGCCTCTTTGCATTCGGAGGTGCTCCTGAGTCTTTACTTTTAGTATTTTGAGGTAGCTGTGGGCTTGCCTCGGCACCTTCTTGCGAGTCAGTTAGAGGCTTCATAGACAGAGTCAGAGTTGAGTTAGAATGATTCTTTCAGAGTCTATTTTTTAAAACTACAATTTCATTATTGAATTATGATGTTGAGTTGATTTGAACTGAGTGTTTAAACTAACCTTTAATTGAGTTGTTGATTGTTAGCCCACTTGAGTGTCTTCTTTGATTTATCTATGTCTTCCGCTGAGTGATTGAATGAGTGATCAGACCAAGTGGTTCACTTGGGACCAGCAATGGTCTCCAAGTGCCGGCCACGCGTAGGGTACCCTCTCGGGGCGTGACAGTTTAACAAGATAAAAGAGAATTACAGCTGAAAAATATCACAGGACTATAAAGTTAGTCTAAAATCATACAAATTAGATTTTATTTTCATTATATACGTTTATTTAGAAGTGTATGTCATTAACAAAAATTGACAGTGATCATGTATACTATACAAATTATGTACAAGATCGAAAATTTTGTCATGATTTCTCAAAAACGTCTCTTAAGTGATGGAATTGAGGAAGACAATCGAGCGAAAAAATTACCGTGATTTATCACAAAAGATAAAATCGCTCCACAAAAACTTAAAATTGATTCATTCACTTATATCAATTATTTTTATTTGATTTTTCCATATAATTCATGTGTTGTTGTCACGACCCGGGTTTACACCCTGGATGTGATCGGCACTCGAGAACTATTTTTGGTCCCCAAGCGAACCCTCATCCTGGCTGACTACAACCGAAAGACTAAATCAAGCAATAATAGGCTTAAAACTACATTAAATCTGATAAACTTAAATACTCAACTCATAAAGTCTGGACAATACTCAATATAAATACTTATAGTTTGTAAAACAACTCAAAAAAAGTAATTACTAAAAGACTCCTCAACTCTATCTATCTATGAAGCCTCTATATATAGTTCAACATGAATGTTGGGACAAGACCCACAACACCCTAAAAAAAGACTAAACTGAAAGGGGAAAAAGAGGAATCCTCCAGAATGCAAGGAGGCTCACCCAAGCTAACTGGAATGTCAAATGATCTCAATGAAGCGTTTGTTGATAATCCTGAAAACCTGTATCTGCATCATTATAAGATGCAGATTGAATGACATCAGTACGTGGAATATACGAGTATGTAATATGCTGAAGTGGAATAAATAACTTAGCTGAAACTTTGGTAGTAACTCAACTGAAATATAATATAGACCATGATGGAAAACTCATTTAAACTCTTACCGAAAGAATGCAATAATAGCATATACTGAATTGACCAGGCTGAAAGAAATGCTCAACTCAACTCAACTCAACTCAACTAAACTAAACTCAACTCCACTCGACTCGACTCGACTCAGCTCAACTCAAATTGACTCAACTCAACTCGACTAGACTCGATTCAACTCAACTCAATGTAAAGCATGATTAAAGATAATTTCATTTTAAGCTTCACAAAATATAATATAATAACTCAAAGAAAATTATATGTGAAAGTACAATGAAAGTACTCTTTACTCTATTTGGGAGTTTCTCTAACCGACAACCATCACTATGAGCTACGTGATGATACAACGTCTCGCCCACATTGCCAAAACTTTCCTATACCTTGCCGGGGTATAGGACACCTCAGCTAAGTGGATCCACTAAGCTCTACCCGAAAGCACTAAGGAAATCATCTAAAATGTATGAATCATTTACCCATGTTGGCATATATGGTTTATGAGGACTGTGAGTTGTCTGAACTCTCCCCCATATCGATGCTCAATACTACTCCCAATAAATATATATACTCATGCTCAATGTTTAAAAACATTCTCTTTTCTCAATTTGAGATAATTACTCAAAAGATCCTTTTAAAAGAGGTAACTGCTCTGAAGTATCTCTGTACTCATAACTCATTTAGAAATCAATGTTTCTCTCTTTTAAATGTAAAAGTGTTACATTTGGAAATACTTAGTTCCCTTATAGTCTTTTGTTTCAATCATGAATACAACTTTTCTCATTCTCATATTTACTTTCGCAAGACTTAGTTCAAAACCATTGTTAATTACAAAAGAATTCTCAAAACGACTTAAAAGACCTCTTGAACTTTCCTTTTAAGCTTACTTTAGTTTGGAATGAAAATTAAGATATATATATGAGTAGGATACTGCATAAATTTTCAATGGTAAATGGAGCCTATAGGAGCTAATATAGAGTGGGGAAGCATAGCCACAGCTTAAAGGAACACGCCTGAATGAACAGAGAAGAAATGGGCCCTGGCAACCCCTAGCATACTACTGGCGTGGGGCGCCAGGCCCTAAACTTCAGAGGAAAGTTTGGGGCGCACTGATGGCCTAGGGTGCCAGGCCCTAAACTTCAGAGGGCTAACTCTGGAGCCTTCATGTCATGCCACGCCACACTCCTGCCCAGAATTTTGACGAATGATGGTTAAACTGAGCATGAAAGGTAAATGAGTTATTATCACTATCTCTCTTGACTTCTGAACTTGCCTACTAATATAGGCGGAAATGATTCATACTGAGAGTTTTGAAACTGGACTAGAGCACATAAGTCATTAACGATATGAGTTTGAACATAGTCACACTATATCTGAAATTGTTTGACATGAAACAAGGATATCCGGGCACAAAGTAAGAATATGACTACTATGCCTCGAGGGATATAACTGGTCGCTTCTAAGCTTAGCAACACTTCTCAACTATACTCTCCTTTCTGATTACAACACTTTATAAGCTGCAACTCATAGCTCCACTAAAGTATATGACTACTCTTACAAATATCTAAATCAAATCGCTTGCTTTTATTGTTCAACCCTAATCTCTAAGTCACAAGGTTCTACACATGAGATGTTTATGCTAATCTAAACCACAAGATTCAGGTTCTATACCTCAATAGGGAACCTCATCCCAAGAATACTTCTTCTTATAACCACATTTAACCAACCTTGAGTCCATATCAAGAAACACCTAATGCATCATGCATTTTTCCATATGTTAACAACACCACATTTAAGCCTAGTACTATAACCACTCCATGGACTCTTGCTAACCAATCCTTCTAAGAATTTCTCATTTTCTCATCATCTCTACCAACTGAAATCTCATGCATTACTACTGGGAACCGACTAATTGCTCTCATCGGACAATTACTTATAGTAAAACTCCATCCTATTCCTCCTCCACACTATAACCTTAGATGGAAATAAAAGAAAACACCACCACTACCACAATACGAAACATCAATTCTCTTTCTTCTATCATCACTCAACTACTATCAACCACATCACTATCAAAACTGAAAAAGGATCATTGAAAGAGCTTTAGAGCGAAAGATCATAAGCACGATTCATTCAAGAATTTTGATATAAGAATATGCATGACATAACATTATGTTGCTAGCAATTGAGAGTAAATCATGAATTCGCAAGATTGAGCATACTATGAGACACGAGTGCTTATATGAATAGTTTCGTATCATGAGGCTGATATCCATAAATTTATGGAGTAAGATTGAGATCAATGGGCTAAAGTCTTTGCACCTCATTCTGGGAACGAAGCATGTATGTGAATCTCTCTGATGTGTATGAGCATAAGTCATGAACACAATCTTGATATAAAGACATCAACAGGATGTTGTAATGACTGAACTTTGATGAATACGCTAGAGTATAAATGGATCGATATATCACTTTAACTCTTTCTGAACACCTTCTATCTGATTCTCAACACTTGACTTGGTTTCTCATCTTATCATCTCCCCCCTAGGTCTGAAGCTGATACTCTTAGGTTATGGATCTATTCCATCATCTCTAAACTGATTTACATTCGCTTTACACTAATTCTTGGGAAAGGCTTATCTCATGGTTTTTGAACCCTCCATGTGAATAGGGTTCCTTCTAAGACCTCTTTCTAAGATGCTCCTCTTAACCTCTTCCCATTGGCTTATAAGCCCGCTTCATATAACTCTTAAGGGAAAAAAATAATGCTTACATCAGCCTATTCCATATTGACAACTCAAATATACTATCTAGGCACACATGAAAAATCATTAACTTAATTAGAACCTCATCTG
Organism: Solanum appendiculatum; assembly: GCA_018342035.1. Taxonomy (NCBI): domain Eukaryota; kingdom Viridiplantae; phylum Streptophyta; class Magnoliopsida; order Solanales; family Solanaceae; genus Solanum; species Solanum appendiculatum. The sequence continues at coordinate 23,566 of JAGDQO010000155.1, read as the reverse complement.
ACTGCATACGATCTCAGGTACACCTCTAAATGCTCTTGCTAATCTAATGGCTTAGCCATACTCCCTTGCTCTCATCTAAGAGTCAAAATACCTCACTTGTACCACTCACACTTATGAAAAGTAACACCTTAATTTTTCACCTAATTAATGTCAAACCTACTATATTAGATCTTGAACTAACATCATCACCCTTATGTTTCCATCCTTTTGATCACGACACAAATCTCAAATTCAAGCTTAGTGTTTATTACTAAACACATATATCGATATAATTTCTTGCTTACTATACTAACTTACAACTACTAGATAAACTTCAGAAATACTCACCCACCAAGATCTTATGACAAGTATTCAACCTTTATCTCTGAGTCAACCTATTTATAGATTACTACCTCACTTCCATTTCACCACTTAAGTACCACTTACTCATTCCATATACATCATTGCCTAATTAGTTCTATGACCCTCTGAATATCATGGGTCTCTCCTTTTAAAAATCATAGGCCTAACTTAAATCTATCGCATCACAAATACTCAGCTCTTCTATTCAACACTTATACTTGGTCTTCACTAATACAATATTACATTGACATTAACTCCCTTATGGTTAAAGTATACTCTAACTCATTCATACTAGTAGCTATTACTATACCTTCTATCATGAAATCTATACAAACTCATCACTTCTTAGTCAACCCATAAGGAAAAACTCCTCCTTAATAACTTACTAGGTGCATGATTGCAATAACGTAATTTGCCTCATCACTATCTCCCTTTCTTAGATTATTATACCTCTGCATGCATTCTTCTAACTCTGGGTACTTTTACTACTACTGGCTCATAACATCGTAAATCATACTATCTTTTCGGGTAAAAATACTACCCGAGTTCTAAAACACACTTTCCTCATAAGGGTCTCAACTGAAACAAGATTTAGATAAGATAGTCTAGGAGTATATTTTGCTTTTAGCTCGAACGCACGATTCATATGAATAAGAATGCATTCTTTCGAATCTCAACACTTAAGCTCACTCACGGGCTTCTCCCAAGCCCCTCCGCAGTCTCATGACTTCCTGAAGACTTTTTGATGAGAACAACTCATCTATAAGGATCTGGGATTTACTATTTCAACCACCTTGAGTATGAGGGGTAGTCGAATGGATTTGGGAAATGCACGAGTCTGAATGAGTTTCGTAGGTGACAACTCTATCGCACGATCCAGAGTATAAAAGAAGGAAAATTTTTCTTCAAAGTATGTAGTCCCTCATTTATAGAAGTGTGACCCTCACAACCATAAATAAGATCCTACCGGCACGGCTTCATAGACACCCTAGGACACTTGAACTCTGTGCTCTGATACCAAGTTTGTCATGCCCCAAGTCTACACCTTGGATGTGGCCGGCACTCAAGAACCATTACTGGTCCCCAAGCAAACCCTTGGCCTGGCTGATTACTTAGCGAAAGACTTACTCAAGTGATAAAAGGCTTAAAAACAGAATTTTTGAATATTTAAACTCAAAGTAAAAAATCAACTCAAACTGTATGTAAAATACTCAATAACATAAGTATTTAGTTTGCAAAAACATCTCAAGAAAACGTAAATATTGAGAGACTCCTCAACTCTATCTATCTATAAAGCCTCTAATGTTTAAGGTAGGTGTCGGGATAAGACCCACGACGCCTCAAAATAACTAAACTAAAAGTACATGTGAAGTCTTCTAGAATCAAGGAGGCCTTACTCAAAATCTGACAAGCAGATGAAGTGATCTCAACGGAACTCCTATTGATGATCCTAAGTACCTGTATCTGCATCATTAAAAGATGCAGGTCGAACGACGTCAGTACATTGAATGTACAAGTATGTAATATAGTTGAATAACTAAATAACTGAACTGAAACTCTGGCAGCAACTCAACTGAAATATAACATAGACCATGATGGAAAACTCATTTAAACTCTTACCGAAAGAATGCAATAAAAACATATATTGAACTGACCAGGCTGAAAGTAATGCTCAACTCAACTCAACTAAACTCAACTCGACTTGACTCAGGTCAACTCAATTCGACTCAACTCAACTCAACGTAAAGCATGATTAGAAATAATATCATTTTAAGCTTCACAAAGTATAATATAATAACTCAAAGAAAATTATATGTGAAAATACAATAAAAGTACTCTTTACTCTATTTGGGAGTTTCTCTAACCGACAACCATCACTATGAGCTACGTGATGATACAACATCTCGCCCACGCTGCCAGAACTATCCTATACCTTGCCGGGGTATAGGACACCTCAACTAAGTGGATCCACTAAGCTCTGCCTGAAGGCACTAAGGAAATCATCTAAAATGTATGAATCCTTTACCCATGTTGGCATACATGGTTTATGGGGGCTGTGAGTTGTCTGAACTCTCCCCCATATCGGTGTTGAATACTACTCCCAATAAATATATATACTCATGCTATATGTTTAAAAACATTCTCTTTTCTCAATTTGAGGTAATTACTCAAAAGACCCTCTTAAAAGAGGTAACTGCTCTGAAGTATCTCTGTACTCATAACACATTTAGAAATCAATATTTCTCTCTTTTAAATGTAAAAGTGTTACATTTGGGAATACTTACTTCCCTTATACTCTTTTGTTTCAATCATGAATACAACTTTTCTCATTCTCATATTTACTTTCTCAAGATTTTGTTCAAAACCATTGTTAATTACAAAAGAATTCTCAAAACGACTCAAAAGATCTCTTGAACTTTCCTCTTAACTTTCCTCTTAAACTTACGTTAGTTTGGAATATAAATTAAGACATATGAGTAGGCTAATGAATAAATTTTCATTGGTATATGGAGCCTATAGGAGAAAATATAGAGTGGGGAAGCATAGCCACAACTTAAAGGAACACGCTCGAATGAACAGAGAAGAAATGGGCCCTGGCGACCCCTGGCGTACTGCTGGTGTGGGGCGCCAGGCCCTAAACGTCAGAGGAAAGTTTGGGGCACACTAAAGGTGTGGGGAGCCAGGGTTTAAACTTCAGAGGGCCAACTCTGGCGCCTTCATAGCGTGTCACGCCTCCCCTGCCTAGAATTTTAATCAATTTTCTTTCTCAATTCCGAGTCCTAACTCATCTAGAATCGATTGATTTCTTCCAAACTCTCTTTGATTCACAAACCCAACATGAAATTATTAAAATCCCACTCAAATTCTATCAAGAACCACCACTCATTCGCAAAACCCTCACCTCAAGAACTCGAAACCTCCATTGATAAAGAATGAAGCTTACAACTCAAGAACTCTTCAAGAATGCTTACATAAACAATTATATGGGTGAATTAATGAAATAATTACATGCTTGGCGTGAGGATGAAAAAATCCATTACTATGGGAAGCCTTACATACCTCGGACGAACAACGTTCTTGGCGAAAACCACAATTCTTGAAGAACGCTTGAACTTAGCCCTTTTCCTCTTCTTGAAACCTTGCTCTAAAACCCTAAGTGTTTAGGAACGTGAATAGGTGATTTAAAATCTGATTATACCCTTAATTGGGTTAGGAAAAACGTGCTAAGCCTAGTGGGAAAAAGGAAAAGACCAAAATACCCTTTTCTAAAACGAATGAAGTGACTTAAATAGAGAGGCTTCACTCAAACGGGCATAACTTTTTATTCCAAGCTTCAAATGGAGCAAACTTGGTGGAATTGGAAAGAGGACTCAAAAAAATTCGATTTGATAGCTGATGGACCACCTAACTCATTATGTGCTGAGAGATATAATCATTTGAAGTTGACCTAAGTAGAATCTTAGGTCAAAACTCACTCGGTAGGGAAGCTTCCAACTCAACTTTGTGCTAGGGGATTCTAGTGGACTTAAATTGAAACCCAAAACCATTTCCACACTAATGAATTGACCTTATAATCTCAGAACAATTAAGAATCACTCGGTACGACCTTATACGCAATTCAAGAATGGTTCGAATCTTAACTTAGAAATTTTTGGGGTGTTACAGCTTATGATAGGATATCTTGGTCCTTTATTCAATCTATCTTAATCAGATTTGATTTTTCTCATATTTGGATTGATTATGAATAAATATGGTATTCCATTATTATAAATGATACTAGACATGGCTTCTTCTCCTCTTCTCAAGGTCTGAAATAAGGTGACCCATTGTTCCCATCTCTATTTATCCTAGGGGGTAGAGGTGCTAACTAGAGTGCTTAATAAACTTGATAAGAATCATGACCTTACTCCTTTCTACATGTACAATAATGGTCTAATTGTTAACCACCTTGCTTATGCTGATGATATCATGATCTTTACTACTGCAACAATAAGCCTATTAAGCTTGTTATGAGATGTATTAGTGATTAATAAAAGATTTTTGGACAAAAATTTAGGGTGATAAATGTTTTTTATAAGGAAAGTCACTAACTTCATGGATAAAAGTTTTCCTTTCAATTATCTTGGTTGCCCAATTTTCATTGGTAGAAAGAGAATTGCTTACTTTGATGATATGGTAGATAATATAGTGAATAGACTTAAAGGTTGGCAAAGTAATATGTTGTCTCCTGGTGCACCCAGGCCCCCTAAGGGCACACTTGATTTGATTGAAAAACATTTCTCTATTTTTTTCTAGGATTCTTCTGGATATAAAGCTAAGTATCATTAGAGTGCCTGGAACAAAATGTGTCTCCCCTATATGGAGGGTAGAATAATAGAAGCATGAGTGAGATATGCAACACTCTGGCTATTAAGAGATGGCAGAGATATAGAACTATCCCATCCTTGTGGGTAGATTTCCTCAATACCAAATATTGTAGTAGAGTGAATGCCCTTGCCAGGATCACTACAAAGAATTCATCTCAATGTTGGAAACAAATGCACACCAAGCATCTAGATGAGCCACACATCCTTTAGAGTATCCAAGTAGGAAACTGATCAGTCAGAGATTTTGGACTCATTTTAGGCTTGTAGTTCACTAAATCATGTCCTCAATGCTTGTTTATGTCCATTTCTAACGTAAAATTGTTTGAATTTCAACTACACGATCTCAGGGGCAAAATGAGGACAAATGAAAGCAAAAAGTAGTCAAGTACTTGAAAAAGTAAAGAAATTGGTGAAGCTGAAGCTTGCCAAAGGCACTCGGCGATTCACCGAATGAGTCCCAGTTCACCAAAAAGTTCAGAGATGTCTGCTCAGAAGCTCAAGCCAACCCGGTGAATGACATCAAATCTGTATAAGATAGTTCAATATTGAAGATCAAAATTATATAATAACTTGCGAATGTATAAAGCATGTGAAAATTAATTTTGGCTAATTCATACTAAATTAGAATGCCCAACCCTCAAGGTTTCATGATTGACTCTCTCCATTCATCGAATCCTATCTATTCATGCTATGAATAATTCAAAAAGTTCATATCCTTAGCCATTTCAACCTATTTATACAATTTATTCATTCAATTCCTTACCAAGAAGTATACCAAACTAGTGCTTAAGACTAAGAAACAACACCACTAACTAGTAGTTACTGTTGTCTAATGACATCAAATCTGTATAAGATAGTTCAATATTGAAGATCAAAATTATATAATAACTTGCGAATGTATAAGGCATGTGAAAATTAATTTTCATAAAATATGCTTACAACTTATTGTGTTTTGTTTCACTGTGCAGAAAGGAAAAGAGAAATGTAATAATACTTTAGAGGAAAGACCGGTTCATCTCCGTAATGTTCCCTCGAAGACTGAATCTAAGGTTGTTTTTCATACATCTCTTTTTTTTTTTAAATCATAGAGAAATATGTTCTGAAAGTATTTACTAACTTTGTGTTTATAATTTTTCAGCAGGGATATGTTAAGAATTTTTGGATATCGAATTATTTTCCGAGCCCCTGTTAATGGTTATCAGAAGTAGAGAGAAACTAAAGTCAATATCCAAAGAAGATCTATTTTATCTTGTCTGCAATATGTTTTTCTCCTTGTACCTGGAGGCAAACTCGGGATTTAAAGAGAGGCCAAAAGAACAGCCCTTTGTCTAGGCTCGAACTTGCATGTTGCGAGATAAAGTGATGGCTCAATTAGTACACCTAATTGAGTTTTGATTATGAGAGTGCATAATTAAATATATCATACTTTTTAAGATTATTTATACATATATATTCAGAAAAAATTTAAAGTTACCAGGTGCATGTGCACCCTTGAAAGTACCATTACTCTTCTTTTTCTCTGTTTAAGATTGGCTTTCAGTTTTGTTGTTGTGTGCGTGTCTGTCACGATCCAAAATTTGGGATTGTGGTGACACCTATTCCAATCCCAGAGATAGATAAGGCTCCTAGTGGGCTCGTCGCCACTACGCAGTCATCCTTGATCCTGATCGGCCGACCTTTCCGATCCCGAAACAAAGAGAGTTCGACTCTCTTTTTTCGCTCATTCAGATGAAGAAATTTCGTGAAGATGACGAGAGATGCCACCGGCTCTTTCCGTTGCTTCTTTTTCGGAGTGGACCACTCCTCTTTGTTCTATTCCTTTCTAATAAAAGCTTGGTATCTCATGGCGATTAAGTTAATACAGAACGTAGAATAAAATAACTGGTTGATTCTATCGGTAGTCATCTAAAGTTGGCACCAACTTTCACTTAGACACCTTGGCACCAACTTTCACTTAGACACCCTAAGTAGGCTTTGTTCATTGTTTTGGACACTCATGTCAGGGCCCGATATTTCATTTTGACATTTTTTGTTGACATGGTATAGTGAGTGATACACTCGTCAATGTCGCGTGAAAGACTTATATTTAGCCATTTTTTATTTTACTTTCCTCTTCTTCTTTTCTATTTCTCAAGCCACCACCTCCCACCCTTTTTCCAAGCTTCACCTCTTTCAATAGAGGTCGAATTTTTTGATTCAAATATGTTTTCAAGCCATATTTTTTTCCTTCTTCATTGTATTTCTTTTCTAAATCTACCATCACTGTCCTCCACCTTTTTCCGTAAAAAATGAATACCAACACCCATATTTCATACTTTTTCTCTCTTTCTTTCTCTAGTTCCTCTCCCTTCCTCCTCCCCTTTTTTCTTCCCACAAAACAACACTAAAAAAGAAGAAAAAGAATAAATATGAAAAATTAAAAAAAAAAAAAAAACACAAAAGAGATTTTTGAGTGTAGTAAAGAAGATGATTTTCAATGGGAAGGGGGGGGGGAGGGGGGGGGGAGAGAAGGTATCATCACGGTCCTCTACCTTTTTTCACCAAAAAAATGGATACCAACACTCATATTTTATATTTTTTTCTCTCTTCCTCCTCCCCCTTTTTTTTTCTCTCAAAACAACACCAAAGTAGGAAAAAGAAAATCTGAAATAATTATATATATAAAAATAGATTAAGAAAAACATAATAAAGTATTGTTGGGTGTAATGGAGAAGACAACTCCCATCGCGGTGGGAGATTGGGCGAGGGGGGGGGGGGGGTTAAATTGATTTTTTTAGAATATAGTTTTTATTTTATTTACTAATTAGATTTTAAAATAATTTAATTTGTTTTACTTAAAATAACACATGTAATCATTTAATTGGTTGTTTGTCACGTCATCAACAAGTGTATTACACTCTCCTTCAATTATTTGGTAATTGTCAAAAAAGTGTCAAAATGATACAACGGAGCCTGACATGAGGTATTTAAAATTAACAAACCTTAGTTAAGATGTCTAAGTGAAAATTGATCCAACTTTAGGTGCTCATTGATTAGTGTCCTCTTAAGAAGGAATACCCAACTTCTGGGGTCAGCTTCGATCACGAGGAGAGAAGAGCGGACCATTGAAAGTCTCAATTCCTATCCGCCCAAGGTAGAGAGTTCGGGTATTTTCTTTTCTTGGATCTTATCGATCTATGCCCTTTAGGTCTATGGGGTATCCCCTTTTCCGCTTTTCTTTCTTTCATCTTCCTAATGGGTTCAGCCTTATTAATTCAAAGTCTTAAATGTATTCTTTCATAAAACAAGTGTGAAATGTGGAAAAAGATAATATCAACATCCCTAGACTTAGTCACAAGTGTACAAAACTCTAAGATCTCAAAATATAAAACAAATACTTCATTGTATGAGAATTATGAAGACATAGACAAACATAAATATAGAAAGTATGGAGATTGCAGAACAACCAAGCAACTACCTGCAAAACTATGTGAACGATCTGGATAGCCGCGACGATAACCTACCACTTGTACTGAGCTCATAACCTGCACGATAAGGTGCATAAAAAAGGATGCAAAACTATGTACATCTAGAACAACAATTATCATGAGATATCATCATAATTCAACTTCGAATTCATAAAAAAGAGTAAAAATCATCAATTAACATGTATGTGATGAAAATAAGCTGCATATCCTTTAAATCATGCTCAGAAGCCAAGAAATCATCCCACACAATAGTAAAATAGTCAATTAACCTATATGGTGAAATCGATACCCATATAAATTCTCATCATCTCATTCATATGGGACCCTAGTATCCATTATTATACCTAATTTTATTTAAACAATAAACTAAACTTCATAAACAAAAAAAAAAATCAACTTACCTTAACCAATGTCTGAAAAGTCAAATTATGACTTTGACATTCCTTAAAGTCTGCAAACTTTCTCAATCTAGTCAAATATATAATCTAGGTGAATAAAGAAGTTAGTAGATACCTATATTATCATACAAATAATTGACTCAAATTTGATCAAAAAGTCAACCCTTTGTTCCTCAAACTTCACAAACTCAACCAATGACCCAAGGGAATCATTATTCTTTATAGACTCACCATACCACTTTATGCAGGTGATCCTTACCACTTTGCTCATGTTAACTATTATGAGTTTTATTCATATTTAAACATCACATGCATGACACTATACGTGTTACATTATTCTAACCATCAACGAACCACCCAAACGGGTCATTACAACCTAATGGAACCATCAAACCTCATATATGAACTAGTTAGCTCAAAATTAATTTTGACTTCTCAAAATAGAATTTCTTCTCTAATACGCATTCGGTTGTCTCAGAAACTATGTCACCCATCCCGATATATTATAAACCGCATAATAAAGTAATGGTAAAAGTTAAATTTGGGATAATGTTTTGAAAACACAGAACAACCATGCGGATCCTTATAAGATTAATTACTCCTTATTAATTAGGAGTGGGAGTTGAGGTGTACGAACACTGCACTATTAAATTGTACAAAAGGCATCATGAATTGTACTATATATGTTTGGCCTACTTTACTGTTGAATCAACACGTGGAGTGTGCATGCTTCAATATTTTAGATACACAATAATTCCCTACAATTTTCAATCACTCCACTCCTCTAATTCTCTCTCTTTTGCTGCTCTCTAAGTTTGTTTGGCTATCATTTTCTTTAGGTAAATTTTTCTTATTCCTCTGATTTTCTTTGCATCTACATGTCTCCTCTTATCATGCTAAGAATTCTTTCATAAATTCCGTCTTTTTTTTACTCTACATTCTGGTTGCTACAATTTTCTAACCTCTGTTGTGTTGGTTAAGTTTTCTCCCATGTTTCTTTCATAATATGGTACTTTGTGGCTAAGGATAAAATTGACTTGGCAGGTCCATATGATGGTATATGGCTCTTCATATGAAGTGACATGGTTGTCAAATGCTTTTCACATTTGTATCCAAAACCTCACCTTTGTTGCTGCTGCTATAAATAGGAGTCGAAGGCTTCACAGAGAGAAGTACAACGAAGCAATTCACTATGTTATGACTCGTGGTACAGGCTCTAATGCTCATTATGTTGTGAATGTGAAGACCGAGAGAAGCACTAATTCTACCTCCTTGTACATTTAGAGTTGGTGGAAGGTGTTGAGTTGAAACCTCGCCATATATATTTCAACCTGCAGAGTTTTAGGAATGCATGTTGTAAGAGAGCGTACGAAATCACTCGACTCAAAGGAGAGGAAGAAAAACCAACGTTTTGGATTTTGGAGTTTTGACTTTTGATGTGACGTGATTACTTATTAGATCTCCGCAATTTATGTTGCTTAGACTCATCAAAAATATTGATGGGTATGTGTCGGATTCTTTTAAAATAATGTATTTTTTAAAGACTCGATCGACACGAATGCGGCAAATATTTGGAAAGCCTAGCAACTTAGTCGGCAATTGTATTTTAAGATGAATAGAATAGTTAACATATATTGCTGGTCGTAAGATGAGACTTAAGATATTTTTATTACTCCTCCGGTTGTTATATTTCTACATGCTTATTTTTTTTTAAATCAAGCTGCTAACTTGAATTTCTTATTCCTTAGAACAAAGTGCTTAAATACCATTATGCTCCCTTAAATGGTATGAGTTTCATTATGCTATTATTTATGGCATGTGCAGATTTTTCTTGATCAAGATTTAATATGTTGGGCCTTCTAGTATGTATAAATGCAAAGGTAGTTGTCCTGAATGATTTGCACTAACCTATATTTTGTGTTTGCTAGTACCTAATCCAACGAGTTAGCAACACGTAGCTCTAACTAATTTTGGCAAGATAGTTTTTTTTTTTGAATCAAAATGGAGTGGCAAATTCTTTTTTTTTATACCACTAGACACTCGATCTTTTATTAACATAAAAATCCTCAATAAGGATAAGTACAAACAATGGGGGTTAGGTCTTACCTTACCAATCCTAATAAGGTTATGAACCTTTACTAATTAACAAGCATGAATAAAATAAGAATTAGAGAGAACTAGGTATTCTATGACTATCATTGAGTTTGTAATACACTCTATGATGATATTAAATGAGGATATTTAAATAATGCAAAAATATAAAAGCCGAGAAGAAGTTGTGTTATCAACCTCAACCTTCCTTTTACAAATGTGTGAATTAAGAAAAATAGGTTGCTCGTCTAAAGTAACCTGAAGTATTTTCCTTTTGTCGTCTTCTTCAAATCTATCCAATAATACTTGATAGTTCATCAGTTCTTCTTGGGTTTATTGGATCTTGTTAAATATTCTATTGACACTGTCATATGATTTTGCTTTGTCAGTTGCATAGGTAATTGCCTTGGAACAAACTCCTCAGTCACTTTACCATCCCAACTGTGTTGCCTACCATGTGTCTTTTTTTTTTCTTTTGTTACTTCCACTTCTTTGATGCCTAGGTGAGATATCTCCATCCCTAACCACTTTATCAAAACACTCGTCCAGTATATTATCTTCCTCATCCTCATCAAAAAAATCATTGCCAAATCAATAGCATAAGCATTAGTGGGACAAAATCATGATGCTAAGACCTCTAATTCATTCTTATTTGCAATCACACCTTGAGACACAAATTCTAAAGCTTGTGGACTTAATTTTCCATTCAAAAGAGGAGGTGAAACCTGCTCTTCTTCATCAACCAAATCAGCCCACCTAGGAGCACTCATATCTCCCTGTTTTTCATTTGAAATAATCAAATTATTTATGAGATTAGCTTGAGAAGGTGATGATATACCTTTCACCAAATATTTGTCATTCCCTATGGACAAAATAAGTAACTACTTCTACTATCTTTAGCTTCAAATATAATAGATGTATGTTGGCTCAAGTACAGCTTGCTCCCTTGTAGTTATATTCTGTTATATATAATATTTTCTTACCAAAAGAACTGTTTGTAATAAATTAAAAAATTTCAAGTTCCGTTTCTGCCCATTTTTTAAGAGGTTCTTGATACATAGATGGCAGCGTGGAGAAATTTGGGTAAAACTAGCCCCTTTTCCCCTTTGTAGTATATTTAATAACAATATATATTATTAATTTGTAAGGAATTTTGTTATGAACCAAGTCCAGCCCAATGTGGATACCAAGGTCACACAAGTAGTCACTGGCTGACAAGAGCTATTGGGCCAAGAATAAGCAATAGGGCTAGGTTAAGAGCTATTGGGCCAAGAACAAGCAATAGGGCTAGGTTAATTTGGGATCCGGGTTGAATAGTGGGTATGAGAACGGTTCCATCAAAAAGGGTAGTGATATGTGATTTAGGGATTATGCAAATTATTGAGTAAAGACTCTGATTCTCTCATCTCCATTCTTAGTCGAGCTTCTCATCTCCTTCTATCTCTATATTTTGTGATCGTCTTTCCCTTCGGTTAACCTTCTCAGTTTCATTTTAAGGATGTTAATTGTTATTAGCTTGTTGTTTCCATTTCTCAATTGTATTTTGTGTTCTTCAGTGATTATAATACATATCATTGTTGTGTTGGTAACTTGAGTTGTTACATTGGTGCTTTCATTTTCGCACTCTAATGGCAGTGATGGTATTAGATCGATTCAACGGTGCTGGTAATTTAGAGGACTGGATTTATAGGGCAGAACGATACTTCACTTTCATGGGCTTCTCTGAGGAATATTGGCTACCTCTTCCTTCCTTATATCTCGATGGTGAGGCCCTCGAGTGGTTCCGTTGGATGTTTCGCAACAAACAATTTTTTGATTGGAATCATTTCAAAGAAAAGTTAGCATTGCGTTTTCAGAAAGAAACCTATGCAAAGTCTTCTGTGGTGGATGCTCAAATTACCAGTATTCTCACGTTGCTTCAGAAGATTGAGAACAAATATTCATTTAAGTCTCAGCAGGTTGTAGTAGAAGATACTAGGATTAGTGCTGCCACATTCTTTAGCGGAGAGATGACGTCTCCTTCGACCGAAGAAAACTCAAGTCCTATGGATAATATTGAGGGTCATCCAGAGAGCTGTTTGACACTTTTATCGATGACCTTCAGGTCATGTGGACTATATGTTCGATGAAATGTCTACTGGAGTTTTCACCAAAGAAGTTGAAGAAACTTCTTCCGCCTCTAGCTTTGTAGCTGATTTGGACCATATTTAGTCTTCTAAGGAGTTCGATGGATGTTTTCATACTGCCCCATGGTAGTAGCAGAGGTGCAACCCGATACTCCAATCAAAATGCTTGATGAAGAAGTATCAGAACCTAAACACATTGACGTTCAACTGTTCGATGAAGGTTCCCCAAAAGATATGTTAAAGAGGTATGTTACTGCTAATTCTCTGGATCGTGGCTTGAGTAAACAGAAAATTGAACTTGAGAACTTTGACAACAAGTCTCTTGCTGAGTTTTTCATGGAGCATGAGACTATTGAGGATCCATATCTTGATTATTTTTTTCTTGAGATCGGGGATAGCATTCCACGAAGTAACATGCCTTCGGATGAATTGCTTGTTGTGGCGCATGGAAAGTCTAGTGATGAATTCAGTGCTCACAATATTTTGTGTCAAATTTTATTTAATCCTGGTGATATTGTCGCTATTCATGGAACTGCAACATATCTATGTATATGGGATCCAGGTATAAGTTTCAATTTTAAGGCTCTCATAGGTACAGTGAACATGCATCCACCATTATTGTTGGGCTCTACTGGTACGTTAGGCTTCATTGCTTATGCTAACTCCGTCACTCAAGTGTGGGATCCCGGACAACAAAGGTGCATGCATTCTCCCATATTGTTTGAGTTGGTGAAAGTTGCTTCAAGTGTTGCCGCTTATATTGTTCACAAGGCAATGCTCAATGAGAGTAAAAACACATTTATCTTGGTTAGTTGTGGGAAGTTTAAAACTACAACGATGCTTATGCGCTATCTTGCCCATTTCGGTGGCCATAGACGCATTAAAGAGTGCATTATAGCACAACAAGTTTTGGAGTCAAATTCAATACTTAAAGTACTTCACAATGTTATTAATACAATTCCAATTAAGTTTTCGAGTCAGCGTGGTATGTCTTGCAAGATTCAGCTTGCGGAGCTTGGAAAAACATATGGTGGTTTTATTGATGCTCATGACTCTGTTAATATAAACAAGGACATGAAAATTATTGGGCTTAGTAAGAAAGAGCAGATGACAATTCTAGAATTATGGCTTCTGTTATGATTCTTGGTGTCTGGGAATTCTCTAAAGGCAATGAAGTTGTTTCCTCAATCCAGCAAGTTGACAGAGTTTGGTTTCATCTTTGCACCACTATCACAACTCTTTACATAGACTCAATTCTTGGAAGATTCAACATTATATTGCCCGTGTGGCTCTACTTGAACCTTGAGGACAAGGTTCTTATTGAGGACGAGAGTATTGTTATGAACCAAGTCCAGCCCAATGTGGATACCAAGGTCACACAAGTAGTCACTGGGCTGACAAGAGCTAGTGGGCCGAGAACAAGCAATAGGGCCAGGTTAATTTGAGATTCGGGTTGAGTAGTGAGCATGGGAACGGTTCCATCAAAAAAGGGCAGTGATATGTGATTTAGGGATTATGCAAATTATTGAGTAAAGAGTCTGATTCTCTCATCTCCATTCTTAGTCGAGCTTCTCATCCCCTTCGATCTCTATATTTTCTGATCTTCTTTCCCTTTGATTAACCTTCTCAGTTTCATTTTAAGAACGTTAGTTGTTATTAGCTTGTTGTTTCCATTTCTCAATTGTATTTTGTGTTCTTCAGCGATTATAATGCATATCATTGTTGTGTTGGTAACTTGAGTTGTTACAATTTTCTCGCTTGATTTCCTTTCGTACAAGTGATTAGCATGACATTCTTTAATAAAACTAGGTTTCCCCTCGTACAAATACACGGTTCACATTGATCTTCTATATAATTCTTCTCCTCTTTTCTTAGTAATCTATCAAAATTAAAAATTATTTTACTCATATTCAAATTACCCTAAATATGACAGGGGATGGAAGATGTACTAAACAAGATCACTATGATTGTTCTCTCAAATTTACCTGTGAAATCTCTTTTACGATTCAAAGGTGTTTCTAAGCAATGGCATTTCTGGATTTCCAATCAACGGCAAGGAGGAGCGTTCATCAAGCTGATGTCTACATTTCTAAGATAGGGGGTTTAAGACCTTCGTTTTGCTCCATAAACCAACAACTCACTTCGGAAAGGCTCAATTATACTTTTTGGAAAAAATGTGAGATGAGTCATAAACCAACAACTCACTTCGGAAAGGCTCAATTATACTTTTTGGAAAAAATGTGAGATGAGTAGATAAAGGTGTATGACTTTGGGTTCTTGTCCTGGTCTTATACTGATAAGTTTAAATCTAGACGTTTTCTTGGGGAATCTTGCCACTCGATTTTGCTACCTAAACACCCCCTCCCCGGTCCCTTAAATTTGACTTGTTTTATTCAAATTCCCTTTAAACTATCCTTGGTTAAGTTGACTTTTTTCTAATTCCTACCCCTCAAATAAGTCTAAATTATACCATGTACACTTGACTTTTCTATAATCCAATTGATTTAAAATGATGTTTGGCGCATGAGAATGTAAAATAATTAAATAATAACCATATCATATCATTATGATGTGTAAATTAAAAAGAGTAAATTTCCCAATATATCACTCAACTATAAAAAATTACATAAGAAAGTCTTTTGACTTTGTTTTATATCAGTAAACTAAGAAGAATATGGAATCTCTTTTGTTATTTTCCCAATTTACCATTTTATTTTATTGAATTGTAGCTACTAGATATAGATAAGAACAATAAAAAAAACTACATTCTTCTTGAAAATACTTGTTCCCTGCTGACACAAGATGATGAAAACCCTTGACATTTGAAACTTTGTCCATTAATAACAAGTCATATAGCTAGGCAGCTATTCATGAAATTAAAAATTTATCCACATGAAGTCATATAGCTATCAAATATTGAATGCAAATTTGTCATCGTTAGTACATCACTCACTATATATACCACTATATGCATGCTTCCATTTCACTTCAAACCATATAGTAAAAACAACTAAGAATAAAGAAAATTAAACAATGAAATTTCATGTGGTTATTTTGATGATTTTGGCCTTGTTGCTAACCACAACAAGTGCACAACAATGTGGAAGACAAGCTAGAGGGCGCGCGTGTGCCAATAGGTTGTGTTGCAGCCAATACGGGTACTGTGGCTCGACTAGGGCTTACTGTGGATTTGGTTGCCAGAGCAATTGTGGTAGTTATGGTGATACTGGCAAAGGTGATAAGGTTAACGATGATGAACACAAGAACAATGATCACAACTAATGAACGTATGATACTTCTATATATATGTGATCCTGAGCCTTGTAAAAAGAATAAGGTATAATATCATGTGTTGTGTGTTTAATATAAGTTGTAATTTTAGAATAAAGTGAGAGTGTGTTGTGGGACTTTCACTGGGATAAGAATAGTGTCATGTCTTGAACACTATATATGTAAAAAAATTATCTTCTTTTTTTTAATTTCTGGGGTTTTATATGTGATATTTATTAATGTTGGTTAAACAACACTAAAAATGCATGTCTGATAATTCCTCCGCTTTTAATTACTTGTCATAGTTTTCTTTTTGAGAATCAAACGATGAACCTTGACTAACATTTAAAGATGTATTCGTTTAATCATATTATAATACTTTTCATATGGTTTTTAATATCTAAATTTTGTTTTAAAATATTGAATTGATGTAATATAGTTGACTCTCGAAAAACACAACATGACAACTGAAAAGAAACGGAGCAAGTAAGTATTAGGGCTATTTTTATATTTGGTATCGATGATTTTTAAAATTGATATAGTTGTAGCCGCTAATCGATTGAGATAAATTAATTTTCCAGCTCAGCTCATATCATCTTGTCGCCAACGTAACTTCATGTTTATGTATTTTTATTCTCTTTTCATATAGTTCCAATATAATAGGATTACTGAAGAATTTATTGAATAAAAGTAAGAAATCATGCGAGTCAGGGAGCTAAAGGACATAATATTAAATCAATATATAATAGGTGAAATGACACTTATACAATCATAGTAGGTGAACCATAATAGATTTTTAAAATCAATTTAATACAGTTATAAATAAATGCTATAAATAGTTGTTTCATAATGGAAAACACACATGTAAAAAAAAAAAAATATTACATCACCCAAAGCCTGATATCGCAAGTATAAGAGCGACTAGATTAAGTACAAAAAAGCATGTGCACTCAATAGAATTGTCGACATACCCTAATTAAACTGAAGTGATGGCAAGGATTGACTTTGAAAATGCTACTTTCACACTTAATTAACGTCGAGATAAGTATTGAAAACACCTGTAAACTTGGAGTGAATTATTACTTTAGTCTCTCAACTATTGATAGCCTTAAAAACACCCCTCTACTTGATTAAGTGAATTTAAAAACACCCCTCTTATGTCACATAGTGTCCACTATGCGTATATGTGGGTTTTTCTGCTGATGTGGCGTAAACATAGATATATACAGTAAAAAAAGAAAAAATATTCAAATAATTAAATGTTAAAATTTAGTAATGAAGAAATTTTTTTTTTAAAAAAAAATATTTTCTTACCTCATCCCATCTTCTACCTAGGTACCCCAACTCCACCACCCACCCCACCCCATCCCCTCACCTCCCAAATTTAAAAAAAAAAAAATTTATCCAACACCCACCGAGTACCCGAACTCCCCCCCTCCCAAAAAAATACTTTTTAAAATAAAATATTCTTTTTCTTATCCCACCCCCTACCTCGCCCACTCCCCGCAAAAAAAAAAAAGTTTAAAAGAATTTTTTTGGGAGTGGATAGGTAGTGAGGTGTGAGGTTGAGGTACTGGGTAGAGGATGGGGAGGGGTAATGAGAAAAATTAAATTTTTAAAAAGAAAAAAAAGTTCTTTTATTTTCTTAAATTGCTAAATTCTTAGCATTTAATTATTTAAATGTTTTTTAAATATTTTTTCTATTACATATATCTATGTGTACGCCACGTCATTAAAAACTTCCACATATATGCACATGTGACATGAGAGGGGTATTTTTAAATTCACTTAATCAAGTAGAGGGGTGTTTTTACTCCTGTCAATAGTTGGGGGACTAGAGTAATAATTCACGCTAAGTTTAGGGGTGTTTTCAATACTTATCTCATTAACGTCAATAAGAATTCCACATAAACAGTGCAATAATTTTATAGGCCTACTAAAATATCAGGAATCATGAAATGGATAAATGATCACAAACTGTTATTGTGACAACTCAAAATTGTATTAAACCGTGAAGATACCTACCTTATCAATAGGTATCAAAATATTTTTATTAGATATCAAAATAAAATCACCATTAAAACAATGCAATAGTGAATGACATGAATATAATCAAGGCAAGTAAATAAAATAGGGAGAAGTCATTTTTATTTATAAATAAAATTAAGAAAATAAATAACATATTTTCTCAAGAATGTTTTCACTCTGATAATTCAAATTTACGTAACAGTTTACTTTTTACATGTAAAAATTAATCTAAAAAGGATCGTAAGTAATGATATTCATATTATCGATGTTAAATCCGTGGAAAAAATATTTTTCCTCTAGATTTATTGAATTTTTTTATTTTCTTCCTTTTCCAATATAAAATGTTTTCTCCTCATCCTACAAACTCATGATGCCTTCTTTATCTTTATCTCTCAACTTATATAAAGAATGCATCACCAAATTTTATCTCTTTAACTTAAAATTAGTATTATTAGTCACCTACATGAACTCAACACTTCTATTTATAGAATGTCTTGGTTGAGATAAAATTCAATCACTATAAGTTAGGATAGATAAGTATGTTGTTAGCTATATTATCTTCCTATTTTTAGATAGTTTGTTATTAATAATTGTGTATATATTCAACAATTCTACATTTATTTTTCTACTCAATAGAAAACACATTGAATTCTCTCAACATGTAACATGCCTTTAGGAGATAATTACGTAGAATAAATTTCACCAAATTTGTAATGCATAAAACATATAAAAATTCCAACAGTAAATAAAATTGCTAACTACCCAACTTATATATATATATATATATATAATAAGCACAAGCCATTTTGAATTTAATTAAATTAATGAAATAAAATTTCACCTGAATTTAAATTAATGAAATATATATTATTTCATAACTTTTCCTTTCACTTTTATTCCATCCGTAAATAAATCTTAAAAAAAGCAGAATATAGAATATGATCTTTTGTGACATAAATATGAGAATAATAAGAAACTATATTCTTCTTAAAAATACTAGACAAAGTGGTTCCATGCTGACACAAGATGATGAAAAACTTTGGCATTTAAAACTTTGTCCATTATTAAGTAGTCATATATATTAGAGTTACTTAACCTATTTGTACACATATTGTAATTTACTTATTCTTCTGTACCACTTATGTAATACTTAGATAATATTTTGTCAATATATAATATTCTCTACCTCCACATTGGGGGTTAGGTTTTCCACTCTAACATGGTATCAGCCTAATCTTTCCTACTTCTACCCTCCCGCCGCCGCTCCTCTCTCGCTGCTGCCTCCTCTCTTCTTCTTCTTCCTTCGCTTTTCCTCTCCCCTCTTCTCCATTCGATCATGGCTGCCTCCTCCACCAGCGATGCCACTCTTCCCATTGCCACTGTTTTACACATGATTACAATTAAGCTCTCCTCCACCAATTATCTCTATTGGAAAAATCAGATGCTGCCCCTACTTTCTTATCAACGCTTATTGGATCATGTTGATGGGTCCTCCGTAGCTCCTCCATCGTCTCTTCTTACGGATGGCAAAGAGGTTCTGAATCCTCTTTATGATGCCTGGCTTGCCATTGATCAACGGGCTGTCATTATCCTTAATTCTTCCCTTACGGAAGAGGCGGTCTCTGAAATTTTGGGTCTCACAACAGCCCGCCAAATCTGGGTTGCGCTTGAATCTGCCTATAGCAATTCTTCTGTTGAACGCGTCCATAATCTGCGCGATCAACTTCGTCAATTGGTCAAAGGTTCATTATCTGTTGCTGAATTTGGTCGTCAATTTAAATCCGTTTGTGATCAGTTGGCTGCCATTGGTTAGCCTGTTGATGATATCGATAAACTTCATTGGTTTTTATGCGGCTTAGGAGCCTCTTTTGAGACTTTCTCCACTGCCATTCGTGCCACCAAACCGGCGCCTACCTTTCGCGACTTACTCTCACAGGCGGAGAGTCATGAACTTTTTCTCAAATCCCTTCATGGTGCCGCATCCTCGCTGCCTGCTGCCTTCACTGCCCAGTCGCCTCGGCAGTCCTCTCTCGTCAGCGGTCGTGGTCGCTCTAACAGAGGCGGTGGTGGTTCGGGTGGTCGTGGTCGTGGCCGCAGGCCCCCTCACTGCCAATTATGTCGTACTGATGGCCACTATGCAAGTGCTTGTCCCACTCTTGCTACCTTTGCCGCTCAAGCTGCCTCTCGTGACGCAAACTTGGCTCAAGCGTTCAATGCCCAATGTCATGTCACTACTGCTGCCCCTGATTGGTATGTTGATTCCGGGGCCACTGATCACATGACTTCGTCTTCACCAAGTGTTCCTCATGCTTCTCCATACTCCGGCAATGCTAACGTGACATTTGGAAATGGTACTGCTCTTCCTATCACTCATACGGGTTCCTCTACTGTTTCTAATAATCTGCACTTGCGTGATGTTCTGGTTGTTCCACATCTTGCCAAGAATCTTTTGTCCATTAGTAAACTAACACATGATAATCCGGTGGATGTTTTGTTCTCCAAATCGTTTTTTCAGATTCAGGACAGAAAAACGAAACAGGTTCTAACTCGAGGCAAATGTGAGAATGGGCTATACGTTTTGCATAATGAACATCAAGCTTTGGCGGCTACTACAAATTCAAGTTTGAAGGCATCTTATGAACTTTGGCATAGTCGTTTAGGGCATGTTGCCTTTGATACTGTTTTACTTTTACATAAGTTAGGTTCTTTGTCTGTTACTTCTATTTTACCCAAACCAGTCATTTGCTCTTCTTGTCAACTCTCTAAAGGACACCGTTTGTCATTTGATTTAAATAATAAACGATCTTTGCATCCTTTGGACTTAATACATTGTGATTTGTGGGGCCCTGCGCCTATTACATCTACTGATAACTATAGGTATTATGTGGCCTTTGTTGATGACTACTCTCGCTTCACTTGGTTTTATCCTCTCAAAACCAAGTCTGGATTTGCTGCTGTTTTGTCTGTTTTCATGAAGTTTGTGCAAACTCAATTTTCTCGAAAAATTAAGGTTTTTCAAAGTGATGGAGGCATAGAGTTTGTTAATCACACTGCTCGTCGACTATTTGAAGAAAATGGCACTTTTCACAGGTTATCTTGTCCGTATACGCCCCAGCAAAACGGCAGAGTTGAGAGAAAACACCGTCACATCGTAGAGACTGGTTTGGCCATGCTTTTTAATGCAAATGCTCCTACCTCTTATTGGGTAGATGCGTTCAGCTCCGCTGTTTATATCATCAATCGTCTACCTTCGAAGGTTTTGAACAACAAGTCTCCTTTTGAGCTCTTGTTTTTTGAGAAGCCCAATTATCGTACCTTCAAGGTCTATGGCTGCCGAGTATTTCCATATCTTCGAGACTATACAAATCACAAGTTATCTCCAAGAAGTCTTCCGTGCATCTTCATCGGTTATAGCTCTCAATACAAAGGTTATCGGTGTCTTGATCCGGCAACGTCTCGCATCTATGTTACTCGCCATGCTCGTTTTGATGAGCACTCTTTACCTTTTCGGGCGTTACTTCATCAACGGACTTAAACTCCTTGCATCTCTCAACCTTTTTGGAGCCGTCTTCCATGCCGGCAGAATCCTCCGTGATCACTAGTTCTTCGTCTTCGCCAGCCTCAACGCATTTGCCTTCTCTATGTCCTCCTTGTTTGGATGGTTTTCACAGTGATAACCCGGCAGTATTCCAGCCATTACATGCTGCTCCGTCTGATGTTTCACCCGCTGCAGTGCCGCCAGTCCTTGTTCCTTCCACATCGTCTCGGGTCGGCCTTCCCTCGCAACAACCTGCTGCCCCATCTCTGCCGACTATGGCTGCCGATTTAGGTGATTCTTTGGCTCCACCTCAGCTCCCTTCATCAGTGTCCACTCCAGCAGTTCATCCCATGGTAACTCGGTCCAAGGCAGGCATTTTTAAACCTTCCACTCGACATCAAGCCAACTTAGCTCATCTTGAAACTCATCGCCTCTTTAGCGCTTTATTTGCTTCTTCTGAACCAAGAGGGTTCAAGTCGGCTGCTAAGCACCCACAGTGGATGGCTGCAATGCATGAGGAAATGTCCGCTCTAACTCAAAATGCTACGTGGACTTTGGTGCCTCGTCCGCAATCCAGTAATGTTGTTGGTTCCAAATGGGTTTTTCGCACTAAGTACAACTCAGACGGGTCTGTTGAACGTTTCAAAGCGCGACTGGTGGCTCAAAGCTTCACTCAAATCCCTGGCTTAGATTATTCCCACACCTTTAGTCCGGTGGTTAAGGCTTCTACGGTACGAATTGTCTTATCTCTTGCCGTTATCAACAATTGGAAGCTTCATCAGCTTGATGTCAAAAATGCCTTCTTGCATGGTCATCTGAATGAAGTTGTTCATATGGAACAACCCCCTGGCTTTGCAGACTCTCGGTTTCCTAATCATGTGTGTCGCTTGAACAAAGCGTTATACGGCCTCAAGCAGGCTCCGCGTGCTTGGTTTCAGCGATTAAGTTCCTTCCTTCTCAACAATGGTTTTACGTGCAGTCGCTCAGATACATCTCTGTTTGTTTTCAGACGCTCCTCCTGCATTATGTACCTGCTCGTCTATGTTGATGATTTAATCCTCACTGGAAACCGAACTGACCTCATGGTTGCGTTTATCTCTCGTTTACACCAGGAGTTTGCTATTACAGATCTTGGAGCTCTCAATTATTTTCTTGGTCTTGAAGTGACCTATACTGATAATGGGTTATTTCTCAGCCAATCCAAGTATGCTCGTGATATCCTTGAACGTGCTGCTTTGCTTGATTCTAAGCCTGTGCACACCCCCTTAGCTCCTCATGAGTCCTTCATCACCGCCGGTGATCCTTTTCAGGATCCAACTCATTATCGGTCTCTAGTCGGAGCATTGCAGTACCTTACCATTACTCGTCCGGATCTGTCCTATGCAGTGAACCAGGTTAGTCAGTTCTTACAGACACCGACTGTTTTTCATTTCCAGTGTGTCAAGCGCATTCTTCGGTATGTCAAAGGCACACTTGCCTATGGCCTGTTGTTCACCAAGCCGCATAATGTCTCTATTCTTGGTTACTCGGATGCTGATTGGGCCAGATGTCTCGAAACTCGCCGTTCTACTTATGGCTACTCTATTTTCCTGGGTGGAAACTTAGTATCCTGGAGTGCTAAGAAACAACCGACTGTCTCCCGCTCCAGTTGTGAATCGGAGTATCGAGCCATGGCGAATACTGCGGCTGAAATTGTATGGATCACTCACTTGCTTCGCGAACTCCATGCCTTGCCTCCTGATCGCCCCACGCTGCTATGTGACAATCGCAGTGCACTCTTTCTCACACAAAATCCTGTGTCTCATAAGAGGGCGAAACACATTGATCTGGACTATCACTTCATTCGGGAGCTTGTGTCGTCTGGTAAACTCTACACTAAGTTTGTCGCGACCACGCTTCAGGTGGCTGACATCTTTACCAAGAGTCTTCCTCGGCCTCA
>JAGDQO010000154.1:0-14628 GCA_018342035.1 Solanum appendiculatum | reverse complement strand
GTAATAAAAGGTAACTTGATTGTATATTGATGTGTGATGTGTTGAGAATGATTGAAAAGATTTATTGATTCATTGTTGATGTTGTATCACCATTGTCTTGTTGTGAATTGTGCATTGATATGGAAATGGTCATCTCCTTATTAATTGTGTGAACATGTCATTTGGATTGATTCTGAGACATGGTTGTGACAAGTGTTAAGTTATTTTAGGAAGAAAAAGGAAATAAAGAGGATATACTATTTCGAGGGACATGTCGCACACTGTGATATATATTATGATTCGAGGGACACGCCATTTGCCGTGATGGAATCTATTATTGAGGGTTGTATCATACACCATGATGGATACTTAGACAGTTATATCTCCCATGGGTTCCGGACCGAGAGACAACGGGTGTGCATCGATAGGTTAGACATGCTTCACTATTCTTGGCATTGCATTCAATTGCACTGTGCATCTTTATTATTTGTGAACTTTTGAGTATCTTTTTGTGGAACCGGTGATTGGTGAAATTGATCTTGTGTGTTACTGATCTGTAGATGTTGATGTGATGTTGTTAAACTATGTTCTACATAAATTTTGAATTGTTAGATTTTGCCGGTATTAATGCATTTAGGTTGTGAAGTGTATCTTGAGAATTCTAAATGAGGACTAGTGATTTCATCATAAGCACCAAGGGAGTGGATCGATATTGGAATGACAAGCTTATGGATAAAGGAAGTCCCAATGAGTATACTTGTGTGAAGCCAATTGAGGATTTTAGTAAGAACGTGTGTATAAAATGTGGGTTAGTCCTTGGGATTTAGTTGATATAACTGAGTTTAAGATGTCATGTAGATGATAAGGTTGTAACACCTCAAACTTGGAAAGAAGGAAACTAAAATTTTTGGTTGCACGCAGTACTTACGGTTCCCACCTATGGTTGGTAGAAGCTCCTATGGGCCGTAGATGACAATTGTAGGAATGGAAAAAATAAATTCTTCAAAACACATCCAAAGATCCTTTGTATGGTTCACCAGAATGGCGTGTTATCCTATGTACGACTCGTAGGTAGGTCTCGTAGGTCACTCCCAGATTTAGTGAAATTTTAAGGACTAAAGTTGGTTTCTACGGTTGGCATGTACTGACCGTAGGAAGACCTATGAGCCGTACATGGGTACTGTCAAAAGTTGGTCCAAATAATAGTTTATGAATCTTTCTACAGTGGACCAGGACGGTCCGTAGGTCTAAACAGTTGGTGGGGGTCTGGCAATTATTTTTAAGGGGATTTTGGTCTTTTTCTAATTGTTTTAACCCAATACTATGTCGTTTTACCTTCTACGCTAATCCCTATATAAAGGTTTTAAACCCCCAAATCACCCACCCACAACTCATTCTCTGAAATTCCCAAAACTTGACCAAATTCATCCTCCTAATTTCTCTCAAGTTTAAGGAAGAAGAAGAAGAGCTAGGGTTCTATTCAAGTATCCAAATTCTCCATTTTCTTGGGCTTAAAGGATCATGGTATGTGTGCATTCACCCATGGAGTCCTTTCCTCCATTGGGTCCCTAAAGATTTCAATTTCCCAATTTAATTTCCAATTGATCAAATTAGGGTTTCAATTCAGTGAATGTGAGTTTCTTCCAATTATGAATGATTTTGATTAATTAAGTATTCTAATGCATGAATTGATGTTAATCCGTGATATTTAGTTGAAATTGCATTGACCTATGACTAAATTGTGATTTTCAACTATGATCCTATGATGAACCCATAAATTCTGAATTATGAATTTATGAACATATGCATATTTTCATGAAGCTATGGTATATGAATAAATGATTCTTTGAAATAAATTTATTAATGCTATGGTGAAAGGATTTCTCACTTATTATGATGGTCATGATTGTGAAAGGGGTTTCTCACAAATGAATTCACATGGGTGAAAGGTTTTCTCATCCATGTTGAATTATGTTGAAGGAGCTATTCTAATTTTTTTTTCAAAAGTATATATTTGGTATTGATCATTGCCTTTCCCTATGTTAAATTGATAATTGCCTTTTTATCTATTCCGTTTGGTTTTAGACTTCGCACCGAGAGGTCTCTGAGGTGGAGGCTCAAATAGGATAGTCTCTAGTAGCAACCTCTAGTCCCTAACTACTTGCCCTTGTAGAATTGTCTTAAATGACCTAGCTAATGGATCCACTTTAGCAAACGATGATATGTACAAATTCTACCTTGGCAAGTAGTTTCCCCTTCTTTCAATATGAGGGATATATCGGATTCCATGATATAGCTCTCATGATCTTATTGTTGGTTAATGCTAATATCTCAAAAATTGATTATGTTTTCTTCAAAGATTTTCTTGTGTCATTTATGTTAAAGTACTTAACCATATTTTATGATCTTTATGTCTTTTCCTCTCTAAAATGCTTTTAAATGTTTCATTATGATTATGCCTATTTGATTTAAGTCATTTTACTATCATGTTCATGTTTATACATATTGCCTCCTACATAGTACATTCCATGTAATAATGCATACTTGTGCCTACATTATTTAATGAATGCGGGATCCGACATTCCTACTTTGGACACTTGTGGCTAGACATCTATTTTTGTGCTTCTAGTGATTGGTGAGTCCTCATGTTTCAAGGACCGAGAGACTTTATAGCTTTATGTCTTTTTATTTTAGATTTTGTATGTGAATATGGGTTATGTCCCAATCACTTTCCTTATGATGTATTATATGGCTTTGAGACTTATGATTAGACTTCTACTATTCTTAAAAATCTTTTATATGAAATGCTTTTTTGAACTCATTAAATTCTATTATCTTATATGATGTATGCTAAGTGGCTTATGTGAGGCCTCTCGGAGTTCCTATATACCATGTCATGCCTAGGCTATACTTTGGGTTGTGACAAACTTTGTATTCAGAGCACTAGGTTTAGAGAGGTCCTAGGTCCTAGGATATCTCATAAGCCACATCGAGTAGAGTCTTATTCATGAGTCTGAAGCACGCCACATTTATGAATATGATGCTATAAGATGCTTAGGAAATTCCACTTCTTTCATCATTCTAAGGTCGTACCATAGAGTATAACTCTATATGTCTCTCTCCTAATCCTTCTCCTATGCTTTTCAGGATATGGCCCCTCGAAGAGCATATGTTAGAAGGAATGCGGGTGAGAATGTGGGATGAGAAGCTCCCCAAGTTTCTATCGACCTTTTGGCCGAGCAAGTGACTAATGCGGAGTTTAGGGCTTATTTTCAAGTATTGGCCCAAGCCATGATGGCTCAAGCCAATAGGGAGGTTGTGGTCCCTATGAACCAAAATGTGGGTAAGGCAGCAACTAGAGTGAGAGATTTCACAAGAATGAATTCCACAGAGTTTCATGGTTTGAAGGCTACGGAACACCCTCAAGAGTTCATCGAAGAGGTATACAAGGTTTTGATGAACATGGGTGTGATGTCGGTGGAAAAGGTGGAATTGGCCACTTAGCAACTTAAGGATGTTTCTCAAGTTTGGTTCAACCAACGGAAGGAAGAGAGCGAATTTGATGCGGGTCCTCTTGAATGGGAAAAGTTTAAGTTTGTTTTCCCCGTGAGATGAGGGAGGCAAAGGTTCTTGAATTCATTAACCTTTGGCAAGGAAACATGAGTGTAAAGGAGTATGCTTTGCAATTCATGGAATTGTCCAGATATGCTCCTACTATGGTTGATGATCCTAGAGTAAGGATGAGTAAGTTTGTTTTGGGTGTGTCCAAAATGGTGGTTAAAGAATGTCTTACCGCCATGAACATTAAGGAAATGGATATTTCTCACCTAATGATACATGCTCACCAAATCGAAGAGGAGAAACTTAAGGAGAAGTCTAGGGAGGCAAAGAGGGCTAAGACCGGTGATAGTGACTTTTCACACTCAAGGACCGATGGACATGGTCATTCTAAGTTTTGATAAAAGTTTTCCGGTCAAGGTTCCTCCAATGCTCCAGCTCCTAAGTTCAACATGGAGAGGGTGTCTAACCCCAAGCCTCAAGGAGGAAATGGTGGTGAAAATGGATCTTCGGTTCCCACATGCCAAAAGTGTGGCAAGACTCATCCAGGAAAATGCTTGTTAGGTACAAATAATTGTGTTGGTTGTGGCAAGAGTGGTCACCTCTTGAGGGATTGTCCACTTAGACTTGAAAAGGGAAAAGATGGTAGGCAAGGTCCGCCTAGTGGTTCGGGTTCAAGTCCTCCTAAGAAAAACTGGTTCTATGCACTTCAAACTCGACATGATCAAGAGGGTTCTCCCGATGTTGTTACTGATATGTTGAAAGTTTTTCACCTTGATGTTTATGCTTTGCTTGATCCCGGATACCTGGTCTTTTGTGACACCATATGTGGCTATGAGGTTTAGTGTTCTTCTGGATATGTTGATAGACCTTTTTTTTGTCTCTACTCCTATTAGTGAATCTATTGTAGCTAAGAGAGTCTATAGAGGTAGTCCCCTTTCATTATCCCATAAAGTCACTCATGTTGATCTTGTAGAGCTTGATGTGGTAGACTTTGATGTTATTCTTGGCATGGATTGACTCCATTCTTGTTATGCTTCTCTTGATTGTAGGACCCGAGTAGTCAAGTTTCAATTTCCAAATGAGTCCATCTTAGAGTGGAAAGGGGGAAATTCTATGCCTAAGGGTAAAATTGTTTCTTGTCTTAAAGCTTAAAAGATAATTTCTAAGGGTTGCATATACCATCATGTTCGGGTTAGGAGTATAAATTCTGAAGCCCCTATCTTTGAATCGGCCCCCATTCTTAATGAGTTTCCAAAAGTGTTTCCTGATAATTTACCCGGTGTTCCTCCCGAAAGAGAAATAGACTTGGACATTGGCCGTCTCCAAGATACACAAGCTATCTCTATTCCTCCTTACCATATGGCTCCGACAGAACCTAAGGAATGGAAGGATCAATTGAAAGATTTGTTGGATAAGGGTTTCATCCGATCAAGTATCTCTCTAGTGGTGCTCCAGTTTTGTTTGTTGGAAAGAAATATGGTGCACTTCGTATGTGTGTTGACTACCATCAATTGAACAAGGTTACCATTAAGAATAAGTATTCTCTTCCAAGGATAGGTGATTTGTTTGATCAACTCCAAGGAGTGAGTTACTTCTCTAAGATTGACCTCTAGTCGGGTTATCACCCATTGAGGGTGAAGGAAGATGCCATTCCGAATATGACTCTTCAAACTCGGTATGGTCACTATGAGTTCTTGGTAATGTCATTTGGCTTGACTAATGCTCTAACCGCATTTATGGATTTGATGAATAAGATGTTTAGGCAATACAAAGATATGTTTGTGATTGTGTTCATCGATGATGTTTTAATTCATTCAAGGAGTAAGGGTGAGAACACCAATTATTTAAGGATTGTGTTTCAAGTCCTCAAGGACCAACAACTCGTTGCAAAGTTTTGTAAATGTTAGTTTTGGTTGAGATCTGTGACTTTTCTTGGTCACATTATTTCTGGTAAAGGTATTGAGGAACATCCTAAGAAGACAGATGTGGTTAAGATTTGGTCTAGACCTCTATCTCTTTCAGATATTCAAAGTTTCTTGGGTTTGGCAGGTTATTGTAGAATGTATATGGAAGGATTTTCTTCGATTGCCTCTCCATTGACGGGTTTGACCAAAATGAATGTTAAGTTCATATGGTCTGAAGTGTGTGAAAATAGTTTCCAAGAATTGAAAGATAGTCTTACCTCCGCTCCATTGTTGACCTTGCCGGAAGGGTCTGATGGGTTTGTGGTTTATTGTAATGCTTCAAGGGTTAGACTACGATGTGTTCTTGTGCAAAATGGGAAGGTTATTGTTTATGCATCACAACTACTTAAAATTCATGAAAAGAGATATCCTACCCATGATTTGGAACTAGCTACGATTGTGTTTGCTTTAAAGATTTGGAGGCATTACCTATATGATGTTCATGCTGACATCTTTACCGACCCCAAAAGTTTGCAATATGTGTTCAAGAAAAAGGATCTAAATCTTCACCAAAGGAGGTGGCTTTAGCTGCTAAAGGATTACGATATGAGTGTCCTCTATCACCCCGGTAAGGTGAATGTGGTGGTGGATGCTCTAAGTCGACTATCTATAGGTAGCATTTCTCATGTTGAGGATGATAAAAAGGAGTTGGTTCGAGATGTTCATAGATTGGCCCGATTGGGTGTTCGGTTGTTTGATTCTAATAATGGTTGTGTTATTATTCATAATGGTTCAAAATCGTCCTTTATGTTGGATGTGAAAGCCAAGCAACGTCTCGATCCGACTCTGGTTGAATTGAAGGAAGCAGTGCTTAAAATGTCTGTTGAGGCTTTCTCCCAAGGGGGAGATGGTGTGCTTTGATATCAAGGTCGTTTGTGTGTTCCCAATGTTGATAATTTGAGGAAGCATATTTAATCGGAAGCCCATACTCATGATTGGCCTCCATGAGCATGGTTACACCTTTTTGGCTCTCAATTCGAGCCTTTGGTGCAAGAGTAGTAGACATAAGCCGATAATATACTCTGTAGATAATCGCTATCTCTCGAGTATTGGCTTTGCTATTAAGATTTTTAGTTTTGACATTGAGTGTCAAAGAGTCCATGACATTAGGATCATTAATGTCTATTGAAAAGTTAGGATAACAATTAAAGTAAACCGGGCCATCGGCTAGATTACTTTGAAGAACACCTAACAGCGAATCATCAAAATTAAGAAATCTGTCATCTCTAAGGAGGACACAAATAGGAATATCTAAGCCTTTCCTGAACAGGGGCTTAACAGCAACTTGCACTAAACCAATATGCAAATAATTGAATTTATTTTTATAACGATTAATATCGTTAGCATTCAACAAACGAATAATTTCAAGAGAATTATTAATAGCAACAGCTGATTCACAAGTTTTAATATTGTGATTAACAAATAAATTAAATTTACCTAAATGATAAATAGCTTTAAAAGGTTCTTCTGGTATATTCCAGTTTTGAAGATCATTTTCAAGCTTAGCAATCTTAGTTGCTTGGGAGGATAAATTAACACTGTTTAAAATATGCTGGTTGGTTTCCATTTTTAAACGATACTGTCTTAAGGACTTATAGACAAAAATGTATTAAAATAGAAACAGATAATTCAAGCATGATCAATCAATAATAATATAAAAATATGCAAAGAGATATTAAAGATCTAGATCTTAGTTTCTAAGGGAGGTTCTCTTGGTTTTACATCTGTTCTTTCTCTAGAGTTATCTTGGCTACGGGATCACCATACAAGGTCTAACGCTCTCCTAGCTTGACGACCTATTCAATTCGGCTAGCCAACGTATGAACCGGGTATTATTCGGTTACCTCACACACTTAGAGAAGAATGAACACCTCACACCAGTTATAGAAACAAGATTAAGAACATAATATCAATTAACATATTAAAATATTAAAATAGATTAATCAAAGCTTAAATAATCAGTTCATAAATTAATATAAATTTTGTCATGCCCCAGACAGTATATGCTTGAATTATCTGTTTCTATTTTAATACATTTTTGTCTATAAGTCCTTAAGACAGTATCGTTTAAAAATGGAAACCAACCAGCATATTTTAAACAGTGTTAATTTATCCTCCCAAGCAACTAAGATTGCTA
The DNA here is from genome assembly GCA_018342035.1 of Solanum appendiculatum. NCBI lineage: Eukaryota > Viridiplantae > Streptophyta > Magnoliopsida > Solanales > Solanaceae > Solanum > Solanum appendiculatum. Next base: position 6,987 of record JAGDQO010000154.1, on the reverse strand, counting down.
AGCTTGAAAATGATCTTCAAAACTGGAATATACCAGAAGAACCTTTTAAAGCTATTTATCATTTAGGTAAATTTAATTTATTTGTTAATCACAATATTAAAACTTGTGAATCAACTGTTGCTATTAATAATTCTCTTGAAATTATTCGTTTGTTGAATGCTAACGATATTAATCGTTATAAAAATAAATTCAATTATTTGCATATTGGTTTAGTGCAAGTTGCTGTTAAGCCCCTGTTCAGGAAAGGCTTAGATATTCCTATTTGTGTCCTCCTTAGAGATGACAGATTTCTTAATTTTGATGATTCGCTGTTAGGTGTTCTTCAAAGTAATCTAGCCGATGGCCCGGTTTACTTTAATTGTTATCCTAACTTTTCAATAGACATTAATGATCCTAATGTCATGGACTCTTTGACACTCAATGTCAAAACTAAAAATCTTAATAGCAAAGCCAATACTCGAGAGATAGCGATTATCTACAGAGTATATTATCGGCTTATGTCTACTACTCTTGCACCAAAGGCTCGAATTGAGAGCCAAAAAGGTGTAACCATGCTCATGGAGGCCAATCATGAGCATAGTTCAATATTCGTCCCTAGATTGATAAATTGGAATGACATTCTGTCTAACGACGAATGGCATTTTGATGCTATCACTCAACCTTTTTCCTCTCATTCAGAGAAATCTCGCATTGAAAGGGTAATTCAGTACCCTGATGGTTCTATAGATCTAAAATTCCTTGAGAATTCTTTATCCAGAACTGCTTCTAGAAGAGCGTCTTGTTCGTCTGTCCCAGCTAGGATGGCTCCTTATTCGCCATCTGCTCCTTCGAGGACTGCTCCTCACCCACCCTCTTCTTCAAAAACCCCGGAGGATGATGAAGATGAAAAACTTATCCGTAGAGATAATGACAAAGGAAAAGTTACTGGTGTGGATTTTTCGGGAAATGTCCCTAAAGTTTTTTATCAAGAAATCCCTGGTAGTCCTACAGCCAGTGAAATGGAACCACCTCCAAATCAAAAAGATTCTATACCTGATCATTTAAAAATGATTAAATCTGAAAAGGATTTTATTCCTAATCCTCAGACTCTGCAAGAATCTTGGACTCATCCTCATAACCAAATCAACAGAAATTGGTATAAGGCTACTTATACTCTTAAAGAAAGAGAGAATTTTGCAAACTCTTGGATGTTGGATATGAAAAGAATCCAATGTGAAATAGATTTCTTCAAATGGTTTGAAATGACCGGCAAAATTGATAATCAGAAAGACTCTCTTAAAGTCATTATCAATAAATGGTATACTGCTTCAAATAAGGTTGTTGAAAGCATTACTCCTCCTCTTGAAGGAATAAATATCCCTATTTCCGGAACTATTATAAAAGCTTCCCCTTTTAAAATCCTTTCCTCAGAAAAGCCTTCTGTTATTGCTACTAATCTTGATATTAACAAGATTATAGAACAAAACAATTATACTAATCAAATTCTTCATGTCGTTTCTAGACAAATTGAAGACTCCAAAGAAAGAGCCTCTTTTTCAGGAAGGCCTGTCCCTCTATCTTCTACAAACATGAGTCAGAAAATAGACCCAAATCCTATATTCAAAATCAATGAATTTTCCAGAGAAAATTATCCTAAGCTCAAAAATACCTTTGATATATCTGACAATATTTTAGATAAAATCAATGAAAAACTTGCCAATTTCTCTATATCGGGAAAAAATAAGAAAGCCTCTTCCATTCCTACTACAGAAGAATTTCGTCAATCCGTTATTGGTGGTAAAAAAGTTGCTACCATAAAAGAGAAAGATGATCTTGTCCAAAAACTCTCCAATGATAGATTTCATAACCGAAAAAACTATCATAAAAGACCTTCCTTCCCTGATCTCCAGTATGAGGAAAATGCTTTTCTCTCCACTTCTTCTCATGAAGGAAGTAGTATTACTGAATGGAACATAGATGGTCTTGCAGAACATCAAATATACAACAAGCTCCACGAGATGGGAATAGCAATCACAGCTTATAAAATAAGAAATTCATCTGATAAGGAAGCTGCTTCTATGATTGTTGCAGGATTTACTGGTATGATTAAACATTGGTGGGATAATTATGTTTCAGAAGAAACTAAGAAAATTATCTATGAAGCTCATGCTACTGAGATAGTAGTTAAGATGGAGGGAACTACTGAAGTTCCAACTGAAGTGGTTAAAGAAGATGCATGTGCTACCCTTCTATACCACATTGCCAAACATTTTATAGGAGAACCAAAATTGTTTCAGGATAGGAGTCTCCAAATCCTTAACAATATTAGTTGTCCTTCCTTAGACGATTTCACCTGGTATAAGTATAATTTTATGCAAAAGGTTATGATTAGACCAGACTGTAACTTAGACTTTTGGAAAGAAAGATTTGGTAGCGGTCTCCCTCCTCTCTTTGCCGATAAGGTAAGAACCAAAATCCAAGATAGGAATGATGGAAAAATTCCTTATGATCAAATGACTTATGGTGATCTTATTAGTGTAATAAACACTGTAGGATTAGAACTTTGCACCGACATTAAGTTGAAGCATCAACTTAAAAAGGAAAAATCTTCGTCTAGAAGAGAATTGGGAAGTTTCTGCCAAGACTTCGGATTTGTTACTTTAACCCCTCCTTCTAGGAAACTTAGAAAGGAAAGCAAAGATAGCAAGAAAACTCATCGCAGCAAGTCTAGAAGAACTTCTGATAAGGAATATAAGAAATCTTCAAAAAGAAGAAAAGGACGAAAAGGATTTAAGAAATCCAAAGAGGATGTATGTTGGACATGCGGGAAAACTGGCCATAGAGCTAATGAATGCAGATCTGGCAAACAAAAGAGAATCAACAGTCTGGAGATTGATGATGAAACCAAAGAAAAACTCTTTTCTATCCTCGAAGAACCTTTGTCTGATTCTTCAAACAACTCTGCTGAATATAGCGACGAAGAAAATATCAACGTTGACTACGATTCAGATTCTAGCCAATCCGTTAGAGATTGTAACTGCACAGAAGCTTTCTGTGTCTGTGAAAGTATTCCTCAAATTAGAGTCCTCAGTAACGACTCCAAAGAAGCTCTCTTTGACATTATTGAGCATATTGATAATGAAGAAGCGAGAAAAAAAATATCTTGTAGAACTCAAGAACCTCATTCTCAACCAAAAGGAAAAGCCTAAAGCTCGCCCTAAGGTTGAACCCTTCAGCATGAAACAAATCATGAACAGGTTCGAAAGAAATGCCGAACCTTCAATATCTGATCTTCATTTAGAAGTCAAAACTCTTAAAGAAGAAATCAGAGACATTAAGTTTAGACTTGGAAAGGTCGAAACTGATGCCATTGCTGATAAAATCTTAAAGGAGATTGACAAACAAGACTTCAATGAAGAAGCTGATGAAGAACAAAAGGATAATCTTGATTATCCTCCTTTCAACACAGATCTTTCTGCTGAACCAACTCCTAATATCGCAACTACCTCTAGCCCAGGTATCGACGTTATTACTTCTGTTAGACCCCAGAGCCATCATATTCCTATCAAAATTGTTGTTAGTAAGAATTTTGTTATTAATAAAATTGCTTTGCTCGACAGTGGTGCAGATAGAAATTGCATTGTTAAGGGTATTGTTCTTACAAAGTACTTAGAGAAAAGTACTTCCAAATTATATTCTGCTACTGGCGAATTGCTAAAAATTAATTATAAGCTTTCTAAAGCTCATATTTGCAATAACAATATTTGTTTGACCAATGATTTTATTATCACTGAAGATATTAATGAAGACATCATTCTTGGAATTCCTTTTATCTCTCAGATAAAACCTTTTATTACTAATCTTAATGGAATTACTACTTCCATTCTGGGAAAAGAGTTACATTTTCCATTTGTCAAAACTCTTTCCCAAGATGAAAGTAATTTTATCAGAGATAAGACTGTTTTTAGAATAAACTCTTTATCTCAACATGTTAATTTTCTCAAAGAAGAAATAAAAATAAAAAAAATTGAGCAAATTTTAAAAACCCCGGAGATAGAAGTTAAAATATCCAATCTTCATAAAAAATTCGAAAATGAAATTTGCTCTGATTTTCCAAATGCATTCTGGGAAAGAAAAAAGCATATTGTGGATTTGCCTTACATTGATGGATTTAATGAACAGGCTATTACTACTAAGGCTAGACCTATTCAAATGAATCATGAATTACTTGATTATTGTAAAATAGAAATTGATAATTTATTAAAAAATAAAATTATTAATGTATCTAAATCTCCTTGGAGTTGCTCTGCTTTCTATGTCAACAATAGTGCTGAAAAAGAAAGAGGAGCACCTAGACTCGTTATTAATTATAAGCCTTTAAATGCTGTTTTAAAATGGATTAGGTATCCTATACCTAATAAAAGAGATTTGTTAAAAAGAACTTATAAGGCTAATGTCTATAGTAAGTTTGATAAGAAATCTGGTTTTTGGCAAATACAAATTGCTGATAAAGATAAATATAAAACTGCTTTCAATGTCCCGTTTGGACAATATGAATGGAATGTCATGCCTTTTGGGTTAAAAAATGCCCCATCTGAATTTCAAAATATTATGAATAACATTTTCAATAATTATAGCTACATGTCTATTGTTTATATTGATGATGTGCTTATCTTCTCTGATGATATTGATTCTCATTTCAAGCATCTTAATACTTTCTTTAAGATTGTAAAGATAAATGGTCTAGTAGTCAGTGCCAAGAAGATTAAGCTTTTTCAAACTAAGATTAGATTCTTAGGACATGATCTTTATCAAGGAAGTTATAAACCTATTTGTAGAGCCATCGAGTTCTCATCCAAATTCCCTGATGAAATTATTGACAAAACCCAATTGCAGAGATTTTTGGGAAGCTTAAACTATGTGGCTGATTTCATACCAAAAGACAGAGAAACCTGTGAACCTTTATATAAAAGGCTTAAGAAGACTCCAATTCCTTGGGGAATTGAACAAACTCAGGCAGTTATAGCCATTAAGAAATTAGTTCAAAGTCTTCCATGTCTAGGTATTCCTAATCCTAATGACTTTATGATCGTAGAAACCGATGCGTCAGATATTGGTTATGGAGGTATTCTTAAACAAAGAAAATCCTCAGAATCTCCTGAACAATTAGTTAGGTTCACTTCTGGTATCTGGAATTCTGCCCAGAAGAATTATTCCACTGTTAAAAAGGAAATCTTGTCTATAGTGCTATGTATCACAAAATTTCAAGATGACTTAATTAATAAAGAATTTTTATTAAGAGTTGATTGTAAATCAGCTAAAGAAATTTTGCAAAAAGATGTAAAAAATCTTGTTTCAAAACAAATATTTGCTAGATGGCAAGCTCTATTATCTAGCTTTGATTTTCAAATAGATTTTATAAAAGGAGAAAATAACTCTTTACCTGATTTTCTAACAAGAGAATTTTTACAGGGAAAGAATGAGGCCTTTCAAGCCTAGTACTCCTTCGAAAGAAGGAAAACCTCTGACGAAACCATTCGTCTTACCTCCAATGACACCGGCAAAAACCCCACAAAGACCGGTATTTGACAATAGATTCACTATGTTGGCAGACTATCCCAAATTGCCTGCTCCTCCTCCTAATCCTACCAAGTTGATACAATTAAGGCCAAACAGACCTTTAACTCCAGGAGCTTCAAGCTCTAATGTCCAAACCAAAGACAATTATACTATGAAGACCCCTCAGTCTTTTGCCCAAGCTGTTAAGCCTGAAATATTTACTCCCACTCCTACTCAAACTTCTATTCCAAAAGAAGAAAAATTTGATTTTGTAACAACCCAAATGTTACCTCTACTTGCTTTAGATAGAGAATTTGAAAACTTTGAAGTTAGTACCCTTATCAAGCCCTGCTACACGGATGGCAACTTTGTTGATACAGACTGTTCCTACAAAAGCAGAAAGTTTTATGAAGCTATTTTGGTAGATACCGAATCCATCGAGATTGAACATAACAGGGATGATCAAAACCCTGACTTCATCAGATACTCCAGATTCACAATCAAGAGAATCTTGTCTCCGTTCGAATGGTATACGGATCATTTACACACTCCAGTGTCATTAACAATGCCTCATAGGCCACAAACTTACAATTGGCATGATTACAAATCAGCCTGGTTTAATTTCATGTACCTCCGACCAAGACATACTTGGTTTGTCAAATATTGCCCCCAGGTAATTAAATCAATTATTCCTAAATGGTTCTACGAATGGTGGAACATCTTTGGAGGAAATCTGCAGATATTGCCACAACAATTCCACGTCAAGTTCAGTGAGTTTCAGAATAATCCGGAGATTTCTACTCTCCCAGAGTATATTAAATTATGTAAGTTCTTTATTCAGAAAAGAATTTCTTATATTATTTCTTGGAATTTTACCAAGGTAGAAATAGATAAAATCCGTTTCTTAGCTAAAGAGGTTATGATCAAAGGATGGACTCCCAAACCAGTTGGAAGACCCATCGTTAATACTCCAGTTGTCAGACCTGGTAAAACCAAGACTTCAAAAGAAGAAATCAAAGCTAAGCTTAAAAAAGCTATGGATAATCTTGAAGATTATACAGAAACACAAATCATGCAACTCGTCAGTGATGCAGCATCTTCGGGCAGCAGTAATGGAGACATGTGCGACCTAAAAGGAATTGCACAGTCTTATGTGGACCCTGATTATGAATAGCAACTTGACTCTTCAGAAAAGTAGAGGCCAAAGGTCGGAATTACTTTTCAAAAGGAGACACTTTACTATTCCTAAAAAGGAATCTAATACTTTACTTTTACTTTAAGAAAAAGCTAGCCCCACTTAACCGACAATGGACGGTCAAATAATGTAAAGAGCATCTTCTTACTCTATAAAAGAAGGGACTCTCTCATCAGTGAAGGGATGAGCCATTGTACCCAATACTGAAAACCTCTCTCTCTTATGTTTTTAATGCTTCCGCCTGTAGCTCTTTC
>JAGDQO010000153.1:0-26568 GCA_018342035.1 Solanum appendiculatum | reverse complement strand
CTTTACCAGATTTTGTAACAAGAGAATTTTTACAGGGAAAGAATGAGGCCTTTCAAGCCTAATACTCCTTCTAAAGAAGGAAAACCTTTGACGAAACCATTCGTCTTACCTCCAATGACACCGGCAAAACCCCCACAAAGACCGGTATTTGACAATAGATTCACTATGTTGGCAGACTATCCCAAATTGCCTGCTCCTCCTCCCAATCCTACCAAGTTGATACAATTAAGGCCAAACAGACCTTTAACTCCAGGAGCTTCAAGCTCTAATGTCCAAACCAAAGACAATTATACTATGAAGACCCCTGAGTCTTTTCCCCAAGCTGTTAAGCCTGAAATACTTACTCCCACTCCTACTCAAACTTCTATTCCAAAAGAAGAAAAATTTGATTTTGTAACAACCCAAATGTTACCTCTACTTGCTTTAGATAGAGAATTTGAAAACTTTGAAGTTAGTACCCTTATCAAGCCCTGCTACACGGATGGCAACTTTGTTGATACAGACTGTTCCTACAAAACCAGAAAGTTTTATGAAGCTATTTTGGTAGATACCGAATCCATCGAGATTGAACATAACAGGGATGATCAAAACCCTGACTTCATCAGATACTCCAGATTCACAATCAAGAGAATCTTGTCTCCGTTCGAATGGTATACGGATCATTTACACACTCCAGTGTCATTAACAATGCCTCATAGGCCACAAACTTACAATTGGCATGATTACAAATCAGCCTGGTTTAATTTCATGTACCTCCGACCAAGACATACTTGGTTTGTCAAATATTGCCCCCATGTAATTAAATCAATTATTCCTAAATGGTTCTACGAATGGTGGAACATCTTTGGAGGAAATCTGCAGATATTGCCACAACAATTCCACGTCAAGTTCAGTGAGTTTCAGAATAATCCGGAGATTTCTACTCTCCCAGAGTATATTAAATTATGTAAGTTCTTTATTCAGAAAAGAATTTCTTATATTATTTCTTGGAATTTTACCAAGGTAGAAATAGATAAAATCCGTTTCTTAGCTAAAGAGGTTATGATCAAAGGATGGACTCCCAAACCAGTTGGAAGACCCATCGTTAATACTCCAGTTGTCAGACCTGGTAAAACCAAGACTTCAAAAGAAGAACTCAAAGCTAAGCTTAAAAAAGCTATGGATAATCTTGAAGATTATACAGAAACACAAATCAGGCAACTCGTCAGTGATGCAGCATCTTCGGGCAGCAGTAATGGAGACATGTGCGACCTAAAAGGAATTGCACAGTCTTATGTGGACCCTGATTATGAATAGCAACTTGACTCTTCAGAAAAGTAGAGGCCAAAGGTCGGAATTACTTTTCAAAAGGAGACACTTTACTATTCCTAAAAAGGAATCTAATACTTTACTTTTACTTTAAGAAAAAGCTAGCCCCACTTAACCGACAATGGACGGTCAAATAATGTAAAGAGCATCTTCTTACTCTATAAAAGAAGGGACTCTCTCATTAGTGAAGGCATCAGTAATTGTACCCAATACTGAACACCTCTCTCTCTCTCTCCCTATGTTTTAATGCTTCCGCCTGTAGCTCTTTCATGTTGATGTTCATATAAATAAAAATCTGTGAGTTTTTATTAATCTCTTTTGTTCTTCGTATAAATCTTGTCGTATTTTACTAATACAACTTCGGAGGATTACCGCCGATCCGTTAATGTCTATAGTAAGTTTGATATGAAATCTGGTTTTTGGCAAATACAAATTGCTGATAAAGATAAATATAAAACTGCTTTCAATGTCCCGTTTGGACAATATGAATGGAATGTCATGCCTTTTGGGTTAAAAAATGCCCCATCTGAATTTCAAAATATTATGAATAACATTTTCAATAATTATTGCTACATGTCTATTGTTTATATTGATGATGTGCTTATCTTCTCTGATGATATTGATTCTCATTTCAAGCATCTTAATACTTTCTTTAAGATTGTAAAGATAAATGGTCTAGTAGTCAGTGCCAAGAAGATTAAGCTTTTTCAAACTAAGATTAGATTCTTAGGACATGATCTTTATCAAGGAAGTTATAAACCTATTTGTAGAGCCATCGAGTTCTCATCCAAATTCCCTGATGAAATTATTGACAAAACCCAATTGCAGAGATTTTTGGGAAGCTTAAACTATGTGGCTGATTTCATACCAAAAGTCAGACAAACCTGTGAACCTTTATATAACAGGCTTAAGAAGACTCCAATTCCTTGGGGAATTGAACAAACTCAGGCAGTTATAGCCATTAAGAAATTAGTTCAAAGTCCTCCATGTCTAGGTATTCCTAATCCTAATGACTTTATGATCGTAGAAACCGATGCGTCAGATATTGGTTATGGAGGTATTCTTAAACAAAGAAAATCCTCAGAATCCCCTGAACAATTAGTTAGGTTCACTTCTGGTATCTGGAATTCTGCCCAGAAGAATTATTCCACTGTTAAAAAGGAAATCTTGTCTATAGTGCTATGTATCACAAAATTTCAAGATGACTTAATTAATAAAGAATTTTTATTAAGAGTTGATTGTAAATCAGCTAAAGAAATTTTGCAAAAAGATGTAAAAAATCTTGTTTCAAAACAAATATTTGCTAGATGGCAAGCTCTATTATCTAGCTTTGATTTTCAAATAGATTTTATAAAAGGAGAAAATAACTCTTTACCTGATTTTCTAACAAGAGAATTTTTACAGGGAAAGAATGAGGCCTTCCAAGCCTAATACTCCTTCGAAAGAAGGAAAACCTTTGACGAAACCATTCGTCTTACCTCCAATGACACCGGCAAAAACCCCACAAAGACCGGTATTTGACAATAGATTCACTATGTTGGCAGACTATCCCAAATTGCCTGCTCCTCCCCCTAATCCTACCAAATCGATACAATTAAGGCCAAACAGACCTTTAACTCCAGGAGCTTCAAGCTCTAATGTCCAAACCAAAGACAATTATACTATGAAGACCCCTGAGTCTTTTGCCCAAGCTGTTAAGCCTGAAATATTTACTCCCACTCCTACTCAAACTTCTATTCCAAAAGAAGAAAAATTTGATTTTGTAACAACCCAAATGTTACCTCTACTTGCTTTAGATAGAGAATTTGAAAACTTTGAAGTTAGTACCCTTATCAAGCCCTGCTACACGGATGGCAACTTTGTTGATACAGACTGTTCCTACAAAACCAGAAAGTTTTATGAAGCTATTTTGGTAGATACCGAATCCATCGAGATTGAACATAACAGGGATGATCAAAACCCTGACTTCATCAGATACTCCAGATTCACAATCAAGAGAATCTTGTCTCCGTTCGAATGGTATACGGATCATTTACACACTCCAGTGTCATTAACAATGCCTCATAGGCCACAAACTTACAATTGGCATGATTACAAATCAGCCTGGTTTAATTTCATGTACCTCCGACCAAGACATACTTGGTTTGTCAAATATTGCCCCCAAGTAATTAAATCAATTATTCCTAAATGGTTCTACGAATGGTGGAACATCTTTGGAGGAAATCTGCAGATATTGCCACAACAATTCCACGTCAAGTTCAGTGAGTTTCAGAATAATCCGGAGATTTCTACTCTCCCAGAGTATATTAAATTATGTAAGTTCTTTATTCAGAAAAGAATTTCTTATATTATTTCTTGGAATTTTACCAAGGTAGAAATAGATAAAATCTGTTTCTTAGCTAAAGAGGTTATGATCAAAGGATGGACTCCCAAGCCAGTTGGAAGACCCATCGTTAATACTCCAGTTGTCAGACCTGGTAAAACCAAGACTTCAAAAGAAGAACTCAAAGCTAAGCTTAAAAAAGCTATGGATAATCTTGAAGATTATACAGAAACACAAATCATGCAACTCGTCAGTGATGCAGCATCTTCAGGCAGCAGTAATGGAGACATGTGCGACCTAAAAGGAATTGCACAGTCTTATGTGGACCCTGATTATGAATAGCAACTTGACTCTTCAGAAAAGTAGAGGCCAAAGGTCGGAATTACTTTTCAAAAGGAGACACTTTACTATTCCTAAAAAGGAATCTAATACTTTACTTTTACTTTAAAAGCTAGCCCCCACTCAACCGACAATGGACGGTCAAATAATGTAAAGAGCATCTTCTTACTCTATAAAAGAAGGGACTCTCTCATTAGTGAAGGCATGAGTGATTGTACCCAATACTGAAAACCTCTCTTTTCCTCCCTATGTTTTTAATGCTTCCGCCTGTAGCTCTTTCATGTTGATGTTCATATAAATAAAAATCTGTGAGTTTTTATTAATCTCTTTTGTTCTTCTTATAAATCTTGTCGTATTTTACTAATACAACTTCGGAGGATTACCGCCGATCCGTATTGGTATCAGAGCCATGTTGGCAGTATACGTACCTAGCATGAGCAGCTAAGTACATATACTGTCTGGGGCATGACAAAATTTATATTAATTTATGAATTGATTATTTAAGCTTTGATTAATCTATTTTAATATTTTAATATGTTCTTTGATATTTTGTTCTTAATCTGGTTTCTATAATTGGTGTGAGGTGTTCATTCTTCTCTAAGTGTGTGAGGTAACCGAATAATACCCGGTTCATACGTTGGCTAGCCGAATTGAATAGGTCGTCAAGCTAGGAGAGCGTTAGACCTTGTATGGTGATCCCGTAGCCAAGATAACTCTAGAGAAAGAACAGATGTAAAACCAAGAGAACCTCCCTTAGAAACTAAGATCTAGATCTTTAATATCTCTTTGCATATTTTTATATTATTATTGATTGATCATGCTTGAATTATCTGTTTCTATTTTAATATATTTTTGTCTATAAGTCCTTAAGACAGTATCGTTTAAAATGGAAACCAACCAGCATATTTTAAACAGTGTTAATTTATCCTCCCAAGCAACTAAGATTGCTAAGCTTGAAAATGATCTTCAAAACTGGAATATACCAGAAGAACCTTTTAAAGCTATTTATCATTTAGGTAAATTTAATTTATTTGTTAATCACAATATTAAAACTTGTGAATCAACTGTTGCTATTAATAATTCTCTTGAAATTATTCGTTTGTTGAATGCTAACGATATTAATCGTTATAAAAATAAATTCAATTATTTGCATATTGGTTTAGTGCAGGTTGCTGTTAAGCCCCTGTTCAGGAAAGGCTTAGATATTCCTATTTGTGTCCTCCTTAGAGATGACAGATTTCTTAATTTTGATGATTCGCTGTTAGGTGTTCTTCAAAGTAATCTAGCCGATGGCCCGGTTTATTTTAATTGTTATCCTAATTTTTCAATAGACATTAATGATCCTAATGTCATGGATTCTTTGACACTCAATGTCAAAACTAAAAATCTTAATAGCAAAGCCAATACTCGAGAAATAGCGATTATTTACAGAGTATATTATCGGCTTATGTCTACTACTCTTGCACCAAAGGCTCGAATTGAGAGCCAAAGGGTGTAACCATGCTCATGGAGGCCAATCATGAGCATAGTTCAATATTCGTTCCTAGATTGATCAATTGGAATGACATTCTGTCTAACGACGAATGGCATTTTGATGCTATCACTCAACCTTTTGCCTCTCATTCAGAGAGATCTCGCATTGAAAGGGTAATTCAATACCCTGATGGTTCTATAGATCTAAAATTCCTTGAGAATTCTTTATCCAGAACTGCTTCTAGAAGAGCGTCTTGTTCGTCTGTCCCAGCTAGGATGGCTCCTTATTCGCCATCTGCTCCTTCGAGGACTGCTCCTCACCCACCCTCTTCTTCAAAAACCCCGGAGGATGATGAAGAAAAACTTATCCGTAGAGATAATGACAAAGGAAAAGTTACTGGTGTGGATTTTTCGGGAAATGTCCCTAAAGTTTTTTATCAAGAAATCCCTGGTAGTCCTACAGCCAGTGAAATGGAACCACCTCCAAATCAAAAAGATTCTATACCTGCTCATTTAAAGATGATCAAATCTGAAAAGGATTTTATTCCTAATCCTCAGACTCTGCAAGAATCTTGGACTCATCCTCATAACCAAATCAACAGAGATTGGTATAAGGCTACTTATACTCTCAAAGAAAGAGAGAATTTTGCAAACTCTTGGATGTTGGATCTGAAAAGAATCCAATGTGAAATAGATTTCTTCAAATGGTTTGAAATGACCGGCAAAATTGATAATCAGAAAGACTCTCTTAAAGTCATTATCAATAAATGGTATACTGCTTCAAACAAGGTTGTTGAAAGCATTACTCCTCCTCTTGAATTAAAGTGTCGGTTGGTGAGTGGGGTCTTTTACTTTTATAAAGTAAAGTTGATTGGATTCCTTTTAGGAATAGTAAAACGTCTCTTTTTGAAAAGTAATTCCGACCTTTGGTCTCTACTTTTCTCAAGAGCCAAGTTTCTATTCATAATCGGGGTCCACATATGACTGTGCGATTCCTTTGAGATCACACATGTCCCCATTACTGCTTCCAGATGACGCGGCATCACTGATTAGCTGCATTATCTGAGTTTCAGTATAATCTTCGAGATTATCCATAGCTCTTTTGAGCTTTGCTTTGAGTTCTTCTTTTGAAACCTTTTGCTTGGCAGGATTAACTTCCTAATTCTCTCCTTGACGAGGATTTTTCTTTTTTAAGTTGATGTTTCAACTTAATATCTGTACAAAGTTCTAATCCAACAGTGTTTATAACACTAATAAGATCTCCATAAGTCATCTGGTCATAAGGAATTTTTCCTTCATTCCTATCTTGAATCTTAGTTCTAACTTTGTCAGCAAAGAGAGGTGGAAGTCCGCTCACGTTTTTAAAGAAGATGCTTGTGCTACACTTCTTTATCACATAGCAAAGCATTTTATTGGAGAACCCAAGCTATTTCAGGATCTCCGGTTGGCTTAGGAGTCCATCCTTTAATCATTACTTCTTTAGCTAAGAAGCGTATTTTGTCTATTTCTACCTTGGTGAAATTCCAAGAAATAATATAAGAAATTCTTTTCTGAACAAAGAATTTACATAATTTGATATACTCTGGGAGAGTAGATATATCTGTAGTACTTTGGAACTCAGTGAACCTGATGTGAAATTGTTGTGGTAAAATCTGCAAATTTCCTCCAAAAATATTCCACCATTCGTAGAACCATTTAGGGATAATTGACTTAATCATTTTTGGACAGTATTTAATAAACCAAGTGTGTCTTGGCCTAAGATACATAAAATTGAACCAAGCTGCTTTGTAGTCTGAACCTTTTATTACTAATTTAAGTGGTATTACTACTTCCATTCTGGGAAAAGAATTACATTTTCCTTTTGTTAAAACTCTTTCCCAAGATGAAAGTAATTTTATCAGAGAAAAAACGGTTTTTTGAATAAACTCTTTATCTCAGCATGTTAATTTTCTCAAAGAAGAAATTAAAATTAAAAAAATTGAGCAAATTTTAAAAACCCCGGAGATAGTTACTAAAATATCCAATCTTCACAAAAAAATTGAAGATGAAATTTGCTCTGATTTTCCTAATGCTTTTTGGGAAAGAAAAAAGCATATTGTTGATTTACCTTATATTGAAGGATTTAATGAACAAGCTATTACAACTAAGGCTAGACCTATTCAAATGAATCATGAATTACTTGATTATTGTAAAAAGAAAATTGATAATTTGTTGAAAAATAAAATTATTAATGTTTCTAAATCCCCTTGGAGTTGCTCTGCTTTCTATGTCAACAATAGTGCTGAAAAAGAAAGAGGAGCACCAAGACTTGTTATAAATTATAAACCTTTGAATGCTGTTTTAAAATGGATTAGGTACCCGATACCTAACAAAAGAGATTTGTTAAAACGAACTTATAAGGCTAATATTTACAGCAAGTTTGATATGAAGTCTGGGTTTTGGAAAATTCAAATTGCTAATAAAGATAAATATAAGACTGCCTTCAATGTCCCATTTGGACAATATGAATGGAATGTTATGCCTTTTGGGCTCAAGAATGCTCCCTCTGAATTCCAAAATATCATGAATAACATTTTTAATGATTATAGTTATATGTCTATTGTCTATATTGATGATGTGCTTATCTTTTCTGATGATATTGATTCGCATTTTAAGCATCTTAATACTTTCTTTAAGATTGTTAAAAGTAATGGTTTGGTTGTTAGTGCCAAAAAGATTAAACTCTTTCAAACCTCTATAAGATTCTTAGGCCATGATCTTTATCAAGGTAGTTACAAACCTATCTGTAGAGCCATTGAGTTCTCCTCTAAGGAGGACACAAATAGGAATATCTAAGCCTTTCCTGAACAGGGGCTTAACAGCAACTTGCACTAAACCAATATGCAAATAATTGAATTTATTTTTATAACGATTAATATCGTTAGCATTCAACAAACGAATAATTTCAAGAGAATTATTAATAGCAACAGTAGATTCACAAGTTTTAATATTGTGATTAATAAATAAATTAAATTTACCTAAATGATAAATAGCTTTAAAAGGTTCTTCTGGTATATTCCAGTTTTGAAGATCATTTTCAAGTTTAGCAATCTTAGTTGCTTGAGAAGATAGGTTAACACTGTTTAAAATATGCTGGTTGGTTTCCATTTTTAAACGATACTGTCTTAAGGACTTATAGACAAAAATTATATTTTAATAGAAACAGATAATTCAAACATGATCAATCAATAATAATATAAAAATATGTAAAGAGATATTAAAGATCTAGATCTTAGTTTCTAAGGGAGGTTCTCTTGGTTTTACATCTGTTCTTTCTCTAGAGTTATCTTGGCTACGGGATCACCATACAAGGTCTAACGCTCTCCTAGCTTGACGACCTATTCAATTCGGCTAGCCAACGTATGAACCGGGTATTATTCGGTTTCTATAATTGGTGTGAGGTGTTCATTCTTCTCTAAGTGTGTGAGGTAACCGAATAATACCCAGTCGTTACTGAGGACTCTAATTTGAGGAATACTTTCACAGACACAGAAAGCTTCTGTGCAGTTACAATCTCTACCGGATTGGCTAGAATCTGAATCGTAGTCAACGTTGATGTTTTCTTCGTCGCTATATTCAGCAGAGTTGTTTGAAGAATCAGACAAAGGTTCTTCGAGGATAGAAAAGAGTTTTTCTTTGGTTTCATCATCAATCTCCAGACTGTTGATTCTCTTTTGTTTGCCAGATCTGCATTCATTAGCTCTATGGCCAGTTTTCCCGCATGTCCAACATACATCCTCTTTGGATTTCTTAAATCCTTTTCGTCCTTTTCTTCTTTTTGAAGATTTCTTATATTCCTTATCAGAAGTTCTTCTAGACTTGCTGCGATGAGTTTTCTTGCTATCTTTGCTTTCCTTTCTAATTTTCCTAGAAGGAGGGGTTAAAGTAACAAATCCGAAGTCTTGGCAGAAACTTCCCAATTCTCTTCTAGACGAAGATTTTTCCTTTTTAAGTTGATGCTTCAACTTAATGTCTGTGCAAAGTTCTAATCCTACAGTGTTTATTACACTAATAAGATCACCATATGTCATTTGATCATAAGGAATTTTTCCATCATTCTTATCTTGGATTTTGGTTCTTACCTTATCGGCAAAGAGAGGAGGGAGACCGCTAACAAATCTTTCTTTCCAAAAGTCTAAGTTACAGTCTGGTCTAATCATAACCTTTTGCATAAAATTATACTTATACCAGGTGAAATCGTCTAAGGAAGGACACTAATATTGTTAAGGATTTGGAGACTCCTATCCTGAAACAATTTTGGTTCTCCTATAAAATGTTTGGCAATGTGGTATAGAAGGGTAGCACATGCATCTTCTTTAACCACTTCAGTTGGAACTTCAGTAGTTCCCTCCATCTTAACTACTATCTCAGTAGCATGAGCTTCATAGATAATTTTCTTAGTTTCTTCTGAAACATAATTATCCCACAAATGTTTAATCATACCAGTAAATCCTGCAACAATCATAGAAGCAGCTTCCTTATCAGATGAATTTCTTATTTTATAAGCTGTGATTGCTATTCCCATCTCGTGGAGCTTGTTGTATATTTTATGTTCTGCAAGACCATCTATGTTCCATTCAGTAATACTACTTCCTTCATGAGAAGAAGTGGATAGAAAAGCATTTTCCTCATACTGGAGATCAGGGAAGGAAGGTCTTTTATGATAGTTTTTTCGGTTATGCAATCTATCATTGGAGAGTTTTTGGACAAGATCATCTTTCTCTTTTATGGTAGCAACTTTTTTACCACCAATAACGGATTGACGAAATTCTTCTGTAGTAGGGATGGAAGAGGCTTTCTTATTTTTTCCCGATATAGAGAAATTGGCAAGTTTTTCATTGATTTTATCTAAAATATTGTCAGATATATCAAAGGTATTTTTGAGCTTAGGATAATTTTCTCTGGAAAATTCATTGATTTTGAATATAGGATTTGGGTCTATTTTCTGACTCATGTTTGTAGAAGATAGAGGGACAGGCCTTCCTGAAAAAGAGGCTCTTTCTTTGGAGTCTTCAATTTGTCTAGAAACGACATGAAGAATTTGATTAGTATAATTGTTTTGTTCTATAATCTTGTTAATATCAAGATTAGTAGCAATAACAGAAGGCTTTTCTGAGGAAAGGATTTTAAAAGGGGAAGCTTTTATAATAGTTCCGGAAATAGGGATATTTATTCCTTCAAGAGGAGGAGTACTGCTTTCAACAACCTTGTTTGAAGTAGTATACCATTTATTGATAATGACTTTAAGAGAGTCTTTCTGATTATCAATTTTGCCGGTCATTTCAAACCATTTGAAGCAATCTATTTCACATTGGATTCTTTTCATATCCAACATCCAAGAGTTTGCAAAATTCTCTCTTTCTTTGAGAGTATAAGTAGCCTTATACCAATCTCTGTTGATTTGGTTCTGAGGATGAGTCCAAGATTCTTGCAGAGTCTGAGGATTAGGAATAAAATCCTTTTCAGATTTGATCATTTTTAAATGATCAGGTATAGAATCTTTTTGATTTGGAGGTGGTTCCATTTCACTGGCTGTAGGACTACCAGGGATTTCTTGATAAAAAACTTTAGGGACATTTCCCGAAAAATCCACACCAGTAACTTTTCCTTTGTCATTATCTCTAGATCTTTAATATCTCTTTGCATATTTTTATATTATTATTGATTGATCATGCTTGAATTATCTGTTTCTATTTTAATATATTTTTGTCTATAAGTCCTTAAGACAGTATCGTTTATCCAATCTTCATAAAAAATTCGAAAATGAAATTTGCTCTGATTTTCCAAATGCATTCTGGGAAAGAAAAAAGCATATTGTGGATTTGCCTTACATTGATGGATTTAATGAACAGGCTATTACTACTAAGGCTAGACCTATTCAAATGAATCATGAATTACTTGATTATTGTAAAATAGAAATTGATAATTTATTAAAAAATAAAATTATTAATGTATCTAAATCTCCTTGGAGTTGCTCTGCTTTCTATGTCAACAATAGTGCTGAAAAAGAAAGAGGAGCACCTAGACTCGTTATTAATTATAAGCCTTTAAATGCTGTTTTAAAATGGATTAGGTATCCTATACCTAATAAAAGAGATTTGTTAAAAAGAACTTATAAGGCTAATGTCTATAGTAAGTTTGATATGAAATCTGGTTTTTGGCAAATAAAAATTGCTGATAAAGATAAATATAAAACTGCTTTCAATGTCCCGTTTGGACAATATGAATGGAATGTCATGCCTTTTGGGTTAAAAAATGCCCCATCTGAATTTCAAAATATTATGAATAACATTTTCCATAATTATAGCTACATGTCTATTGTTTATATTGATGATGTGCTTATCTTCTCTGATGATATTGATTCTCATTTCAAGCATCTTAATACTTTCTTTAGGATTGTTAAGATAAATGGTCTAGTAGTCAGTGCCAAGAAGATTAAGCTTTTTCAAACTAAGATTAGATTCTTAGGTCATGATCTTTACCAAGGAAGCTATAAACCTATTTGTAGAGCCATCGAGTTCTCATCCCAATTCCCTGATGAAATTATTGACAAAACCCAATTGCAGAGATTTTTGGGAAGCTTAAACTATGTGGCTGATTTCATACCAAAAGTCAGACAAACCTGTGAACCTTTATATAAAAGGCTTAAGAAGACTCCAATTCCTTGGGGAATTGAACAAACTCAGGCTGTTATAGCCATTAAGAAATTAGTTCAAAGTCTTCCATGTCTAGGTATTCCTAATCCTAATGACTTTATGATCGTAGAAACCGATGCGTCAGATATTGGTTATGGAGGTATTCTTAAACAAAGAAAATCCTCAGACTCCCCTGAACAATTAGTTAGGTTCACTTCTGGTATCTGGAATTCTGCCCAGAAGAATTATTCCACTGTTAAAAAGGAAATCTTGTCTATAGTGCTATGTATCACAAAATTTCAAGATGACTTAATTAATAAAGAATTTTTATTAAGAGTTGATTGTAAATCAGCTAAAGAAATTTTGCAAAAAGATGTAAAAAATCTTGTTTCAAAACAAATATTTGCTAGATGGCAAGCTCTATTATCTAGCTTTGATTTTCAAATAGATTTTATAAAAGGAGAAAATAACTCTTTACCCGATTTTCTAACAAGAGAATTTTTACAGGGAAAGAATGAGGCCTTTCAAGCCTAATACTCCTTCGAAAGAAGGAAAACCTTTGACGAAACCATTCGTCTTACCTCCAATGACACCGGCAAAAACCCCACAAAGACCGGTATTTGACAATAGATTCACTATGTTGGCAGACTATCCCAAATTGCCTGCTCCTCCCCCTAATCCTACCAAATTGATACAATTAAGGCCAAACAGACCTTTAACTCCAGGAGCTTCAAGCTCTAATGTCCAAACCAAAGACAATTATACTATGAAGACCCCTGAGTCTTTTGCCCAAGCTGTTAAGCCTGAAATATTTACTCCCACTCCTACTCAAACTTCTATTCCAAAAGAAGAAAAATTTGATTTTGTAACAACCCAAATGTTACCTCTACTTGCTTTAGATAGAGAATTTGAAAACTTTGAAGTTAGTACCCTTATCAAGCCCTGCTACACGGATGGCAACTTTGTTGATACAGACTGTTCCTACAAAACCAGAACGTTTTATGAAGCTATTTTGGTAGATACCGAATCCATCGAGATTGAACATAACAGGGATGATCAAAACCCTGACTTCATCAGATACTCCAGATTCACAATCAAGAGAATCTTGTCTCCGTTCGAATGGTATACGGATCATTTACACACTCCAGTGTCATTAACAATGCCTCATAGGCCACAAACTTACAATTGGCATGATTACAAATCAGCCTGGTTTAATTTCATGTACCTCCGACCAAGACATACTTGGTTTGTCAAATATTGCCCCAGGTAATTAAATCAATTATTCCTAAATGGTTCTACGAATGGTGGAACATCTTTGGGGGAAATCTGCAGATATTGCCACAACAATTCCACGTCAAGTTCAGTGAGTTTCAGAATAATCCGGAGATTTCTACTCTCCCAGAGTATATTAAATTATGTAAGTTCTTTATTCAGAAAAGAATTTCTTATATTATTTCTTGGAATTTTACCAAGGTAGAAATAGATAAAATCCGTTTCTTAGCTAAAGAGGTTATGATCAAAGGATGGACTCCCAAGCCAGTTGGAAGACCCATCGTTAATACTCCAGTTGTCAGACCTGGTAAAACCAAGATTTCAAAAGAAGAACTCAAAGCTAAGCTTAAAAAAGCTATGGATAATCTTGAAGATTATACAGAAACACAAATCATGCAACTCGTCAGTGATGCAGCATCCTCGGGCAGCAGTAATGGAGACATGTGCGACCTAAAAGGAATTGCACAGTCTTATGTGGACCCTGATTATGAATAGCAACTTGACTCTTCAGAAAAGTAGAGGCCAAAGGTCGGAATTACTTTTCAAAAGGAGACACTTTACTATTCCTAAAAAGGAATCTAATACTTTACTTTTACTTTAAAAGCTAGCCCCCACTCAACCGACAATGGACGGTCAAATAATGTAAAGAGCATCTTCTTACTCTATAAAAGAAGGGACTCTCTCATTAGTGAAGGCATCAGTGATTGTACCCAATACTGAAAACCTCTCTTTTCCTCCCTATGTTTTTAATGCTTCCGCCTGTAGCTCTTTCATGTTGATGTTCATATAAATAAACAGTTTGTAAGTTTTTAAACTCTCTTTGTTAATCTTTCGTATAAATCTTGTCGTATTTTACTAATACAACTTCGGAGGATTACCGCCGATCCGCTCTGATACCAATAACGGATCGGCGGTAATCCTCCGAAGTTGTATTAGTAAAATACGACAAGACTTATACGAAGAACAAAAGAGATTAATAAAAACTCACAGATTTTTATTTATATGAACATCAACATGAAAGAGCTACAGGCGGAAGCATTAAAAACATAGGGAGGAAAAGAGAGGTTTTCAGTATTGGGTACAATCACTGATGCCTTCACTAATGAGAGAGTCCCTTCTTTTATAGAGTAAGAAGATGCTCTTTACATTATTTGACCGTCCATTGTCGGTTGAGTGGGGGCTAGCTTTTAAAGTAAAAGTAAAGTATTAGATTCCTTTTTAGGAATAGTAAAGTGTCTCCTTTTGAAAAGTAATTCCGACCTTTGGCCTCTACTTTTCTGAAGAGTCAAGTTGCTATTCATAATCAGGGTCCACATAAGACTGTGCAATTCCGTTTAGGTCGCACATGTCTCCATTACTGCTGCCCGAAGATGCTGCATCACTGACGAGTTGCCTGATTTGTGTTTCTGTATAATCTTCAAGATTATCCATAGCTTTTTTAAGCTTAGCTTTGAGTTCTTCTTTTGAAGTCTTGGTTTTACCAGGTCTGACAACTGGAGTATTAACGATGGGTCTTCCAACTGGCTTGGGAGTCCATCCTTTGATCATACCCTCTTTAGCTAAGAAACGGATTTTATCTATTTCTACCTTGGTAAAATTCCAAGAAATAATATAAGAAATTCTTTTCTGAATAAAGAACTTACATAATTTAATATATTCTGGGAGAGTAGATATCTCCGGATTATTCTGAACCTCACTGAACTTGACGTGGAATTGTTGTGGCAATATCTGCAAATTTCCCCCAAAGATGTTCCACCATTCGTAGAACCATTTGGGAATAATTGATTTAATTACCTGGGGGCAATATTTGACGAACCAAGTATGTCTTGGTCGGAGATACATGAAGTTAAACCAAGCTGATTTGTAACCATGCCAATTGTAAGTTTGTGGCCTATGAGGCATTGTTAATGACACTGGAGTGTGTAAATGATCCGTATACCATTCGAACGGAGACAAGATTCTCTTGATTGTGAATCTGGAGTATTTGATAAAGTCAGGGTTTTGATCATCCCTGTTATGTTCAATCTCGATGGATTCGGTATCTACCAAAATAGCTTCATAAAACTTTCTGGTTTTGTAGGAACAGTCTGTATCAACAAAGTTGCCATCCGTGTAGCAAGGCTTGATAAGGGTACCAACTTCAAAGTTTTCAAATTCTCTATCTAAAGCAAGTAAAGGTAACATTTGGGTTGTTACAAAATCAAATTTTTCTTCTTTTGGGATAGAAGTTTGAGTAGGAGTAGGTATTTCAGGCTTAACAGCTTGGGCAAAAGACTCAGGGGTCTTCATAGTATAATTGTCTTTAGTTTGGACATTAGAGCTTGAAGCTCCTGGAGTTAAAGGTCTGTTTGGCCTTAATTGTATCAACTTGGTAGGATTGGGGGGAGGAGCAGGCAATTTGGGATAGTCTGCCAACATAGTGAATCTATTGTCAAATACCGGTCTTTGTGGGGTTTTTGCCGGTGTCATTGGAGGTAAGACGAATGGTTTCGTCAAAGGTTTTCCTTCTTTCGAAGGAGTATTAGGCTTGAAAGGCCTCATTCTTTCCCTGTAAAAATTCTCTTGTTAGAAAATCTGGTAAAGAGTTATTTTCTCCTTTTATGAAATCTATCTGAAAATCAAAGCTAGATAGTAGAGCTTGCCATCTAGCAAATATTTGTTTTGAAACAAGATTTTTTACATCTTTTTGCAAAATTTCTTTAGCTGATTTACAATCAACTCTTAATAAAAATTCTTTGTTAATTAAGTCATCTTGAAATTTTGTGATACATAGCACTATAGACAAGATTTCCTTTTTAACAGTGGAATAGTTCTTCTGGGCAGAATTCCAGATACCAGAAGTGAACCTAACTAATTGTTCAGGAGATTCTGAGGGTTTTCTTTGCTTAAGAATACCTCCATAACCAATATCTGACGCATCGGTTTCTACGATCATAAAGTCATTAGGATTAGGAATACCTAGACATGGAAGACTTTGAACTAATTTCTTAATGGCTATAACTGCCTGAGTTTGTTCAATTCCCCAAGGAATTGGAGTCTTCTTAAGCCTTTTATATAAAGGTTCACAGGTTTGTCTGACTTTAGGTATGAAATCAGCCACATAGTTTAAACTTCCCAAAAATCTCTGCAATTGGGTTTTGTCAGTAATTTCATCAGGAAATTTGGATGAGAACTCGATGGCTCTACAAATAGGTTTATAACTTCCTTGATAAAGGTCATGGCCTAAAAATCTGACTGTGGTTTGGAAAAGCTTAATCTTCTTAGCACTGACTACAAGGCCATTTATCTTAACTATCTTAAAGAAAGTATTAAGATGCTTAAAATGAGAATCAATATCATCAGAGAAGATAAGCACATCATCAATATAAACAATCGACATGTAGCTATAATCATTAAAAATGTTATTCATAATATTTTGAAATTCAGATGGGGCATTTTTTAACCCAAAAGGCATGACATTCCATTCATATTGTCCAAACGGGACATTGAAAGCAGTTTTATATTTATCTTTATCAGCAATTTGTATTTGCCAAAAACCAGATTTCATATCAAACTTACTATAGACATTAGCCTTATAAGTTCTTTTTAACAAATCTCTTTTATTAGGTATAGGATACCTAATCCATTTTAAAACAGCATTTAAAGGCTTATAATTAATAACGAGTCTAGGTGCTCCTCTTTCTTTTTCAGCACTATTGTTGACATAGAAAGCAGAGCAACTCCAAGGAGATTTAGACACATTAATAATTTTATTTTTTAATAAATTATCAATTTCTATTTTACAATAATCAAGTAATTCATGATTCATTTGAATGGGTCTAGCCTTGGTAGTAATAGCCTGTTCATTAAATCCATCAATGTAAGGCAAATCCACAATATGCTTTTTTCTTTCCCAGAATGCATTTGGAAAATCAGAGCAAATTTCACTTTCGAATTTTTTATGAAGATTGGATATTTTAACTTCCATCTCCGGGGTTTTTAAAATTTGCTCAATTTTTTTAATTTTTATTTCTTCTTTGAGAAAATTAACATGTTGAGATAAAGAGTTTATTCTAAAAACGGTCTTATCTCTGATAAAATTACTTTCATCTTGAGAAAGAGTTTTAACAAATGGAAAATGTAACTCTTTTCCCAAAATGGAAGTAGTAATACCATTAAGATTAGTAATGAAAGGTTTTATCTGAGTGATAAAAGGAATTCCAAGAATGATATCTTCATTAATATCTTCAGTAATAATAAAATCATTGGTTAAACAGATACTATTATTGCAAATATGAGCTTTAGAAAGCTTATAATTAATTTTCAGCAACTCACCAGTAGCAGAATATAGTTTAGAAGTACTTTTCTCTAAGTACTTTGTAGGAACAATACCTTTAACAATGCAATTTCTATCTGCACCACTGTCAAGTAAAGCTATTTTATTAATAACAAAGTTCTTATTAACAACAATTTTAATAGGAATATGATGACTCTGAGGTCTGACAGAGGTAATAACATCGATACCTGGACTAGAGGTAGAAGCGATATTAGGAGTTGGTTCAGCACTAAGATCAATCTGAAAAGGAGGATAATCAAGGTTATCCTTTTCAGGTTCATCTTTAGTTTCTTCATTAAAGTCTTGCTTATCAATCTCTTTTAAGATTTTATCAGCAATGGCATCAGTTTCGACTTTTCCAAGTCTAGACTTAATGTCTCTGATTTCTTCTTTAAGAGTTTTGACTTCTAAATGAAGATCAGATATAGAAGGCTCGGCATTTCTTTCGAACCTGTTCATGATTTGTTTCATGCTGAAGGGTTCAACCATAGGGCGAGCTTTAGGCTTTTCCTTTTGGTTGAGAATGAGGTTCTTGAGTTCTACAAGATATTTTTTCCTAGCTTCTTCATTATCAATATGCTCGATAATGTCGAAGAGAGCTTCTTTGGAGTCATTGCTAAGGACTCTAATTTGAGGAATACTTTCACAGACACAGAATGCTTCTGTGCAGTTACAATCTCTACCGGATTGGCTGGAATCTGAATCATAGTCAACGTTGATATTTTCTTCGTCGCTATATTCAGCAGAGTTATTTGAAGAATCGGATAAAGGTTCTTCAAGGATAGAAAAGAGTTTCTCTTTAGTTTCATCATCAATCTCGAGACTGTTGATTCTCTTTTGTTTGCCGGATCTGCATTCATTAGCTCTATGGCCAGTCTTTCCGCAAGTCCAACATACATCCTCTTTGGATTTCTTAAATCCTTTTCGTCCTTTTCTTCTTTTGGACGATTTTTTATACTCTTTATCAGAAGTTCTTCTAGACTTACTGCGATGAGTTTTCTTACTATCTTTGCTTTCCTTTCTAAGTTTCCTAGAAGGAGGGGTTAAAGTAACAAATCCGAAGTCTTGGCAGAAACTTCCTAATTCTCTTCTAGACGAAGACTTTTCCTTTTTAAGTTGATGCTTCAACTTAATGTCTGTGCAAAGTTCTAATCCTACAGTGTTTATTACACTAATAAGATCACCATACGTCATTTGATCATAAGGAATTTTTCCATCATTCCTATCTTGGATTTTGGTTCTAACCTTATCTGCAAAGAGAGGAGGGAGACCACTGACAAATCTTTCTTTCCAGAAATCTAAGTTACAGTCAGGTCTAATCATAACCTTCTGTAAGAAATTATACTTATACCAGGTGAAGTCATCTAGAGAAGGGCAACTGATATTGTTGAGGATTTGGAGACTTCTGTCTTGAAACAGTTTTGGTTCTCCTATAAAATGTTTAGCTATGTGATAAAGAAGGGTAGCGCAAGCGTCTTCTTTAATCACCTCAGTAGGGACCTCCATCGTCCCTTCTATCTTAATAACTACTTCAGTAGCTTGAGATTCATAAATAATCTTCTTTGTCTCATCAGGGACGTAATTGTCCCACCAATGTTTTATCATACCTGTGAATCCAGCAACGATCATAGAGGCTGCTTCTTTGTCAGAGGAATTTCTGATCTTATAAGCAGTAATAGCTATTCCCATTTCATGAAGCTTATTATAAATCTGATGTTCTGCTAGACCATCAATATTCCATTCAGTAATACTACTTCCTTCATGAGAAGAGGTTGAGAGAAAAGCATTTTCCTCGTATTGAAGGTCTGGGAAAGAAGGTCTTTTATGATAGTTCTTTCGATTATGATATCTATCATTGGAGAGTTTTTGGACAAGATTATCTTGTATAGTGGCTATCTTGCCGCTGGTACTGGGAGTATTTCTAAGGGCAGTTAAACCCTTTTTTTCTTTAGTGGATATAGAAAAATTGGCTAATTTCTCATTGATCTTATCCAAAATATTGTCAGAAATATCGAAGGTATTTTTGAGCTTTGGATAATTTTCTCTGGAAAATTCATTGATTTTGAAAATTGGGTTAGGGTCAATTTTCTGACTGCTGCTTGGGTTAGATAACAAAATAGGTTTTCCTGTTAAGGAGCCTTTTTCTTTGGTGTCTTCTATCTGTCTAGAAACAACATGAAGAATTTGGTTGGTATAATTGTTTTGTTCTATAAGTTTATCAATATCAGCATTGGTAGGTAAAGAGGCTGGCTTTTCTTTAGAAAGGATTTTGAAAGGAGAAGCTTTTATAACAATTCCTGATACTGGGATATTTATTCCTTCAAGAGGAGGAGTAATGCTTTCTACCACCTTATTTGAAGTAGTATACCATTTGTTGATAATGACTTTGAGAGAATCCTTTTGATTTTCGATTTTTCCAGTCATTTCAAACCATCTGAAGAAGTCTATTTCACATTGGATTCTTTTCATGTCCAACATCCAAGAGTTTCTAAAGTTTTCTCTTTCTTCTAAAGCATAGGTAGCTTTATACCAATCTCTATTGATTTGGTTATCTGGGTGATCCCATGATTGTTGCAAAATTCTAGGATCAGGAGTAAAATCTTTTACTGATTTGAGCATCTGTAAGTGATCAGGTATGGGATTCTTTTTACCTGAAGGAGGTGGTTCCATTTCACTAGCAGTGGGACTACTAGGAATATCCTGATAATAAACCTTAGGAATATTTCCTGAAAAGTCTACTCCAGTGACCTTTCCTTTATCATTGTTTCTTCGAACAAGTTTTTCTTCTTCTTCATCATCCTCCGGGGTTTTTGATACAACTTCGGAGGTTCACCGCCGATCCGTTATTGGTATCAGAGCCATGTTGGCAGTATACGTATTTAGCATGAGCGGCTAAATACATATACTGTCTGGGGCATGACAAAGTTTATATTAGTTTATGAATTACTTATTTAAGCTTTGATTAAACTGTTTTAATATTTTAATATGTATTTTGATATTATGTTCTTAAACTTGTTTCTATAACTGGTGTGAGGTGTCCATTCTTCTCTATGTGTGTGAGGTAACCGAATAATACCCGGTTCATACGTTGGCTAGCCGAATTGAATAGGTCGTTAAGCTAGGAGAGCGTTAGACCTTGCATGGTGATCCCGTAGCCAAGATAACTCTAGAGAAAGAACAGGTGTAAACCCAAGAGAACCTCCCTTAGAAACTAAGTTTTAGATCTTTAATATCTCTTTGCATATTATCATATTATTACCGTTTGATCTTGCTTGATTTATCTGTTCATATACTGATTGTAAACCTTGTCTGTAAGACCTTAAGACAGTATGTTTTAAAAATGGATACAAATCAACATATTTTAAATAGTGTTAATTTGTCTTCACAAGCAACTAAGATTGCTAAACTTGAAAATGATCTTCAAAACTGGAATATACCAGAAGAACCTTTTAAGGCTATTTATCACATAGGAAAATTTAATTTTCTTTCAAATCACAATATTAAAACTTGTGAATCAACTGTTGCTATCAATAATTCTTTAGAAATTATTCGCCTGTTGAATGCTAACGATATTAATCGTTATAAAAGTAAATTCAATTATCTGCATATTGGTTTAGTGCAAGTTGCTGTTAAGCCCCTATTCAGGAAAGGCTTAGACATCCCTATATGTGTCCTCCTTAGAGATGATAGATTTTTGAACTTTGATGATTCGCTGTTAGGAGTACTTCAAAGTAACCTAGCCGATGGCCCGGTTTATTTCAATTGTTATCCCAATTTTTCGATAGACATTAATGATCCTAATGTCATGGATTCTTTGACACTTAATGTCAAAACAAAAAATCTAAATAGCAAAGCCAATACTCGAGAAATAGCGATTATTTACAGAGTATATTATCGGCTTATGTCTACTACTCTTGCACCAAAGGCTCGAATTGAGAGCCAAAAGGGTGTAACCATGCTCATGGAGGCCAATCATGAGCATAGTTCAATCTTTGTTCCTCGATTGATTAATTGGAATGACATTCTATCTAACGATGAATGGCATTTTGATGCAATCACTCAACCCTTTTCCTCTCACTCAGAAAGATCTCGCATTGAAAGGGTAATTCAATACCCTGATGGTTCAATAGATCTAAAATTCCTTGAGAATTCCTTATCTAGAACTACATCTAGAAGAGCGTCTTGCTCGTCGATTCCTCAAAGGATGGCTCCTCACTCGCCATCTGCCCCTTCAAGGACTGCTCCTCACCCTCCGTCCTCTTCAAAAACCCCGGAGGATGATGAAGAAGAAGAAAAACTTGTTCGAAGAAACAATGATAAAGGAAAGGTCACTGGAGTAGACTTTTCAGGAAATATTCCTAAGGTTTATTATCAGGATATTCCTAGTAGTGCCACTACTAGTGAAATGGAACCACCTCCTTCAGGTAAAAAGAATCCCATACCTGATCACTTACAGATGCTCAAATCAGTAAAAGATTTTACTCCTGATCCTAGAATTTTGCAACAATCATGGGATCACCCAGATAACCAAATCAATAGAGATTGGTATAAAGCTACCTATGCTTTAGAAGAAAGAGAAGCTTTTATAACAATTCCTGATACTGGGATATTTATTCCTTCAAGAGGAGGAGTAATGCTTTTGCAAGGTCTAACGCTCTCCTAGCCTGCCCCCCACCGACATAGCCTCCCCGCACAGACGCATGATGCCGCCCGTCACGCTTATCCTAGTCGCCCCCGTCACCTGTCTTAACGACGTCTCAATCCGAATGTCGTTTTCGCAAAAAAAAATATTTATTAAAAAATACGCGACGGAATTTCTACAAAAAAGAGGGATGCAACACGAGGACTACCCAGGGGGTCACCCATCCTAGTACTACTCTCGCCCAAGCACGCTTAACTTCGGAGTTCTGATGGGATCCGGTGCGTTAGTGCTGGTATGATTGCATCCGTCTTTCCTACCACTCTAAATTCTATTAAACACCTCCTTTCTCCAACGCCTAGCCTGCCCCACCGAACATTAGCCTCCCGCACCGGACGCATGATGCTACCGTTCGGCCCATCCTAATACGCCCCGTCACCGTCTTAACGACGTCTCAATCCTAATGTCGTTTCCGCAAAAAAATATATATATTAAAAAATACGCGACGGAATTTCGATAAAAAAGAGGGATGCAACACGAGGACTTCCCAGGGGGTCACCCATCCTAATACTACTCTCGCCCAAGCACACTTAACTTCGGAGTTCTGATGGGATCCGGTGCGTTAATGCTGGTATGATCGCATCCATCTTTCCTACCACTCTAAATTCTATTAAACACCTCCTTTCTCCAACGCCCTAGCCTGCCCCCCACCGACATAGCCTCCACGCACCGACGCATGATGCCGCCCGTCACGCCCATCCTAATCGCCCCCGTCACCCGTCTTAACGACGTCTCAATCCTAATGTCGTTTCCGCAAAAAAAAATATATATTAAAAAATACGCGACGGAATTTCGATAAAAAAGAGGGATGCAACACAAGGACTTCCCAGGGGGTCACCCATCCTAGTACTACTCTCGCCCAAGCACGCCTAACTTCGGAGTTCTGATTGGATCCGGTGCGTTAGTGCTGGTATGATCGCATCCATCTTTCCTACCACTCTAAATTCTATTAAACACCTCCTTTCTCCAACGCCCTAGCCTGCCCCCCACCGACATAGCCTCCCCGTACCGACGCATGATGCCGCCCGTCACGCCCATCCTAATCGCCCCCGTCACCCGTCTTAACGACGTCTCAATCCTAATGTCGTTTCCACAAAAAAATATATATATTAAAAAATACGCGACGGAATTTCGATAAAAAAGAGGGATGCAACACGAGGACTTCCCAGGGGGTCACCCATCTTAGTACTACTCTCGCCCAAGCATGCTTAACTTAGGAGTTCTGATGGGATCCGGTGCGTTAGTGCTGGTATGATCGCATCCGTCTTTCCTACCACTCTAAATTCTATTAAACACCTCCTTTCTCCAACGCCCTAGCCTGCCCCCCACCGACATAGCCTCCCCGCACCGACGCAAGATGCCGCCTGTCACGCCCAATCCTAATCGACCCCATCACCCGTCTTAACGACGTCTCAATCCTAATGTCGTTTCCACAAAAAAATATATATATTAAAAAATACGCGACGGAATTTCGATAAAAAAGAGGGATGCAACACGAGGACTTCCCAGGGGGTCACCCATCCTAGTATTACTCTCGCCCAAGCACGCTTAACTTCGGAGTTCTGATGGAATCCGGTGCGTTAGTGCTGGTATGATCGCATCCATCTTTCCTACCACTATAAATTCTATTAAACACCTCCTTTCTCCAACGCCCTAGCCTGCCGCCCACTGACATAGCTTCCTCGCCCCAACGAATGATGCCGCCCGTCACGCCCATCCTAATCGCCCTCGTCACCCGTCTTAACGACGTCTCAATCCTAATGTCGTTTCCGCAAAAAAATAAATATATTAAAAAATACGCGACGGAATTCCGATAAAAAAGAGGGATGCAACACGAGGACTTCCCGGGGGGTCACCCATCCTTGTACTACTCTCGCCCAAGCACGCTTAACTTCGGAGTTCTGATGGGATCCGGTGCGTTAATGCTGGTATGATCGCATCCATCTTTCCTACCACTCTAAATTCTATTAAACACATTCTTTCTCCAACGCCCTACCCTGCCCCCCACCGACATAGCTTTCCCGCACTGAACAATGATGCCGCCCGTCACGCCCATCCTAATCGCCCCAATAACGGATCGGCGGTGAACCTCCGAAGTTGTATTAGTAAATTATGACAAATTTATACTAAATTAAAGATTCAAAAGAGAGTTATAAAAACTTACAAGATTTTATTTATATAAACATGAACGCGATTACAAACGGAAGCATTGGAAAAATATGTAGAGGTTTTCAGTATTGGGTAAAATAGCTGATGCCTTAACTGATGAGAGAGTCCCTTCTTTTATAGAGTAAGAAGATGCTCTTTACATTATTTGACAGTCCATTGTCGGTTGAGTGGGGCTGGCTTTTACTTAAAGTAAAAGTAAAGTATTAGATTCCTTTTTAGGAATAGTAAAGTGTCTCCTTTTGAAAAGTAATTCCGACCTTTGGCCTCTACTTGTCTCAAGAGTCAAGTTGCTATTCATAATCAGGGTCCACATAAGACTGTGCAATTCCTTTTAGGTCGCACATGTCTCCATTACTGCTGCCCGAAGATGCTGCATCGCTGACAAGTTGCATGATTTGTGTCTCTGTATAATCTTCAAGATTATCCATAGCCTTTTTAAGCTTAGCTTTAAGTTCTTCTTTTGAAGTCTTGATTTTACCCGGTCTGACGACTGGAGTATTAACGATGGGTTTTCCAACTGGCTTGGGAGTCCATCCTTTGATCATAACTTCTTTGGCTAAGAAGCGGATTTTATCTATTTCTACCTTGGTAAAATTCCAAGAAATAATATAAGAAATTCTTTTCTGAATAAAAAACTTACATAGTTTAATATATTCTGGGAGAGTAGATATCTCCGAATTATTCTGAAACTCACTGAACTTGACATGGAATTGTTGTGGCAATATCTGCAGATTTCCCCCAAAAATGTTCCACCATTCGTAGAACCATTTAGGAATAATTGATTTAATTACCGGGGGGCAATATTTGACAAACCAAGTATGTCTTGGTCGGAGGTACATGAAATTAAACCAGGCTGATTTGTAATCATGCCAATTGTAAGTTTGTGGCCTATGAGGCATTGTTAATGACACTGGAGTGTGTAAATGATCCGTATACCATTCGAACGGAGACAAGATTCTCTTGATTGTGAATCTGGAGTATCTGATGAAGTCAGGGTTTTGATCATCCCTGTTATGTTCAATCTCGATGGATTCGGTATCTACCAAAATAGCTTCATAAAACTTTCTGGTTTTGTAGGAACAGTCTGTATCAACGAAGTTGCCATCCGTGTAGCAAGGCTTGATAAGGGTACCAACTTCAAAGTTTTCAAATTCTCTATCTAAAGCAAGTAAAGGTAACATTTGGGTTGTTACAAAATCAAATTTTTCTTCTTTTTGGATAGAAGTTTGAGTAGGAGTAGGAGTAGGTATTTCAGGCTTAACAGCTTGGGCAAAAGACTCAGGGGTCTTCATAGTATAATTGTCTTTAGTTTGGACATTAGAGCTTGGAGCTCCTGGAGTTAAAGGTCTGTTTGGCCTTAATTGTATCAACTTGGTAGGATTGGGGGGAGGAGCAGGCAATTTGGGATAGTCTGCCAACATAGTGAATCTATTGTCAAATACCGGGCTTTGTGGGGGTTTTGCCGGTGTCATTGGAGGTAAGACGAATGGTTTCGTCAAAGGTTTTCCTTCTTTCGAAGGAGTATTAGGCTTGAAAGGCCTCATTCTTTCCCTGTAAAAATTCTCTTGTTAGAAAATCTGGTAAAGAGTTATTTTCTCCTTTTATGAAATCTATCTGAAAATCAAAGCTAGATAGTAGAGCTTGCCATCTAGCAAATATTTGTTTTGAAACAAGATTTTTTACATCTTTTTGCAAAATTTCTTTAGCTGATTTACAATCAACTCTTAATAAAAATTCTTTGTTAATTAAGTCATCTTGAAATTTTGTGATACATAGCACTATAGACAAGATTTCCTTTTTAACAGTGGAATAGTTTTTCTGGGCAGAATTCCAGATACCAGAAGTGAACCTAACTAATTGTTCAGGAGATTCTGAGGTTTTTCTTTGCTTAAGAATACCTCCATAACCAATATCTGACGCATCGGTTTCTACGATCATAAAGTCATTAGGATTAGGAATACCTAGACATGGAAGACTTTGAACTAATTTCTTAATG